>JAVXUO010000523.1:0-142143 GCA_033065855.1 Escallonia rubra | reverse complement strand
GCCCTCGGGGGTCGACCGACAAATCTTGTCCTCCGCCGGGGGGCAAGAGCAAGGGATATTGGCCTCCAAAAGATGGTACGGTAGGCTGATAATCCCCTTCGGGGGCCCCGGCTGGCTGATATAGCTAGCTCTCCGGCCATTTCTTCCGCCGGCATAATCCCCTTCGGGGGCCCTGGCCGGCTGATATAGCTCTCCGGCCATTTCTTCCGCCGCCTGATATTGCCCTCTGGGGGCGCCAAGTGGTCCCGCCCACGGGACAATGGGCTGTGCCTCGGAAAAACCGTAGTTTCCGAAAGGCCAGTCTTGCATGACTTGACTCTGAGAAAGGGGTTGGGGTTCCAGGAACAAATTAAATGAGGGGCCGCTGTAATCGGCCCACGACGCTTGCGCCTGTCCCATCCCCACTTTAGAGGGACCACCAACTCCCTGGCTCACCCCTGAAGCCTGTCCCGAGGGATCACCGCATCCCCGGCTGACGCCCGTATAACCTATTCCTGGGCTGACGACCGAAGACTGTCCCGATGCTTGGCGCACAAAATTCCCACAGCCTAAAGCCAGTGCAGCAGCCTGTTGGCGAAGATCCTCGCCCATTGCGCTCACCAGATCCTTCCGCTCACTCAACTTCTGGAAGAATGCAAGCGAGGCATTAACCTACATCCAAAGAGATAAAAAAAATAAATAACTTCAATCAGACATTTATATTCAACAAATTCAAGAGAAGTCAGACTGGTTGGGTAACTTACGAGATTGTATGCCATACGCTCATCGATCTGACCCCTAGGCGCATACCTCTACCTGCGTTCAAAGTTTACTGGGGCTACTCTCCTCCGCGTGATGCGGTAGTACCACTCATCGTACTGTTCGATGCTGATAACGGGGTCCGGCTCCGAGACGATGGCCGCCAGTGTGTCCTGCCAAGA
This sequence comes from Escallonia rubra, assembly GCA_033065855.1. Taxonomy (NCBI): domain Eukaryota; kingdom Viridiplantae; phylum Streptophyta; class Magnoliopsida; order Escalloniales; family Escalloniaceae; genus Escallonia; species Escallonia rubra. Next base: position 141,223 of record JAVXUO010000523.1, on the reverse strand, counting down.
ACTCCAAAGCCCTATTTCGACCGCGCACAATTCATGCGCATTGGCCTTGCCAAACCGTCCGACATCCGGTGGGTCCCTGTTAACCCTCATATCTGGGGCACCGGCTGGCAAACCCTGCTCTAACTCAAAATAGTGCATTGCTCGGTCTGGCAGCTACCACTCTGCAACCTCGAAGTGGATCAGGAGTGTGCGCTGTAACCCGGAGAGCGTGAAGACGAAGGACTCTCCCACCCATCGCGCCAAACGTATGTACGGTGCCTAACGCATTTGGCCCGGAGATAGACGGTCGAACTCCCCCCGATAGTACGTAATGTTGTGATGGGGATTGACTCTCCTGCGGTAGTGGCTATCCCTCTGGATGTACTCCCAAGCACGCAACTGAGGCCACACTTTATCGGTTCCATCCCTATGCGTTGGTGCACCGGGAGCAAGGTGTTTATAACACCACACCTGATAACACAGGCAAATTATATTGATATCGTCGATTCAACAAAAAAAAACCAATAACGAAGACAGGATTTATATGATATACCTGCCATAGCCAGAGACATGCACATATGGCTTTGGCGTCGGGCCTCGTTGCCTTGTGCAATGCTCGGTACAGATACGAAAGAACCGCTGCACCCCAGGCATAATCCCCAACATCCGACAGGTTACCCAACAACGGTAAATATTTCACGCTGGCCGTGTTCTTCGACGTTGTTGGGAATAAAATTTCCCCCATCACCCACCAGAGGAAGGCTTTTGTGTAAAGCACAAGATCACGGCCCGTATAGTTTTCCGGCAAAACCCCGTAGCTATCTACCAACCACTTTAACTTGATACCACGACTGCTATATTGATCTTGGGGTATCGAAGTGAAGAATTCCCTAGCTTTTCTCTTATTCACTACTTCTGACGGAGGAGCAATTACCGGCCGCCCCGTCACCGGTAACCCTAAGATGAACCCTACATCTTCTAGGGTAATTGTCATCTCTCCGAGCGGGAAGTGAAACGTATTCGTTTCACTTCTCCACCTCTCAACAAGGGCACCTATCAAGGCCCGATCAAGTTGTTGAAAGATCTGCCCATGCGTGAAAATCCCAAACCCAATTCCACACAGTATCCTTTTTCTGGGAGGTGTTAAGTTTTCATGATGTGAACTCGCGAGATACTTCTACGGTGGTGAGAAGTTCTCTTTCCTACGAATTAACACTTACAATTTAAGCAAAACAAACGGTATACAATTGTTCGTAAGAATAAGAAAGTTGATAAATAATGTATCTTACTCCACCATCCCATATGAGCGTACTGATATGGTTGGCTTGGTCATATGATATGGTTGGATCTTCGGGTCCAGGATTAAATTCCATTTTTGCAACTGAAATTATGGAAAAACCTTCTCAGTTTGGATTTTACTGTTTGGATTTTGATAATCGCTCGCAAAAATACGACGCTAGCACATGCATAATACTTACAATGTTAGCATATATATTTCCGTATATGTATAATAGATATATATACATATACGGAATCAGAATCGGATTTTACAAACACTAGCACATGAACAAATACATACATATATAAAACGTAATATTCATCACAACTATCGATTACAAACAAAAAAAAGTATAGATTTTGTGAACTTACGTGATCTATTAGGGTACCACTGACTGTGTTCTTAAGAAGGAATTGCGCAGATCTGCTTGCCAACGTCGCTGAAAAAATTTATGAGTAGAAACAATGGAGAAGAGTGTCGTAGTTACTATTTTTTGAATATCAATTACACGTCCGCTATACAGTATCGCAGACTATTACGTCTGCCACATTGTGTAGCGGACACTGTTGACCTAACATGGACTTGGCGGGTGACGGGACAGGACCTGACAGGTGTCAGGCTAGGGCCCGTCCGCTACACTGTATAGTGGATGCCTTTTTGCTGTCCCGTGTCAGGACTTCAATGTCGTCCGGGATACAGTATAGCAGACGGAAAAAAAAAAAAAAAAGGTAAAAAAGGCCGTCCGCTATACAGTGTCGCGAACGACTGACAATATTCGACAAAGGCGCGATCTGGGTCGTCTATCTTTCAGGATGGACGGCCAGATCGCGCTAGCAAGATCTCCTATTTTGCTAACGCTCTCAACGGATCAGCTCCCATATATATATATGGGAGCCGATCCCTGTCTACCGGTGGAGTAATTGTTATTTCTCCACAAAAAATGTAGCCGTCCACGTGTACTCATGGACGACTCAGATGTGTTTTTTTTATTTTGAAAAAGTAGCAACCGCTACTTTTTGATGCGGTTGCAAATTTTGACAATTTTTGCCCTTCGACCCCAACCGCAAGAAAGAGTAGCGGTTAGGCACTGTGTAAATCCACGGCAAAAACCCAAACCGCAACAAAGTGTTGCGGTTTGGGATTTACCCAAAAACCCAACCGCAACACTTTGTTGCGGTTGGAATGATTGCCATCAAAGGCCCCAAAACCACAACAAAGTGTTGCGGTTCCCCCCTGCCAGGTGTCCTTTCCCCCTTGTTGCGGTTCCCCACCCTGCCGCCACGTGGTGTCATTTCCCTCCCCCTCCCCCCCCTGTGATGCCCCCCCTTCCCCTGTCGCCACGTGGTGTCCTTCCCCCCCTCCTGTGATGCCCCCCACCCACGTGGTGTCCTTCCCCCCGCCCTGTCCTTTTACTAGAGCCAGCTCAAAGCTCGGCCGCATAGTCTTTTGCCATTTTTTTTTTCACAGCCTTTGACTACTGCTCACTCACGAATATTTTTTCTCTGTCTTCTTTCTTCTCTCTCCCTCACTTTTCTCTCTTTATAAGTCGTTCTCCACAAACCCTTTCTTCCACTCTCCATCATCTTTACCAACTCTCTTCATACTCCATATCTCACCTACATAATCTCCACGACAATACAAACAAAAAAAGTATACGCTAGAAGATTGGTGAATTTTTCTTTAAATATATCAAGTTAAAACAAGTAAGTATTTTGAATTTTCTTATAATTCAATGTTAATTTCAAATTGTTCTTACCAATGGATTGTTTAAATTGTGTTTTTTGAAAGTTTGAAATTAGGGATTGAACTAGCGTTTATTAGCGAATATTCATTCGAAGTCCAAAAATAGTCATTGTAGACTCAAATCGAAGATAACGAAAATACAAATTGAACGAAACAAAAATTAGATCAATCAAAGATCGGATGAGCGGTTTTTTAGGGCGTCAAAATTAGGTTTTTACAAATCGGGGTATTACATTTATAAATTCCAAAATAGCGATTTTTTAGGGCGTCAAAATTAGGATTTTTCACAAATTTATAAAAAATATCTAGAGCTAGATTTTGCCAAAGTACAAAAAAAAGACCCTAGTTATTTTTAAAAGATCTATATCATGGAAAAATTTCAGATTTTTCCAAAGACTGGAAAAGGTTAACTGATACGGGGAACCTTGTAACTTTGCAGTGTAATTTAAAATATCAAGCTAGCGCGATTTCACGCAAAACTTTTATGAGAACCCTAGGATGTTGGGAAGTTCCATTTCCCAGGAATTCGGGCCATTCCAAAGTCGTTAGCTATTTTTTTGGCCGAACGGGCTTTTAAGCGCTCGATCCGGACACCGGTTCGAGATTTTTGGGCGAAAAATCCGTAAAATACTTTTTAGATCAAGAATGAATTCAGGAAGCCTAAAATAGCATTTCAAAGTACTTTTGAGATTTTCCGATGTCAGGGGGAATTTTGGTAATTTCCCACCCCGAGAGGGGTATTTTTGTAATTGGGCAAATTACACTTATATCCCTGAGGTTTGGGTATAATTACAGTCAAGGACAACGAGTTTCAAAATGTAACATTCCGTGACCAAACACTTTTAAAATGTATCAGCCGTGTCCATCCGTTAGGGTTCCATCCAAAAATTGTACTTTTTATATGATGTCATCAATATATATTTTTAAAATGACGATACTACCCCTTGTACTGTATATATTGAAAAATATCTGTTTATTATTATATATGATTTATTTATCAGTTTTAATTTTAGGATATTCTTGAAACTCTAATTTGCAAATTAGGATATTCTTGAAACCCTAATTTTCAAATTAATGAATTTCAAATTAGGATTTTCTTGAAACCCTTATTTGCACATTAGGATTTTCTTGAAACCCTAATTTTCAAATTAGGGTTTTCTAATTAGGGTATCCCTGACTGTCCCCGCCGGCCGTCGCCTCCCTCCCCCGCCCCCGCCGTCGGCAGTCCCTCCTTCCCCGGCCCCTCGCTGCCGGCAGCCCCTGTACAAAAGTAATTTTTTGCTGAATCGGTCGTCGAAAACACAGGCCATTTCTGCCCCTCGCCACCGACCGGCTCTAACCGGCGGCAAACCAGGCCACGATTAAGACCAACCTCCGACGCTGTGGCGTTGCGCGTGGTTGGTTGAGGCCACGATTAAGATCTAACCCGTCGACCAGATCCACCGGTCGCCGGAGGACGACCATCGTCGCCGACTTCGAGTTTCATCCTGTTTGACCACCACGGTTAAGACCAACCTCCGACGCTGCGGCGTTGCGACGGGGTTAGTTAATGGAGGGGGTTGCGACAGGGTTGGGCGAGGAAGGGGGCTACTGGCGGCGTGGTCTAACAGAGGTGGCTGCCGAATGGGTGGGCGAAGGGAAGTCTTGGTGGCCGTGCGGCGCTGGGGAAGGGGAGGAAGAATGGGTGGGTGGGTGATGGGGAAGGGGGATGCAGGTGAGGGGTGGGGGGTGGGGGGGGGGGGGTTAAGAGTAATGGCATTAAAAAATAGCCGTGATTTAAGAAAATTAGGGTTGGTTAAAGTCTTTTTTTTTAAATGAAGTAATGGCATTAAAAAAAATAAGGTTCTAACTCAGGGGCAATACAGTCTTTTCATTAAAACCGTTAAGATTTTTAGGGTTCCGTTTGTCGATGGACATAAGTGTTACATTTTGAAACTTTGTGTCCTTGAGTGTAATTACCCCCAAACCTCAGGGACATAAGTGTAATTAGCCCATGGTAATTCTACAATGTTAAGTTTTTCAAATGACTTTTTAGTCCAGAAATGTAAGTAAAACACCTGAAAGGTTGTGTTGAAGCTGATTTGGGGGCGTTAGGGTGATAATGAACCCCCGGGGGGCATTTCGGTAATTTATCGCTCATCGGGGGTATTTTGGTAATTGAACCTTGTAAATTTTCCGAATGACTTTTACTTCGGGAAGGGGTGTAAGACACCCGAAAAGTTATTTTAAAGTTGTTCTGAGATGTTTGTTGGGGCGATGGCTGCCAGGGGTATTTTGCATAAGTTAGGAGTGTTTTGGTAACTTTGCCCTTTAAAATTTTCTGAAGAAATATTTGGTATATAATTGATGTAATACATTTAAAAAGTAGTTTTATAGCGGTTTTGAGGTGTTGGTGGTGTAGCGGCCATCGGGGGGTATATTGGTAAATTGGTAAATTGCCACTTTGGCTCTAAATTTTAGGGAACTAGCGTAATTAAGCGTTCGGAGTGGTGGGAAGTGAGGAATGGTGTTAATACATTGAAATAATGAGATAATGACTATTGCTAATGCGTTGGTAAGCTAGGTTAAAGATCCAGTTATAGTTTTTGAATGTTAATATTATGGACGCTAAGTTGGTTTACGATTATATTTTGTTCTTAGAGATATGGATTTCAACCCCGGACCTCATGATACATCAATCCTATACGATGACGATGATCACGTCGCGAGGCACGTATTTGACGGTGTCGATAGGGGTGTTTTGGAAACAATTCAAAGCACAAGTCACCTCGAAGAGTGGTTACTAAACGAGGAACAAATACAAATGTTACACCGTCAAAATTTATCTATGTTCACCGATTGCGGGATTTGGTCTCGGCACGACGATTGCCTTATATCCGCTCTAGTTGAACGATGGAGGAGCGAGACGAACTCATTTCACTTCCGGTTTGGTGAAATGACTATTACATTAGAGGACGTCGGATTTATACTTGGAATCCCATGTCACGGCAAACCCATTACTTCGAGCAAAACGTCTGCATCCATAGCGAAGATGGCTAGGCAGTATATACCAGGAATTCCGAGGGAAGCTCTTACAACAAACGACATCAAACTTAAATGGCTGAGAGAGCAGTACGGCGTGCTACCGGATGAATACACTCCTCATGATTTGGTGACGTATACGAAGGCATTCCTTCTGTATATTATTGGAGCTATATTACTTCCGACGCATTCGAAAAACACGGTGCATCCGAAGTATATGGTGTTCTTGGAGGATCTTGAGGAGGTATCCTCGTATTCGTGGGGTTCAGCTGTCCTTGCGCACCTATATCGAGCACTGCATAAGGCTACGAGAAAGGGTGCCAAGTCCATTGCCGCCTGCCTGACTCTATTACAGGTATGAGCATTTATATTCTTGTTTTGACGTGTCAATATATTCGTGATTAATTACTAATTCCATATAATGTTTGCATTCACAGGTTTGGTCTTACGAGAGGCTACCCACGGGTCGTCCACAACCGCAGGTATATTCCGATGAGACGTGGCCTAGGGTGTGGGCCTGGGGGCCTACGACCAACCGGAGGAGACGGGTAGACCCTCACCACCATCTAAAGTTCTATCGGGGGGAACTAGAGATACTGGATGCATCCCAGGTGACGTGGCAGCCATATGGCAAGGTGATGCATCGGTTGGATGAGTGGTGTTGGCAACTTCCGGTGTCGTACGTGCTTGCAGGTTTGGTTCGGGTGCCGCTTATTCACTTCGAAGTATGTGAGTTTCAGATGCCCGATCGAGCTATGAGGCAAGCTGGCTGTCTACAAGGGATACCAAAACCCGCGGTAGACATGCGGCCATACAGGAGTGGTCGAGGTCCGAACTTCGAGGTGCCTGATGCCTTGAATTTGTTGAGCGACGAGGTACAACAGTGGAATACTTGGCAAGAAACGTATGATAGCCTTGTATCGCTGAAGGACGACGACATCAGTATCGAGGAGTACCTGCAATGGTTTCTCAAGGTGACGCGCACGAGGGTGAATCGCCCTTCCCAGGTGAGGAAGACATCGTATGCGCCACGTGAGGTCTATGACCAGTTCTGGGCATTGAACATTGTAAGTCATGCTAGTGTTCTTTCAATTTTTATTTGCGCACCTTATCGACCATGCCTGAAATGATTAGCCATATTTTATATGCATGTTTTTTAGGTTGACCAGGGCACTGAGTTTTTCAAGCAGCTAGAGCGGTTGGAGTGGTTTATCGCGCAGGCTCTTGACATTCTGGAGAGGTCCATCGAGAGGTACAAGACTGAAGTTCACAACTTTAGTGTTGCGTACCGGGGTTACCAAGGGGAGTCATCTAGTCGCTTGCCTCCTGACGCTTACGACTCTCAGCCCCAGAGTCAGGTGTGGGAGCCGTCTAGTCGCTTGCCTCCTGACGCGTACGACTATCAGCCCCAGAGTCAGGTGTGGGAGCTGTTTAGTCGCTTGCCTCCTGACGCGTACGACTCTCAGCGCTAGAGTCAGGTGACCCAGGTAGGAATCCAGGTGTCGCGCCCAAGCATCCGGTCAGATAAAGGACAACCGACGAAGCCATTGAGTCCGGCCAAACGGGATTGGATCGACCGGCACTACTTTGGGCATCAGCCAATCGCTACAGTAGACTTTCCTATTTCGGGATTCCTAGGTCACTCTGATCTAAGACTGTTGACGCCAGACACATATATTTTGAATTGGGTCATGGACGCTTATATAGATCTGCTCCGTGTTAGAGAGCTAAATTATAACCCCTGCCAAACTTTGAAGCTCAACATGTATGCCTCTTTTGTTATCCCCATCATGGTGAATAGCATGAAGGAGTTCACAGAATGGAGGAGGATGCGAGGGACAAGCAAGGGTGAATGGCGACCATCTGCAAACGTGCTTTCCTACTTGAACGCGAACTACCAATGTCACGCATCTGAGGCGAACCTAATCATGCTACCTGCTCTTCATGCAAGCCACTTCTTCCTATTAGTTCTCTTTCCAGAGAATAAAGTGGTCCACATATACGATAGCCTAAGGGAAGACAGACCTAGTCGGCAGCTGGCACAGATGTACTCCACGTACATCAATGCGGTGGTTAGTTTATATTTATTGACCTTCGCTCATAGTCTATTCTTCTTGCTACATAGGCTTGATGACCTTTTTTATTGTTGGATGTAGACTACTATCAGAATGCCCCCTGGCATCGGAAAATCTCAAAAGTGCTTTGAAACTCTATTTTAGGCTTCCTGAATTCATTCTTGATCTAAAAAGTATTTTACGGATTTTTCGCCCAAAAAACCTGAACCGGTGTCCGGATCGAGCGCTTAAAAACCCGTTCGGCAAAAAAAATAGCTAACGACTTCGTAATGGCCCAAATTCCTGGGATATGGAACTTCCCAACATCCTAGGGTTCTCATAAAAGTTTCGCTCGAAATCGCGCTAGCTTGATATTTTAAATTATATTACAAAGTTAAAAAGTTCCCCATATTAGTTAACCCCTTTCCAGTCTTTGGAAAAATCTGAAATTGTTTCCTGATATAGATCTTTTAAAAATAATTGGGGTCTTATTTTTTCACTTTGGCAAAATTTAAATCTAACTATTTTTTATAAATTCGTGAAAAATCCAAATGTTGACGCCCTAAAAAATCGCTATTTTGGAATCTATAAATGTAATACCCTGATTTGTATAAACCTATTTTTGACGCCCTAAAAAACCGTTCATCCGATCTCCGATTGATCTGATTTTTATTTCGTTCAATTTGTATTTTCGTTATCTTCGATTTGAGTCTACAATGACTATTTTTGGACTTCGAATGAATATTCGCTAATAAACGCTAGTTCAATCCCTAATTTCAAACTCTCAAAAAACACAATTTAAACAATCCATTGGTAAGAACAATTTGAAATAAACATTGAATTATAAGAAAATTCAAAATACTTACTTGTTTGAACTTGATATATTTAAAGAAAAATCCACCGATCTTCTAGTGTAAAATTTTTTGGCTTGTATTGTTGTGGAGATTATGTAGGTGAGATATGGAGTATGAAGACAGTTGGCAAAGATGATGAAGTGTGGAAGAAAGGGTTCGGGGAGAAGGTATTATAAAGAGAGAAAAGTGAGGGAGAGAGAAGAAAGAAGACAGAGAAAAAAAATCCGTGCGTGACCAGTAGTCAAAGGCCGTGAAAGAAAAAAAATGGCAGAAGACTGTGCGGCTGAGCTTTGAGTTGGCTCTGGAAAAAGGACAGGGGGGGGGGGGGAAGGACACCACGTGGGTGGGGGGGTGGGGGAAAGGGGGGGGGGGCATCACAGGAGGGGGGGAAGGACACCACGTGGCAACAGGGGAAGGGGGGCATCACGGGGGGGGGGGGGGGTAGAAAGGACACCACGTGGCGGCAGGGTGGGGAACCACAACAAGGGGGGAAAGGACACCTGGCGGGGGGGGGGGGGGGGGAACCGCAACACTTTGTTGTGGTTTTGGGGCCTTTGATGGCAATCATTCCAACCGCAACAAAGTGTTGCGGTTGGGTTTTTGGGTAAATCCCAAACCGCAACACTTTGTTACGGTTGGGTTTTTGCCGTGGATTTACACGGTGGCCCCCAACCGCTACTCTTTCTTGCGGTTGGGTTTGAAGGGCATAATTGTCAAATTTTGCAACCGCATGAAAGAGTAGCGGTTGCTACTTTTTCAAAATAAAAAAAAATACATCTGAGCCGTCCACGAGTACACGTGGACGGCTACATTTTTAGTGGAGAAATAACAATTTCTCCACCGGTAGACAGGGATCGGCTCCCTATATATATATATATATATTAAAGGACTTATTTGCTTCTCACTGCTTCTCATATATATATATATATAATAAAGGACGCACTCACACTCAACTGCTACTAAGTGTAGCGGTTGGTGATGATTTTGTTAATTTTTTTATTGCTTTTCGGATGTGCTTCTCATATATATATATTAAAAAGGACGGCACCCAACCGCTACTAAGTGTAGCGGTTGGTGATGATTTTGTTAAATTTTTTTTATTGCTTTCCGCATAAGGACAACATATCACGATGGCCCACCACTCACTACCCAACCGCTACTAAGTGTAGCGATTGGAATCAGAGATAATTTTTTTTCCAGTTGTTTCGTGTGACACAGGGACATGAATCTGATAAAAATTATTGCCCCACCTACCATAAATAAACCCCCAGCTACCCCACAACTACCCCACAAATGCTATTAAAAAGCCTAATAAAACCCCAGCTGCCCCCACTTACCCCGAGCTGCGGTTGTAAGTTTTGCCTTTTTCATTCGATTTCATTTCATTCCATTTTATTTCTGTTTCTGCCCAAATTTTTTTTTTAATTCTATGACTTGTTGAGAATGATATAATTTTTATTTTTTAGATTTCAGTATAAATATGGATGCAACTGGAGGAAATAATTTTTGTGGACGAAGGAAGCCAATAGAGTACACGGTCACATTCCTTACGTGCCCAATGTTTCAGTTGATTTCAAGCAATCTGAGACACTGCGATATAATCACCTTTGTAACATCATGCACGGTTTATCATTGGATGCAGCGTCAACATTTGATGGGTACATGTATCAAGTTGAAGCAGCCGCACGGGATAAGGCTAACCTTGCACAGTTTACGATGATATTACTAGAAAGACGGGACACTCTGACTACTCGGATGACTCCAGCCGGTAGATTCAATCACGCTTCACAGCCAGTCATTGACAACACTAGCTTGCAAGGTGAGAAGGACGATATTTTTGATCAAATTCTTTCTCAAACAAAAGGGTGAAAACGTGCAATACGTATGAAGAATCCGATTGAAGAAGCAACGGGTCAAAAAAAATTGCGAAAGTGTGCGTTGTGTAATAAGATGACTGATCATGACAAGAGAAACCATTATAAAGTGCTAGGTATCGAACCTGGCAGTATGGTCGAGGAGGACGATGATGAGGAAGAGTGTTAGGGTTAATGTTTCAGTTGTTTAAATTGAACTTTTATAATGTTTAAATTTGTGATTTGGTTTGTGGATTCTTGTCACTTTTTTTTTGCTCATTGCACCTTAGGCACGCTAGTTAGCCCAATTCTATGAATTTCGGCAAAAATCGAGACAAATAATTTTTTTGGTTTTCCTATGAAGGGCCTATTCGCGCACACTTTAGCGCCCAATTCATAGCTTCCGAAAAATCTTGTAATTTTTTTGTCACTTTTTTTTTTGCTCATTGCACCTTAGGCACGCTAGTTAGCCCATTTTTATGACTATCGATGAAATTCGAGACAAATAATGTTTTTGGCTTTCCTATGAAGGGCCTATTCGCGCACACTTTAGCGCCCAATTCATCGATTTCGAAAAATCTTGTAATTTTTTTTGTCACTTCTTTTTTGCTCACTGCACCTTAGGCATGCTAGTTAGCCCATTTTTATGAATTTTGGGGAAATTTGAGACAAATATATATTATTTTTTTTCCTATGAAGGGCCTATTCGCGCACACTTTAGCACCAAATTCATAACTTCCAAAAAATTTTATAAATTTTTTTCACTTTTTTTTTTGCTCATTGCACCTTAGGCACACTAGTTAGCCCATTTCTATGAATTTCGGCGAAAAACGAGACACATAATTTTTTTGGATTTTCCTATGAATTGCCTATTCTCGCACACTTTAGCGCAAAAATTCATAACTTGCGAAAAATGTTGTAATTTTTTTGTCACTTTGTTTTTCGCTCATTGCACCTTAGGCACGCTAGTTAGCCCATTTCTATGAATTTCGGCGAAAATCGAGACAAATTATTTTTTGGGTTTTCCTACGACGCGCCTATTCGCGCACACTTTAGCGCCCAATTCTTAGCTTGCGAAAAATGTTGTAATTTTCTTTGTCACTTTTGTTTTTGCTCATTGCACCTTAGGCACGTTAGTTAACCCATTTATATGAATTTCGGTGAAAAACAAGACACATATTTTTTTGGATTTTCCTATGAAGGGCCTATTTGCACACACTTTAGGCACGCTATTTTTTTTTCACTTTTTTGTTGCTCATTGCACCTTAGGCACGCTAGTTAGCCCATTGTCCAAAATCAAACAATAGTAATAATAAGGCTAATTCAATTTCAAACCTTAATATCCAAAATCCAACAATAGTAATAATAATCCATACGAACGTCTACTACATCTCAGGGGAATGGTAAGGAAGGCGTCTAGCTACACCCTTTTTCAGCTCCCAGGCTATCCTATATCTAAACGTCAAGGCATCCCTTCGAGACCACGACGTATATTTGAGCACATCCGAGCGAGCTATGTAGTCCATGTACTTGAGGACGTAAATCCCGCAATCATGACTGTTATATTGCTTTGGTCAGTTTTGTATCATCACGACCGTCCAAGGCTCTATCATTGTTTTGCTCGTGATGGCTTCCCCCTTAAAATGTCGGCACGCTAGTGGAATGATAGTAGTCTGCATCCAACAATAAAAAAGGTTATCAAGCCTATGTAACAAGAAGAATAGACTATGAGTGAAGGTTAAGAAATATAAACTAACCACCGCATTGATGTACGTGGAGTACATCTGCGGCAGCTGCCGACCAGGTCCGTCCTCCCTTAGGCTATCGTATATGTGGACCACTTTATTCTCTGGAAAGAGAACTAATAGGAAGAAGTGGTTTGCATGAAGAGCAGGTAGCATGATTAGGTTCGCCTCAGCCGCGTGACATTGATAGTTCGCGTTCAAGTAGGAAAGCACGTTTGCAGATGGTCGCCATTCACCCTTGCTTGTCCCTCGCATCCTCCTCCATTCTGTGAACTCCTTCATGCTATTCACCATGATGGGGATAAGAAAAGAGGCATACATGTTGAGCTTCAAAGTTTGGCAGGGGTTATAATTTAGCTCTCTAACACGGAGCGAATCTATATAAGCGTCCATGACCCAGTTTGAAATATCTGTGTCCGGCGCCAACACTCTTAGATCAGAGTGGCCTAGGAATCCCAAAACAGGAAAGTCTGCTGTAGCGATTGGCTCAGGCCCGAAGTAGTGCCCGTCGATCCAATCCCGTTTGGCCGGACTCAATGGCTTCGTCGCTTGTCCTTTATTCGACCGGATACTTGGGCGCGACGCCTGGATTCCTACTTGGGTCACCTGACTCTGGCGTTGAGAGTCGTACACGTCAGGAGGCAAGCGACTAGACGGCTCCCACACCTGACTCTGGGGCAAAAAGTCGTACACGTCAGGAGGCAAGGGACTAGACGGCTCTCCTTGGTAACCTCGGTACGCAACACTAAAGTTGTGAACTTCAGTCTTGTACCTCTCAATGGACCTCTTGAGATTGTCAGGAGCCTGCGCGACAAACCAGTCAAACCCCTCTAGCTGCTTGAACACCTTAGTGCCTTGGTCAACCTAAAAAACATGCATAGAAAATATGGCTAATCATTTCAGGCATGGTCGATAAGGTGCGCAAATAAAAATTGAAACAACACTAGCATGACTTACAATGTTCAATGCCCAGAACTGGTCATAGACCTCACGTGGCGCATACGATGTCTTCCTCACCTGGGAAGGGCGATTCACCCTCGTGCGCGTCACCTTGAGAAACCATTGCAGGTATTCCTCAATACTAATGCCGTCGTCCTTCAGTGATACAAGGCTATCATACGTTTCTTGCCAAGTATTCCACCTAAAAAAGCCCCAATCTTGAAAAAATAAAAATAAAAATCCTAATTTCTTATATCAAGTAAACCTCTAATGTCATAACATAAACTCTAGTTCAATCCCTAATTTCAAACTCTAAAAAACACGAATTTGAGATTATGGTAAGAACAATTTAAGCATAACACAATTTAAACAATCCACTAGTAAGAACAATTATGGTAAGAACAATTTGAAATTAACATTGAATTATAAGAAAATTCGAAATACTTACTTGCTTTAAACTTGATATATTTTAATCTTCTAGCGGTTATCTACCGATCTTCTATCGTAGAATATTTTTGTTTATGTTATCGTGGAGATTTTCAGGTAAGATTTGGAATATGAAGAAGATGGAAGAAAGAGTTGGGAAAGATGATGCATAGTGAAAGAGAGGGTTCTGTCTAGAAAGAATTGGGGAGAAAGGATTATAAAGAGAGAAAAGCGAGGGAAAGAGAAGAAATAAGACCCGTGAGTGTGAACATCTCAGAAGTGAAGTGGACTATTTGACTTGTGAAGTGTGCCAGTGAAGTGATCAAAGTAAGACTGCAAGTGAAGTGGACTATTTGGCGTGTGAAGTGTGTCAGTGAAGTGCACTATGTGGCTTGTGAAGTATGTCAGTGAAGTGATCAAAGAAACCCCGAGGCAACGTAAAGAAGGCAAAAGACATGACTGGACAAGGCTAAGGAAAAAAAAAGGACGCATTTATGGGCTGTTTTTGTCGCGTGGGCCCAGCGCATAAAAAGGACGCAATGATGCCCAACCGCATAAAAGTGTTGCGATTGGGGTGTTTTTGTGACGCAATGTTGAACCCTAAATCAAGTTATGAACAATTTTATGTTAATGTTCATTATTTTTTCAAATTTTAGGTTCTTAATTGTGCATTTGAGAATTGTGATTGTTAATCGATGATTTTTTATTGTTAATCGTACATTTGAGATATTGAGATTGTTGATTCTGTCGCTAAAACATTTATTCCGTCGCCAATTTCATAAAACAGAATTATCGACGTCCGTTACAATGTCTAGCGGACGGCGCAGCAGAAAGTCTAATCTCCAACACTTCAAAAAAAAATTGTTTCATGTACGTCCGCTACACTGTGTAGCGGACGGCGCAGCAGAAAGTCTGATCTCCAACACTTAAAAAAAATTGTTTCATGTACGTCCGCTACACTGTGTAACGGACGGCACAGCAGAAACTCTGGATCCCAACACTTGGAAAACTTTTTGTTCTCTACACGTCCGCTACATTGTGTAGCGGACGACACAGCAGAAACTTTCATCTCCAACACTTAGAAAAAATTTTGTTCCCTATACGTCCGCTACACTGTGTAGCGGACGGCGCAGCAGAAACTTTCATCTCCAACACTTAGAAATTTTTTTGTTCCCTATACGTCCGCTACACTGTGTAACGGACGGTGCAGCAGAAACTCTTCATCTCCAACACTTAGAAAACTTTTTGTTCTCTACACGTCCGCTACACTGTGTAGCGGACGACACAACAGAAACTGTCATCTCCAACACTTAGAAAACTTTTTGTTCTCTACACGTCCGCTACACTGTATAGCGGATGGCACAACAGAAACTTTCATCTCCAACACTTAGAAATTTTTTTGTTCCCTATACATCCGCTAGCAGACGGCACAGCAGAAACTTTGATCTCCAACACTTAGAAAATTTTTTGTTCCCTATACGTCCGCTACACTGTGTAGCGGACGGCGCAGCAGAAACATTTTGTAGAACTTTCCCACAATTTTGTTTCCCACCATTCGTAAATTCAAACCCAAATCAAATGTCAACTCCAATCATCATTCAAACCCAAATCAAATGTCAACTACAATCTAAGACTCCAACACTTAGAACTTTTTTGGCCCTGCGCAATCTTAAAGCTCCAACACTTACCCACACTTTGTTTCCCACCGTTCAAAGCAAATCACAAATCAGTCAAAATGCCAATGCTATCTCAACACAAATCAAACACTCAACTGATTTCAACACAAATCGGTCAGTCAAATCAATCGCATTCAACACCGATCAACTGATGTCAACACAAATCAATTCAAACCCGATGAATTAAGAACAACTTTCGTAAAGATAATAAATGTTTATTAATAAAATGAATATAATGTTACAATGTCAATTGGGGCCCTCATCTCCTGCGCGATTCTCGTCATTACACGGATTTTCAATAAACCTAATAGCTCTAGGCCGACCTTTCATAATTTGCCAAGCTATCCTATACCTAAAGCCTTGTATGCATTCTCGGCTCCAGACGGTCTTTTCGAGGCTCTCAGACCGACAAATGTAATCCATGTACATGCAGACGAAGATGCTGCAGTCCGAGGAATTATGTTGCTTGGGCCTCCTATTCTTCAATCGGAAATGGAGCTTTGGCCTGCCCGGTACTCTCTCGTCATGCCTAGAATTGACCAAGGTAAAAAATAAATTCTGCTAGAAACAGAATAAGCATTAAACATAGCAAACAGAATAAGCATTAATCAGTTTTACAATATGTAAGTTACAATAAGAATTAAACAAGATCTTACCATGGCATCCAACTGGCCTAGGCCTTTGTACATACGAAGCACAGGCATCTCGGGGGTATCATCGTGGAGACTGTCGATGACTGATACGACCTTCTCTACTGGTTCATAGCAAACCAAGTACCAGTGGTGATTCCCTAAAAATGGGATTAGAAACACGTCGGCAACACTTGCGCTCACTAGACTATCCCTAGCAAGATATGCCCATAGGTTCGCGGACGGTTTCCACTGAGTCAAGGTTCTCCTCCCCCTTGAAGCGACCCAATCATGCCAGTCTTGTACTAGGATGCCATGAAAATAAGCATCCAAGATAAAAACGCGCACGGTCGGCCGGCTGCTCCCGACCCCTTTGCCTCAGAATATGCATGTAGTGCGAGATGACACCGTTGTCTAACCAAGCTCCCGGAGCCAGTGAAGCCATTTCTGACCACGAGCAATTGTAATCCAAGCCCTCCGGGTGATCCACGTCATACGACGCTTTGTCTCGGGGGGGCCCGCTAAAATAACAGGCTCGGATTAGCTCGCATTTATGCGGCTTTAGGGGCCTGGCTGGATGCCCTTTGGGATATTGCCCTCGGGGGTCGACCGGGGGATATTGCCCTCGTTCGGAGGGGTCAGTCGGCAAATATTGCCCTCCTCCGGGGGGCTCGAGCATGGGATATTGGCCTCTAATTCCTGGTTCGGCCGGCTTATATTGCCTTTTGGGAGGTTCGGTCGGCTGGTAATGTCCTTCGGGGGGCTCGACAAGCTGATATTGCTCTTCGGCCATTTCTTCCGTCGGCTGATATCAAATGGGGGATATTCCCTTCCGGGGGTGCCAAGTGGTCCCACCCACGGGATAATGGGTAGTGCCTCGGAGAAACCGTAGTTTCTGAAAGGCCAGTCTTGCGTGACTTGACTCTGAGAGAGGGGTTGGGGTTCCGGGAACAAATTGAAGGAGGGGACGCTGTAATCGTCCCACGACGCTTGAGCCTGTCCCATCCCTGCTACAGAGGGACCACCAACTCCCTGGCTCACCCCTGAAGCCTGTCTCGAGGGATCACCGTATCCCTCGCTGACTCTCGTATAACCCATTCCCGGGCTGACAATCGAAGACTGTCCCGATGCTTGGCGTAAAAAATTTTCGTAGCATAAAGCCAATGCAGCAGCCTGTTGGCGAAGATCCTCGCCCATTGCGCTCACCAGATCCTTCCGCTCACTCAACTTCTGGAAGAATGCGAGCGAGGCATTAACCTACATCCAAAGAGATAAAAAATAAGTAACTTCAATCAGACATTTATAATCATCAAATTCAATTAAGAACACTTGTTGGACAACTTACGAGATTGTATGCCATATGCTCATCGATCTGACCCCTAGGGTGGTACTTCTCCCCGCGTTCAAACCTTACTGGGGCTACTCTCCTCCGCGTGATGCGGTAGTACCACTCATTGTACTGTTCAATGCTAATAACGGGGTCAGGTTCCGAGACGATGGCCGTCAGTGTGTCCTGCCAAGAACTCCAAAGCTCTATTTCGGCCGCGCATAATTCGTGCGCATTGGCCTTGCCAAACCGTCCGACACCCGGTGGGTTCCTGTTAACCCTCATATCTGGGGCATCGGCTGGAAACCCCTGCAGGCAGTCAAAATGACGCATTGATCAGTCTGGAAACTGTCACTCTGTAACCTCGAAGTGGATCAGGGGTGTGCGCTGCAACCCGGAGAGCGTGAAGATGAACAACTCTCCCACCCGTCGCGCCAAACGGCTGTACGGTGCCCAACGCATTTGGCCCGGAGATAGACGGTCGAACTCCCCTCGATAGTACGTAATGTTGTGATGGGGATCGACTCTCCTCTGGTAGTGGCTCTCCTTCCGGCTGTACTCCCAAGCACACAACCGAGGCCACACTTTATCGGTTCCATCCCTACGCGTTGGTGCACCGGTAGCAAGGTGTTCATAAGACCACACCTGAGAACATGGGCAAATTATATTTATATTGCCGATTCAACAACAAAAACAAAAAAAACAATAACGAAATCAGGATTTATATGATATACCTACAATAGCGAGAGACATGCACATATGGCTTTGGAGTCGGGCCTCGTTGCCTTGTGCAATGCTCGGTATAGATACGAAAGGACCGCTGCACCCCAGGCATAATCCCTAACCTCCCGCAGGTTACCCAACAACGGTAAATATTTCACGCTGACCATGTTCTTCGACGTCGTTGGGAATAAAATAGCCTTCATCACCCACAAGAGGAAGGCTTGTGTGTACAGCACAAGCATCTCGCCCGTATAGTTTTCCGGTAAAACCTTGTAGGTATGTCGACCAACCATTTCAACTTTATACCACCACTAATAAATTGATCCTGGGGTATCGAAGTAAAGAAGTCCCTAGCGGTTCTCTTATTCGTTGCTTCCGGCGGAGGAGCAATTACCGACCGTCCCGTCACCGATAACCCTAAGATGAACCCTACATCTTCTAGGGTAATTGTCATCTCTCCGAGAGGGAAGTGAAACGTATTCGTTTCACTTCTCCACCTTTCAACAAGGGCACCTATTAAGTGCCGGTCAAGGTGTTGAAAGATCTGCCCATGCGTGAAAATTCCAAACCCAATTCCACGCAGTATCCTTTTCTGGGACTTGTTCAATTTCCATGCTGTGAACTCATTGGATACTTCTACTGTGGTGAGAAGTGCTCTTTCCTACGAATTAATAAATACAATCTAAGCAAAGCAAAAGTATACAATATTTGCGGGAATAAGAAAGTTTATTCGCTAAGTATCTTACTTGACCATCCCATATGAGCGTACTGATATGGTTGGCTTGGTCGTATAACACGGATGGATCTTCTGGTCCAGGGTTAAATTCCATTTTTTGCAACTGAAATTATGGAAAAACCTTCTCAGTTTGGATTTTGATAATCGCTCGCAAAAATACGACGCTAGCACATGCATAATACATATAACGCAAGCACATGCATAATACATACAATGTTAGCATATACTCATATGTATAATAGATATATATACATACAAGGAATCGGATTTTACAAATGCTAGCACATGAACAAATACATACATATATATATATATATATATATATATATATGTATATAAATTCTGATCGCTTCACTATATCGCGGACAATTTTTCATTAATAACAGTCCGCCACACTGTGTAGCGGACACTGTTGACGTGACAGATAAGGACAAGGTAACCGTCGTGGGGGTAAAGAACTGACGGGACATTTCCTGACATGTGTCAGTCGAAAAGTAGTCCGCTACACTGTGTAGCGGACGTCTTTTTCCTGACACATGTCAGGACAAGAAAGTCGTCCGCCGTACAGTGTAGCGGACAGGGGAAGAGGGGCAAAATGGTAAAAAATACTCTCCGCGACATAGTGTCGCGGACGACTGACAGTTTTTGAAAAAAAAAGATCTGGGTCGTCCATCCTTTGAGGATGGACGGCCAGATCGCGCTAGCAAAATCTCCTATTGTGCTAGCGCTCTCAACAGATCAGCTCCACATATATATATATACACACACACTACAAGAAAAATAGCTTTTTCGACGGACTTTTAGCGATGGAACAAAATCCGTCGCTGAAAGTCGCTTTTACCGACGGATTTTCCGTCGATAAAAGTCCATTACTAAATACCTAGTTTTAGTGACGGATTTTTCCGTCGATAAAAATCCGTTGGGAAAGACTTTTACCGACGGAATATTCTGTCGGTAAAGGTCTTTAGTGACGAAATTTTACTGTCGGACTATTACCGAAGGAGAAAACCGTCACTAAATGTATTTTTCCTATTTTCTCCCTTTTTCGAATTTTTTTATTCGAATTTTTTTTAATTTTTCGCTAAAGAGTATATATGCATAAGCAAACCCTAATTTGCTTTCATCTCCCCCGCCGCTTGTTTCTTTCTCCCCTTCCTAACCCTCTTTTCTTCTTTCTATCACATAGCCGACCGTCGGCCGTCACCCATTCTGACGACCACCTCCCACGCCACCCACCCTTGCTACCGCTGGCCCCCCACCCAATGCACTCACCGCGCCGTTGTCGCCACTCCACGCTGAAACCTCTCTTTCTCACTTCCTACTCACCACACATCTGCCACCTCCCTCTCTCCCCATTCCCTACCACCCCAACCACCGTACACATTCGATTCGAGAGAAAAAGAGATGAGAAGGAAGAACCAACAGACTGAGGGCCGAAGCGACAAGATTGAGACAAGTATTTTCATAGTTTGTGTGAATGAAGTCATTCAACTCCTATTGCTTACTCTAATATATCATAGGATGACCGATTAAGCTATTTTTCCACTTGACTAGGGCTTTCATTAAAAAGAAAAGGCCTTTCGTTGCTGACAAGGGCATGATGTTGTCGTCCACGGATCTGCGAAGCCCACGTCACCGCCAAGCTCCCGCCGCCTCTCTCTTTACCTCACGTAAGTCTTCTTCTTTCCATTTTACACTGATTGTAGTACCAATTGAGATTGAGATCAAATGGCTTGGTTTCCCCATCTAAGCACAACTAGGTGTTTATTTGATATTAGTCTGCACTTTTACATTCAATGTTACCCACGACATACCCATAATAAATAAATTAAATTGATTTTTTCATGCTAAAATTGTAGATCTTTTTTGGTTGGTTTGGGTTTCAATTCCTTCTGAAGTTAGAGTTAATGAGAATATTGGTGATGGGTTACCGAAAAAGATAATACTGGGCTTTTGGTTAGTTAAGATTTGTCTAGATGTCTGGTGGTCATGATGTCACGGCTCAACTAATGAGGTGAAAATGCTAGATGGGAGATTGCGACTATGTATCTAACTTGCGTTGGTGCAACGGCGTACCAATTGTCTTCCCTCGATCTTTTCTTTTTTTGGTAAATGCTTCAGTCTCTTCATTCCTTCTTGTAAATGAGTTTAAACATGTCGTTTGCAGTTATGTCATGGGTATTGGTGAAGCAGAGGCCTTTTCTGAGAGGTTGAAGCAAGAACTTCAAGCTTTGGAAGCAGCAAATGTGCATGACGCATGAGGTAACCTTTTATATTACAAGATGTTGTTCATGACCTGAGGACTATTTTCTATTACTTGTGGGGCTTGTGGTTTTTGTTGTCTTATATATCATAAATATTCTTCCTTTTCTTTTCTTTTTCCAATTTGTGAGTTTTTCTTCATGAACATGTGCATCTTGTTGGAATGCATCTCATGGCCACCGTGCCTTCCAATGCCAGCTATATGACATGAAATAAAGCTTACTAGGTTTTTTCATTCCCCTTGTTGTTAATAACATACGCATACTCCAAAATTATGCTTGTAGCGTGGTCTTTTCCAACTTAGATGACTTTCGGGTACTCGGTACATGTTGATGGCGTTGTGCAGGCCGTCATCTTCAAGGTACCACCCCCCTCCTCCTCTTCCTCTCCCTCCCATTACCCCTAACCCACCAAACCTTTATCCTTCAGTTCCATTTGGAACTACCTTTGTAACTGTTTATGAACAAATCATTATATGGACACACTCGCAAAACAAGCTATCTTTTGATACTAAGCAATGTTCTAATAGTTCTTGTCAAGAGTCTGGTGAATTGTGTTTCAGTTATATATTTGTACTCTAAGGTGAAGTCCTCCAGGGTGACAGTTATGGTATGGCTGCTGTAGGTATTAATGCAGGGGCTTGAGTCAACCACAAATTATGTTGAGGACAAGGATGAATGGCTAGGATTTTTTACTGAGGTTCTACAATTAGTGCATTTTTTGTCCTCTCCATTTCTTGCAGATTTTTTTTGGCACCACATTCAAGCCAGAGATCTTACAGCAATGTTCCTCAGCCACATGCTTTATTGTATTACTCACATAGAGCTACCAAAAGTTCCTATTATAACTTGTAATTTTGTTTTGGGATTCGTACGATATGATGTATTCTACTTGTTGAATATCTAATTTTTGTTGTTGAGTATTGAGTTTTAGTTGAGGGTGTATGATTTTCAATTTTATTTGTATTGTTTGAAATTTGGTAAAGAAAGAATGCTAGCTTAAATAAGCATGAAATTGTTGATAGATTTGATAATTAGGATTAATTGTCTGTGGATTAAAAAATAGCTCCTCTTTTTATAACTTTTGCTTACGGACATTTAGTGATAAAATTTCGTCGCTAAATGTATTTCAAACAAATGGATGCGGTTTTTAGTGATGGAAATAAGTCACTAAAAGGTTTTTGTTTTCAATGACATGTTTTTAGCCACTAATTATCTGTCGCTAAAAGTAATTAGCGACAAATTTTAAACTTTTAACGACGAAATTATGTTGTTAAATGTCTGGTTATAGCGACAGCGGCGACAAATCTGTCGTTAATAATTTTTTTGTCATTTTTATAAAAAATTAAGAAATTTTAGAAAATATCTTTACCGACTGAATATTATGTCGGTAAAGGCATTTAATTCCGTCGGTAAAAGTACTTTTTGCCGACGGACTACCAAATTCCGTCGCTAATCTTTTAGCACAGGGTTTAGACCAACAAACTTTTAGCGACGGACAGTCCGTCGCTAAAAGTTTTACCGACGGAATATCCACTTTTAGTAACACAAAATTCCGTCTCTAAAAGTAGATTTTCTTGTGGTGATATATATATATATATATATGGTCGTGATCCATTGCTCGCGCGGGCAACTTCTGCGCAGTTGCCAGCGCGATCTGGTCGTGCACGCGCGAGATGTGGATGGCCAGATCGCGCGTGCGGACGGCCATTTTTTCGTCCTCCACTACATAATGTAGCGGACGACAAAATTTTGCCCGCCATCGGGCCAGATGGACCGCCAGATCGCGCGGGCAACTGCGCGGAAGTTACCCGCATTAGTAATGGATCACAACCCATATATATATATTTTTCTCTTAGACGCTAGTGTATTAATAATTTGGCTACCTTTTCCTAACAAAGGAAAAAAAGGCCTACTAGACTAGTAGAAAAATACACAACTCTATTCCATCTTAAAGAATAGAGAAGAGTAGTGAAGATCAATACCAAAAAGGGACACATTCGCTTTCGCATCTTTACGTTCTTTTATAATCGGAATAAAGTTTTTGGTACTCTATGGCTTCCTTCGATTTAGTGAGTTTGAACCCTTATTGTTCCTATGCTTATACTATTGTAAGATTCTAAATGTCTTGATTATGAGGTCAAGATGAATAATCTAATCTAACATGTGGTATCAGAGCCACGCAAATCAATTGCATGAACATATAAATTTTCCCTTAACATTCTGGGAATTTTTTTTGTTACACCTGAACTCCAGACTAAAATACTGGAAGGTTTATTTTTAATGTTAACATTTTTTTAGACGATTTCCTAATGGCAAAGGCCTCATGTTGGACTGACTTTAGCGTCAACAGTAACCCAACCATCATGCTATAAGCATCAAACCACCACCGCCACCTCTGTTGACCATCGCCATTGTCACATTAGACCCACCACTGTCAGCCAGTCAACCATCACCTGGAACCGCCACCGGCCACCACTGTCACAACCGGCATTGTCGCTTGACATTGCCAGCCACCACGTCGGTACCGACAGCTCATTACTACTAGCATCGTCGACCATTACCACCATCACTTGCCACCACCACCACCGCTGGTCTCCCACCATCACCATCAACTATTTTTCAATGCCACTGCTACAAACACCAGATGCTAGTGGTTACCGCCAGTCCCACACGATGGCAGTTAGTTGCATGTTTGTCATTGTTCGCAACCTCTGGCAGTTACCTGTTGCAACACCTTTCGTCGCAGGTCATTGCAACCGGTAGTCACGACAAGGCCACCACCACCATCCATCACCCACCACCACTTTATTTTTGGTTTAAAATGAAAATTTTCAGCTTTATTTTTGTCAATTATGCCAACCCAACTTACCTGCATACTCAACACATTCAAAAAAAATTTGTGGGGTTAAAGTAAGTTAAGTTCTAAAAGCACATGGGTCTACTTGGGTCAGGTTAAAACCCAACCCAAACCAGCACACGCAAGTTGCACCTCTTACCACTACCGGTTATTTTTAACTAGTATCGTCAACTTTATTAAGTTATAGTGTTTTAGCAACAAATTTAATATTTTAGCAATCGAAAAACCTATAGAAGCTTGCGAGCGAATGAATTGTTTAAGAGACTAAATTTAGTTTTTGGGCTGCGTCTCAGGAGTTGATTCTGTGCGTTTAGCCTTGGGTTTGTATGTTTGGTTTGAAAGGGTTAGTTTTTCTTAGATGTTTGCAATTTTTTGTTACTTGTTTGACTACTTGTTTGAGGTTGGATCGGGGAACCCATTTAATTAGTGGTTATTGAACAAGATTTAAGGTAGGAAACCATTCGGTTACTTAGGCCTACTTGTTTACCATCTTCGTTTTGTGTTTTTGTATTGTAATACTATTTATATATTTTTATCCAGTTAGGGAATATGAGTGTGTACTTTTATCATTTTGGTTAGCTCTTTCCAACTACTATTTTACGTGCTTTGTGTCGTTATACCATTTTCATTTCCATTCTTCAGCTACTTTATTTGCATTTCCCCTAAATATCCTCGTTATTTATGTGTAAAGGTACAAGAATACACCAAAAATGCCTCAAATTGTCAACCATTTGTCACATCATGGCCCACTGCATCTGACAACAGCCCCACCCTTTTCCTTTTCTTGCTCACCCAAACCCCAAGATCCACCACTACCTCCATCATCTATAGGCTGAATTGGTCGTTGAGTGATGTTATTGAGGCTGTGATGGTGTTAATGGTAGAGGATGGTGTAACACCGATCATGGATTGCAGATGGTGGAAGAGAGAAGAAGAAATGGTTCTGGGTGAGGCTGTATTGCTATTTGAGGACAGTGTTGCAATGGTTCGCTGATGGTAATGGCTCGTGTATGGTGGTGGACGGTGGTTTTATGGTGAAGTGGCAGTTGTGTGGGCACAACTGTGTTGTTATGGAGATCTGATCTGGCGTAGGGGCTGAGCGAGTTGTGGTTTTATGGTGGCTTTTATGGTCATGATGTGTCCAAAGGAGGTGAGATATGCGGTGTTCTATGGTGACGTGGTGGCTGCAGTGGGGGTCGTGGTTCTTCATGGTGGCATAGTGGCGGGGCGGGAATCTTCGTGGCGGTACAAAGGTGGTCAATGGTGGTGTTGGTACGAAGAGAGAGAGTGTGTGCGTGTAACAACCTGGAAATTCTGGAGCATATATAAGACAATCATTCAATCGTTAACTTAATGACACGAATACCCTCCATTGAATAAACAACCCTAATATACGTTAGAGCTTCTAATATATATGATAACTTACATTCTCGAAAGTAAATGTCTTAGATGGAAAAAACTAGGTAGTCGAGAGGGTTAAGTAAACACTGGTTCCCTCGTAGGGGCTTAACTAAACAAAATATGAAAGTGCTCCAACTTCTTATTAAGGATCTACATCATCCCAAAGTATTCTACTAATGATTATTACATGCAGAATGGAACAAATAAGGGTGAGGTTTTAAGAGCTCACTAAGCTCGCTCAAGAACCAAACAGAGTGATAACAAACAATTTAAAGGTTCAATTCGATGGCAATATGGGAAAGAGTTTTAACCCAATCCCTTCTATTAGTTATCAATACGAACACTTTTTGATACACTGTAACTAGTTCATATGATATTGAGCATGATCAATTGCAAAGCCACACCGGCAGTGCAATGGTAATACGTAGCAAAGCCACAAAAGCCATAATAACACTTAAGCAAAGCCATAATAACACTTAAGCAAAGCCATCAAAGTACTAGCATACGTCCCACGCAGTAACAAACCATTCTTATAAGGGGAAATGAAAAACAGTCCCCCTCATGTATTTCAGGTTTGCAGAATAATCCTTCGGGTATAAGTTTTGACAATTGACCCCCTCATCTATCAATAATTACACCCGACTAAATTTTGACGTGAAAATACCCTTTACATTCACTAACATGCGAAAGGATATCTGAAAAATGAGAGGGAAAAAAACAACACAATAAAAATCTAACTAAACCAGTCCCCACCTGCCCCCCTTGCCCACCGCCCTCTCTTCCCCATCCCGTCATTGCTGCCCCCTTCCCCGTCAAACCCCTAGTACCCCCCGTCAGCCCCTTGTCAATAGACTGATGCCTTTCTCCCTCCACGTTAACCCCATCCCCCCGGTAGAGATACTACTAAAATGTAACGCCCCTCCCTCTTTTCCCACCGTCGGACTATCCACTGATGTGCCACGCCATCCCGCTACCAGAAACAATGGGCAACACCCTCCTTTTCACCTGCCGATATCATCATCGACCACTCCCCCTCTTTCCTATCTCACCCCACTGATCTGGGTTTTGGTGGCTGTGGGTTGAGATGCGGACATCATTTTATGGTGGTAGGTTGGTTATTATGGGTTATTTTGTGGTTGTTGGTTGTGAGTGGCGGCGTGCAATGTTGTTGGTTTGGTGATGGGAGCCGTATGTTGGTGGTTTGTTGGTGGGGGTGGTGGGGCTTGACCTGTTTCGTGTTTGGTGGTTTGGTGGTTGGCATTGGTGGTGGTGTTGATGCTTGAGTTGTGGGTGGTTGTAGGTGTTGCGGCGGCGGTAGTGGTGGTGCTTTAGTTGGAATGAAAAATTGAGGAAGAAAGACGACGAATGAGAATTATAGGACTAAGGGGCAATTGTGTCTTTTTCCATGCCAATTCAACAATTAATTGTCCAGGATTGATCAATTGTACTCAATTGCAAAAAAAATGATAGTTAAAGGGGTCAATTGTAAAAATTACTACCCGAGGGGGTCGACATGCAAACCCAAAATACATGAGGGGGGTTATTTGTCATTTCCCTTCTTAATAAGGCCCCCAATACAGACCATCCTTATAAAGCCTCAATACATTATCTTATCTCAATTTGCAACAAAACAATAATCGCTAAATCAACATGTAAATCGATGCTCGATGGGCAATAGATGATGAACATCAACATGAATTTCAGTAATCGATTAAGGCTCAATAATAGGGTCACAATGGCAATGAAAACGATTGATATTGATTCATAATTTAGAGTTCAATGATATCTACAAACAAATGAAGAAACATAAACTAATACAAGCGAATAAATTAAGGGTTCAGATAGAAATCCTTAGCTCGGTCCGAAGCTAAGCTACCTCGATTAGAATTTCTTTGCGCTAACCTAAGTTGGACAAATTAATTATTAGTACACGATCTACACTATGATGTTATAAACTCGACATTAACTCCCTAAACAGTTCTCATTCCTACTCTTAAAATAAGGATACCCAAGCGTGACCCACGTACGAGCCAAACCTAGGCAGAAAGCAACCCAAAGTTCGTAATAAATTATCATAAAACACTTTCATGGCTTAAAACAACATATAAAGTCACAATATTAACTTTGTGAAATTTAGAATATTTTCAAATTAAAAATAATTTCTTTAAATGCAATAAAAGCCCATAAATGCTTCTAACTTAAATCAATATCCCGTAACTTTTTTAACAGCTTCATATCTTAAAATTATAGAAACTGAAATCATAATTTTAAAAGTACTAAAACCACTTTTAGATTATTCGTTTTGCTAAATCAAATGCGATACAGTTAAAGATAACTTATTTAACCCTGAAATTGTTCAAACTTAATCTGGGACTTCTCTATACTATAAAAACATCATTATAATTTTTTCAGAATTTAATATGAACTTTAAAGTCTCAAAAAGAATTTTAGAAAAATGAAACTTGTGAAAAATATTAAAAATACTAAACGATTTCAAAAAAAGATATGAAATTGGCCAAAAATTCTAATATGGCCTAAAGTACCCTACTGCAAAATTTAACGAGCCAAAAATCATTGCGTGCATCCCACGCATGCACTGAACACAAACTCGTGCATGTGGCACACTAAGCATAGGGTACTACTCCATTGCACATACCCACTTTTTCTTCTTCCCTTTTCTGCCAAACAGCCCATTCCTAGAACACACAACTCACCCCCCTCCCCGGTAGACGTACTTTCTATGCACACTACACACACACACACACTTTTGCACACCCACCCCCCTTCCAAACACACACACACACACACACACACACACATAATACTCACCCACACACACTCACGCACATAGCGCGAGCGAGCGCTTGCACACACACATTCACCTTTGTACACGATACACACACACACACACGGGCACACACACTACACTATATATATGCAGGCACATGTACCACAGTAACACACACATATTCACACAGCTCCATACACACATATTGCATGCTCACACACACACACACACAACATTCCAAGGCTGCCACAGCCCTTCTACTACCACACACACACACTGACACAGACACACACTCACAACATACCAAATACCCTCACACAGCTAGACTCAGTCATTATCCCTTATCCCCCCCCACCACACACACTACGATCACCGTTGTTTCACTTCCCGTTCACCACTATACAGACACACTTGCACATTACATACACTATTTCAGGGCTCTCCTCATACACAAAAAAAATTAAGAAAAAGAAAAGGGGTTAAAGCTTACCAAAATTGGACCCCTATTTCACGGGATTCCATCATAAACTTCCAATCTCTTGTATGCACCACTTACCTTCTTTTAACCTGTGTGTGTGTGTGTGAGATATATATATATATATATATATATAAGCTGATTCGTTGATAGCGTTAGCAAAATATGAGAGGTTGCAAGCGCGATTTGGCCGTCCATCCTTTCAGATCTTTTTTTTTCAAAAGCTGTCAGCCGTCCGCGACACAGTGCCGCGGACGACTGTTTGACCCTGACAACCGTCAGTCAAAAAGTCATCCGTTACACTTTCTTGCGGATGACTTTTTGCTTGACGGTGGTCAAGTCATCCACATCCCCACTGACCGCTATACTATGTAGCGGACGGCTTATATATATACACAAAAACCTAACTTCGAATACTCGTATTCATTCCTTTTTCTCACAAATTTTTCTAGCGACATTGGCAAGCAGATCTGCGCAATTTCTTTCCAAGAAATCTTTTAATAGTCTCATCATTCACGTAAGTTCACAAACCAATCCTTTATTTGTTCATAATCTAGAGTTATTATGAGTATTGCGTCCTATGCATGATTTCGATTATGTATTGAGCATGTGCTAGCGTTGAGAATTTGTGTGTGTGTGTGTATATATATATATATATATATATTGCGTATTATGCATGTGCTAGCGTTGGTAATTTGCGAGCGATTTTCAAAAGCTTACAAACTTGACGTTTTGACATATTTTCAGTTGGAAAAAAAATAGAGTTTAACCCTGGACCAGAAGATCCCTCCGTATTATACGACCACGCAAACCATATCAGTACGCTCATATGGGATGGCGAAATAAGATACTTATTTTATCAACTTCCTTATTCTCACGAACATTGTATATTCTGCATTCGCATTAGAAGTGTCCGATAATTTCGTAGCCTGGAAATTGAATAAACGACAAAAAAAAATTGCTGCCTGGAATTGGGTTTGTGGTTTGCACGCACGGCCAGATCTTTCAACAACTTGACCGGGCCTTGATAGGTGCCCTTGTTGAGAGGTAGAGAAGTGAAATGAATACGTTTCACTTCCTTTTTGGAGAGATGGCTATTACCCTAGAAGATGTAGGGTTCATCTTAGGGTAACCGGTGGCCGGTAATTGCTCCTCCGTTGGAAGCAACGAATAAGAGAGCCGCTAGGGACTTCTTTACCTTCGTACCTGAAGATCAGTTTAGCACTGGTGGGGTAAAGTTGAAATGGTTGGTAGATACCTATAGGGAACTGCCGAAAAACTACACGGATGGGATGCTTGTGCTGTACACAAAGGCTTTCCTGCTGTGGGTGATATGGGCAATTCTATTCCCAACGACGTCAAAGAATACGGTCAGCAGCAAATATGTACCGTTGTTGGGTAACCTGCAAGAGGTTGGGGAGTACACATGGGGTGCATCAACTCTTGCATACTTATATCGAGCATTGCACAAGGCAACGAGACCCGACTCCAAAGCTATATGTGCATGTCTCTCGTATCTTGATTATGTTATTGAAATTTTTTTATTAGTCGGTTGACAATAAATTTTGACGTTCTGGTAGTAATATAATTTGTCTTTGTTTTCAGGTGTGATCTCATGAACACATTGCTACCGGTGCACCCAACCATAGGGACGGAATCGATAATGTGTGGCCTCGATTGTGCGCTTGGGAGTACAGCCGGAGGGAGAGCCACTACCCGCGGAGAGATGATCCCCATCACAACATTACGCTCTATCGGGGGGAGCTCGACTTGCTATCTCATGGCCAAGTGCGTTGGGCACCGTACAAGCGTCTCAAGCGACGGGTGACAGAGTCGTTCGTCTTCGTGCTCTCCGGGTTGCAGCGCACACCCCTGATCCACTTCGAGGTTACGGAGTGGTAGCTGCCAGATAGTGCAATGCGCCATTTTGACTGCCTGTAGGGCTTGCCAGAAGATGCCCCAGATATGAGGTTTAACAGGAACCCGCAGGGTGTCGGACGGTTTGGCAAGGTGAATGTGCACAACTTGTGCACACGAGAAATTGAGGTCTGAAATTCTTGGCAGGACACGCTGGCGACCATTGTGTCCGAGCCTGACCCCGTGATCAGCATCGAGCAGTACAACGAGTGGTATTACAGCATCACGCGGAAAAGTATAGCCCCGATAAGGTTTGAACGAGAGCGGAGGTACCACCCTAGGGGTCAGATCGATGAGAAGTGGGCATTTGGTCTCGTAAGTTGCATTTAATTGGATACTTTGATTCTTAATTTACATTCAATCTCATCTATTTTGTGGTTATGCTTATTATCTATTTCGATGTAGGTTAATGCCTTGCTCGCATTCTTCCAGAAATTGAGTGAGCAATAAGATCTGGTGAATTCCATGGTATCGGAACTTCGCCAACGGGCTGATGCATTGGCCCAAGGCTATGGGAATTTTATGCACTTTTATACGGGGACCGCTCCGGGTGTCTCCCCAGGGATGGACTATTCGGGGTGGCAGCCTCCCCATGTGAGCGAGGGATACAGTGATCCCTCGGGGTTGACATCGGGGGTGAGCTAGGGGGTTGGTGGTCCCTTTGTAGCGGGACAGGATCAAAAGCCATGGGACGAGTACAGTGTCCCCTCGTTTGCTTTGCTTCCTCCGAGGTCGGAACCAATACCCCTATCTCAGAGTCAAGTCACACAAGACTGGCAAAATGTTGACATCAAACTCTCTGAGTCAATGCCCATCATCTCATGGGCGGGACCTTCCTGCCCCCCCAAAGGGCAATATCAGTCAGTCGAAGCCTTGGGAGGGCAATATCCCCCGTTTGCCCCCCCCCGAAGGGGGATATCAGCCGGTCAAAGCCCCTGGCGGGCAATATCCCCTGTTCGCCCCCTCCCGAAGGACAAAATCCCCCGGTCGACCCCCCCCCCGCTTATCCCAAGAGGCATCCGTTTAAGCCTCTAGGGCCGGTAAAAGCGCTGCTAATCCACAAGCGTTACTTTAGCGCGGCCCATCGGGACAAAGCGGACTATACTGTGGTTTGCCTGAATGGCTTGGATTACACTTGTGAGTGGGGGGAGATGTCCAGCCTAGCTCCGAGGGCTTGGTTGACCGACACTGTTATCTCTGCCTACGTCGAGATTCTGAGGGAGCGGAGTCAGGATAACCCGAATGACCGTCCGCACATTTTTCTGTTCGGTGCGTATTTTCATGCCGTTCTTGTATCAGTATGGAAACAATGGGTCGAAGGAAGGGGAAGAAAACCTTGAGACAGTGGCAACAGTCTGATGCGCTCCTTGCATTTCTTACTAGGGATAGTCCGGTGAGCGCCTGTGATGCGGACGTGTTCCTAATACCATTTCTCAGTAATAACCACTGGTACTTGGTTTGCTATGAACCAACACAGAAGGTCATATCAGTCCTCGACAGACTCCACGAGGATACCAGACAAATGCCCATGAAACAGCTTTGGAAAGCCCAGTTGGATGTTGTGGTAATGTTTCGATTGTTGTTTAATGTTTATTGTAATTTACGTATTGTAAATGTTAACTTGTAGCTTACATCGTTTTTTATTTCTCCACAGAATCTGGTATGTGCCATGGTCCACTATCTCTGTGAACTAGACGTACCGGCGAGGCTGCGGCTCCAGATTCGAGTGAAGAGGAGTAGGCCCAGGCAAGCTAATACCTCAGACTGCGGCGTCTTCGTCTGCATGTACATGGACTATATTTGTCAGGGTGAGAGCCTCAAGGCAGCCATCTGGAGCGCAACAGAAGTAGAGGTCTTTAGATATATAATAGTTTGGCAAATTTATAGAGGCCGACCTAGACCAGTTAGGTTTACTCTATATCCGTCTAAGGATGAGAATCTAACTCAATGAGGCCTTCTTGTAAACGATTATTTTTAAGACATTAATTTTATTTTAAATACCAATTTATTCAAAGTTCGATTGAGACATGTATTTTTTTTGTGTTGTGGTGGTTTATTTGTGTGTTGTGGATTTTTGGCCATTTGTGTGTTCTGGAATTATGGCCATTTGTGTGTTCTGGATTTTTGGCATTTATTGAGTATTGAGATAGCTTTATGTTTGCTGGGTTTGATGGTCGTAAGAAAATATTATGGTGTGGTAAGAAAAAATCTAAGTGTCGAAATTTAATGTTTCTACTGCACCGTCCGCTACATCCGCTACACTATGTAGCGGACGTCCTAAACACCAAAAAATTCTAAGTAATGAAGTCTAATGTTTTTACTCTAGCGTCCGCTAGATAGTGTAGCGGACGTCCTAAACAACCAAAAAAATTCTAAGTGTTGAAGTCTAATGACTCTGCTGCACCGTCCGCTACACTATTTAGCGGACGTATTAAACACAAAAAATTCTAAGTGTTGAAGTCTAAAGTTTCTGCTACACCGTCCGCTAGATAGTGTAGCGGACATCCTAAACAACCAAAACAATTATAAGTGTTGAAGTCGAACGACTCTGCTGCACCGTCCACTACACTATGTGGCGGACGTTTTAAACACCAAAATTTTTTTAAGTGTTGAAGTTTAATGTTTCTGCTGCACCATCCGCTGCATAGTATAGCGGACTTTCAAAACACCTAAAAAAAATTCTAAGTGTTGAAGTCAAATATCTCTGCTGCACCGTCCGCTACACTATGTAGCAGACGTTTTAAACACCAAAAAAATTCTAAGTGTTGAAGCCTAATCTTTCTGCTGCACCCTCCGCTTTATAGTGTAGCGAACATTCTAAACACCAAAAAAATTCTAAGTGTTGAAGACTGTTGGTGCTTGCCCTAAAAAACCAAAAAAATTCTAAGTGTTGAAGTCTAATGCTTCTGTTCCATCGTCCACTAGATAGCGTAACGGACGTTCTGAACAACCAAAAAAATTCTAAGTGTTAAAGTCTAATGTTTCTGCTCCACCGTCCGCTAGATAGTGTAGCGGACGTCCTAAACAACCAAAAAAATCAAAGTGTTGAAGTCTAATGTTTCTGCTGCACCGTCCACTATAAAGTGTAGCGGACGTCCTAAACAACCAAAAAAAATCTAAGTGTTGAAGTCTAATGTTTCTGCTACTTCTGATGCTAAGTGTTGAAATCTAATATTTCTGCTGCTTCTGCTGCTAAGTGTTGAAATGGAAGATTTCTGCCACTCCGTCCGCTAGACTATGTGGCGGACGGAGACAAAATCACAAAAAAATAAAATGTAAGAAGATGGTCACAAAAGATTATTACAACAAAATTATCACAAATAGTCTAACTAAAGGTCCACTCCATCTTCTTCTTCCTCATCTTCGGCATCATCTTCTTCCTTGTCTTGCAAACCCCCTACACTTATCCCCAGTGACTTGTAATGGTTCCGCTTGTCATGGTCGGTCATTTTGTTGCACAGTGCACACCTTCTCAGCTTTTTAGGTTGAGTTGCTTGTTCAATAGAGCTCTTCATCCGCGTAGATCTCTTGCGGCCTTTCGTTTGCGATATAATTGGATCCAAAGGCCGGATATCATTGTTGTCTTCCTTAACCGACTCATCATCTTCTGATTTCGTTGTAGGCTCAGTGTCATCCACCGCATTGCTGACTGAAACTAATTCGAACTGGTCGACGATGGGATCTTGCTGCTAAGCTACCTCGAGGAGATTTTATATCCGGCCATTATAGTAGCACCCTTTACGGACAAACGGGTAAACGTTTTCACCAGATGATTATTCCGCAGTGTCTCTGATTCTTCAAAGTCAGTATACAGATGCTCCAGAAAGGCAATGGTACCGTGCAACCTGTTTGCACCTTTCGTCCACCGTGGCAGGACGTATTTATCGGGGATTGTCCTGATATTCTTCTGGGTGAAAAACCGCAGATTGTGTCTACACAGGATGCCATGGAATTCAAACTTCTTGCAAACACATGTCACCAAATCCATCAATGTATCATGGCGCACCGTAGACATTATGCGCAACTTCTCAGGGACGAGGTCATTCATCAGCGAATAAACCTTGTACTCACGCATAGACTTTTTTGCTACCTTGTTTATACTGTATCGTCCCGATTTTCGCAGCTCTACTTGGTATAGCATGAAGATCTCCTTCGTATAGACTTTTTGCACCGTTCAGCTCCAGCGGGGTCTCAAGCAACCTTCTCATTTGTTTGTACGTGCTTGCAAAGTCTATAACCCTTTCTTTCACGAATAACGAGTCAACCACTTTTTGGGCGGATGTGACGAAACTCTTCAAATTGGTAGTTGTACCCACGTAACTATCAAATGTGGCATTCATAGATTCATTCATGCCCGCCGTTTTCATGCCCGCAGAAAAATATCTTCTCGTGTAAACACCAATCCATTGCTCTTTGAGCTCGTACAA
This sequence comes from Escallonia rubra, assembly GCA_033065855.1. Lineage (NCBI taxonomy): Eukaryota > Viridiplantae > Streptophyta > Magnoliopsida > Escalloniales > Escalloniaceae > Escallonia > Escallonia rubra. The sequence goes on along the minus strand of JAVXUO010000523.1, from coordinate 106,110 downwards.
GTGTTGGAGCCACTCGTGGTCTTGCAATGAGTACTCCTCAACAAGCTTTTCCTACCTCTCCTCAAATTCCTCAATCGTTAACAACTTGTTAACGCACTTGTCAAAATCATGTTTAAAGTCTAGATACTTTGCATACACGTGATGCATACGATCAGGGTATTTGTGCTAAGTCGATGCTCATCATCAAGTCTATAATCGAAGGTAAATTGCGAGTCCTCCATCTGCATCCGCTTCAATTGGCTCATTGTGGATTGAGCATCATTGAGGTCATACGCGGCTCGTCTTTGGGTTCGAACCGCGTTACGAACGTCTGTTGTGTTAAAGTCTAGATTCTGAATTCCCTCAACCTGTTCAGCAAGAACATTGGCAATGTCGGTAGGTCCTATCCGTGCATTCCTCATTGTGTGAATCAGGCTCATTGCGACCTTACCCATCTTCTTATATTGATGCATCTGACTCGCCTTAGAAGGGGTTACTAACGGGTGATTGTATGCCAATTCCAAGCTAGTAATAATCCAATGATCTTGCTTGGGTTTATGGCTAACGAACATCTTGACCTGACAATTCGTGCGCGCAAAGCAGTCCCGTCTTCTCCGCGCATGTCATATTTCGTCCTCACTGTCATCATTGCATCTGATGAATAAAGTGATAAATCCCAACAAACATAAACCCAAAAAATATCTATATATTCATTCTAGAAAAAAATTATTCTTTTTCATTCAATCCATAAAGAAAACTTCACCGTTCACAAACTTACCTTGCTTGAGTGAAGCTTGAAGCAAGTGTTACTCGAAGCTTGAAGGGAGCTGAAAATGGAAGCAAGTGAATCTCAAGGAGATGAAAATGCAAAAAGAGCTGAGAATTAGGTCACTTTTTGGGCAACTCGCCTGGCACCAAAAAGATCGACAAAGATACAAAGAAAATTGTTAAGCACATCGACAACATTACGCTTGACAACTTCCTGAAATTGCTAAGATTCGACCGAGATCTATTGATAATTAATGGGGCAATGATTTTTTGGAGAAGCGAAAGGACGCATAAAGGACTAGAAATAAAAGGAAAGAAGGGGTTTTTCTTGCTGGTGATTGCCTGTCGACTATGGGAAGGTATTGGGGGGAGGATGGGGATGTGGCTGTTAGAAGGGGAGTAAAAGAATATTGAGGTGGAACAGAGGTGGTGGTGGTGGTGGTGGAGGAGGCAGATCATACTGGGCAAATCAGGCGGAGGCAGAGAAGGTAGTGACAAAGGGGGGTGGGGGTGCAAAGAAGGCTGTTGCAATTTGGGTAGAGGAAAAGGAGTGGTGGTGGAGGTGAGGTCATCATCAGAGAGGCTAAGGGAACCTTTTTACAATTATGTGATATACACAAGCAAATGGATGTCCATCTTTATCTGCAAAATTTACCCTTTTTCAGTTTTACTACTTTTCCACGCTAAATGGCATTAGCCTTTGTGGTTTGCCTGTTTTGGAAAATAAAACCCCGAGGTTTCAAATTAAGCAACGAACCCTTCAACATTTTCAAGCAGTCACATTTGGGCCAAAAGTCAAACAATTGTAAAAAAATTTGGGCGAAAATTAGGATTTGAGTATGCACCTGCCATTTTTTAGAAGGGGTATTTCGGTAAAGTAAATCAATAAAACTAACAAAAGAAAATGAAAAAAACACTGATCAGATCGCCAGTGGCTTTCTTGACAAAATTAATTAAAAAGTTTATTCTTCCTTTTTCTAATTCATTACTCGCTTCTTCCCCACATGATAACCCATTGGTACCTCTGCCTTCACAGTTCAACCGCTATCAGAATCAACACCTCCCACCACCACCATGTAATTAAATCCCTGTCTCCCAAATATATGTGTAACATTAGTTCCAGCCCAAAACTGACAATTATGTCAACCAAATATATGGTGTAATATGTTAATATTTGATGACTGTTATAATATGGGGAGTATGATGAGATTGGGATTGCCAAATGAGGTTCATAGGATGTAAGGAGCAACATGTAAAGTGATTCGCTTGCTTGAATATGGGTGTACTTAGGTACAAATTTTCATGTTTCTAACGAGAAAGAGACAGACACAAAGGGAAGGGCAGAGGTCAAAATTGTTGATGTTGGTTGTATGCGGTGATTTGGCAGCAACATGGCCAAATTGAAGGAGCGACACAGTTTTTCTTGCTAATCAACCATGTAGGAGAACATGGAAAATTGGTTGTGCAAGATGATCTTTGCGTGGAAGAATGGGAAAGAGGAGAGAAATGATTACATCGTATATTTCTTGTTATTCTAGTCAAATCGAACGATGTGTGTTAGTTGGTAGTGGGTGGTGGTGGTGGTGCGAAAGAGGGAGACTGGTTGCTAAGACAAAGGAGAAAGAGGAAATTGAAAAATGTTTTTACGTACATGCCTCCTAGCATGACGTGCATTGCATGCTCAAACGGCCACTACAAAATTTAAGGGGTTGATGATTTTAGGCTCAATTGCTACACTTAACAAGTGTTAGGGTCCTAGTTGATCGATTAGAAATCATCAAAAGTTTGGTTCCCAGAGAGAGAAGCTTTCATGTTGTGTATGATTTGCACATAAATACTTAAACATAAGCACAAAAAAAGGAACTTGCCCATCCCAAGGTTAGGAGTACAAGCTAATGAAAGAAAGGCTAAATCAATTAGGCTCAAATCCCTAGCAAGATGGCTATTATAAAGAGTTTTTGCCCTTAATAATCAATTTTTAATACTTAATTACTTTTTTATTCAATTTTAAACCTTATTTACCTATCTACCCCACTTTTGAAAATCGTGATTCCAAACAGAGATTTCAAGGGAAGAAAACGTGGTTTGAAACAACGTTTTCAAAAGAAATCTTGGTTCCTAACAGAGATTTCATACGTTGGCACATTGAAATCTCTATTTGGAACGACGTTTTCTTCCCTTGAAATCTCTGTTTGGAATCACGATTTCCATAAGTGGGTTAGATAGGTAAATAAGGTTCAAAATGGGATAAAGAAGTAATAAAGTACTAAAAATGGATTATTAAGGGCAAAAACTCCTATTATAAATAGGACAAATGCATATGTGTAGTGGACGAATGAGGGTCTCTAATCATTTTGAATGCTTGTTTTCCAAAAGACACATGCATAACTTTCATATTTTTTTTTGGTTATTTTTTTCTTTAATTTTTTTTACCCTAACTTTTTGCATTTAGCCTAGTGGATCTCTTGTCTGTTAAAATAAGTGGTTATAGACGAGAAGAATCCTTAGCCCCATTATCCTTTTGAAAAGTTTAACAGAATCTCTTGTCAAATGTTTGATTAGAAAACCAAAATCTTCTATAAAGTTTATGATATTAAATTTCCAAGAAGATAAATATCAGTTTGAAGTTTGAAAGACAACCATCATCACTCTCTTAGAGCAAACAACAAGTGTTGAGGACAGACACCACTGTAATTAAATTAAAAATCATCTAGTTTGACATGGTTCGGTCAATAGAAAAATTAGTTTGTTTTGACAGTGCGCTGAATATCTTTTCGTGATTGAAATTTTTTCATGTGCTCTTGTCTTGCTAACAATACACTCCTAGACTTACTAGGGAAATGTTAGTTGACTCGAACTGTATGGAAACCCTCTAAAAAACAATAGGATCTGAAAAGACGACCAAAAACCAAAAAGTCAACGTTTGTTTAGGAGAACTTAATTATAAGTCATCATAGTGGTAAAGAAAATATATAAAACACATCATACCATAGACCAACACATAAAGATAAAAGACTACACTATAAAACTATGTCAACAAGTACAAAGCATTGATGTTAGGCTTAGTTTCTAAGTGTATAGGCTTGTAGATCGGTACTTAGTTTTGAGACTATTCCTTCTCGAGTGTTCAAATGGGTACACCTTTTTTTTTTTGGGTTAAAGGTCTCAGAGATGTATTATTAATCACAAAATATATTTACAATTTGTCCATTTTCCTGTACACAATGTATAAAGCTACATTTCCACATGTCTATGCTTTCCCCCTACTATGCATTCCTACAGTAAAATCCTCTTATCAATTTCCCAAGCTGTACATAAGTTCACATTTTTTACACTTGCTGGAACTTTTCCCCAATTGTAGATTCGATACCTTACCCATTGTTGGATTACACACATGCACCTCTGTATTGAAGTTGCTTGATTGTTGAAAATTCTTGCATTTCTTTCTTGCCAGATTCCATAACAGGTGACAGCCACTGCTAATTTGCACATTTTTGCTTCAAAACTCTTCCCTCGAAACTTCTTGCAGGCAAACTCAAGCATATCCTTCCATGAATTCAGTTTTATATCCAGTGAGAGTTTGCTCATAACCAACCCCCACAAACCTTGAGTGAAAGAACACTGCCAGAATAAATGTTCCTCAGATTCTGAGTTTCCAGAACACAGTACACAATAGTCATATGATACAAGGTTCCATGCTTTCAGCTTAGATTTTGTTCTCATTCCTCCATTACATAATAGCCATAGCATCACTGCACATTTTGGTATATGCCCAGGAAACCAAATCAGCTTCCACCATTTTGCATCTGCAGCTTTAGATCTGATTCCATCCCATGCAGATTTAATTATAAATTCACTGCTGGGATGCAGAGTCCATATCACCTTATCTTGTACCATGGTGTTAGGTCTAGGAATTCCAGTAATAACATAGTTAAGTTCTCTTAGAGCCTGAGATCTCAGAGTTGGGAGCTGCCAATTCTCATCTTGTATAATCTCACAAACTTTTGCTTCCAACTGCATACCTGAATCATATACTATTCTTTGTCCATATCTTTCTATCACTGGATCATTGTATAGCCATCTGTCTTTCCATAACCATATTGTGTTCCCATTACCCACCTGATAGCAAAAGAATTTTGCAAAAATGTCTCTGATCTTCAGTAGTTTGCACCATGTCCATGACAAATTTGCTGAAGGTTTGAATGTCCACAGATGTTTCTCCTTTATAATGAAGATGTGACACCATTTAACCCATAGGGAGTCTTTTTTATGAGCTATGTCCCATAAATGTTTACAAATGGCAGCTTTATTCCACTCTTCTAGTCTTTTTATGCCCAATCCACCTTCTCTTTTTGGTAGATAGACTTTTTCCCAGGCTACCTTTGCCCCATAGCATTTAACATCCTGACCATGCCATATGAAAGCTCTAATCTTGCTCTCAATCAGCCTTATAATCTTTTTTGGTAAGATGAATATACTGCACCAGTAAACTTGCATACTAATTAAGACTAAGATGGCCAACTGCACTCTTCCAGCATATGACAAATACTTAGTAGACCAGCTGGTAATTTTCTTAGTTATTCTCTCCACCAGCACATGGCAATCCCTATACTGAAGTTTTGTAGATATTAAAGGTACCCCTAAATAAGTGGCAGGCAGTGTACCAGCAGGGATTCCAATTATATCAATCAAACTTGCTACATTTTCAGTGTTTACTCCAACAATATACACAGAGCTTTTGCTAAGGTTTGGTGACAAACCTAACATGACTTTGAATTCTTGAAGGGCTTCATTGATAAGCACAATAGTTTCAGTGTTTGCGGCTGCTATGAGGAACAAATCATCTGCAAAACTAACATGATTTATCTTCAATGCTTCACACTTAGGATGATACTTGAATTGATCTTGATTGGCATAATCATCCATTATATCAGAAAATACCTCAATTACTATCAAAAATAGGTAGGGGGATATAGGATCCCCTTGCCTTAGCCCTTTAGCACTTGCAAAATATCCCTCCATGCTGCCATTGAGATTAATGGAAAACTTAGCAGTTGTAACACACTGCATAATCCATTTTATAAATTGTATAGGGAATTGCATACATTCCATAGCTTCTTTAAAAAATTTCCAACCAACTGAGTCATATGCCTTTTGCAAGTCCACCTTTATAACACATCTAGGCATACCCCCCTCCCTGTGGTAATTCTTCACAAGTTCTTGCATTAGTAGAACATTATCTGCAATATGTCTCTGCTCTACAAAAGCTGACTGCCTCTTTGATATCAACTTGGGAAGTACCTTCTTAATCCTTGTGCATAGTATTTTAGATGCACATTTATAAATAGTATTGCAACATGCAATAGGTCTAAAATCTCTCATTGTATTAGGGCAAGTTACCTTGGGGATTAGAGTAAGTGCAGTATTGTTAAACCCTTTCACTCCTGCTTGTTTATTGAACATCTCCTTGATAGCATTTGTCACATCTTTCTCTACCAATTCCCAGTTTTGTTGGAAAAATTATGCATTGTACCCATCTGGTCCAGAAGCTTTATTAGACTTTAGGGAAAACATTACATCCTTAATTTCATCATCCCTTATATGGGCTTCCAACATTTGCTGATCCTGGCTTTCCAATGTCTGTTTGATAACCCTGTGCATTCTAGTTCTCATATCTTCATCCTAGGTCACAGGAGAGCCTAAGAACTCTTCAAAATGCTTTATAGCCAATTGGTGAACTTCATGTGCTCCTATTACTTGTTCCCCATCATTTGTAGTAATAGACCAAACCTAATTATGGGATCTGTGAATTTGCACTTTTTTGTGAAAATAGGTTGTGTTTCCATCCCTAAGTTGTACATCCTTAACTCTGGCTTTTTGGAAGTAAAAAGCTTCCTCAGCTTGTATGAGTTGTTAGTACTGTGCATACACTTCTTTCTTTTGCTTAATCAAGCTAGAATCCTTCATGTGCAATATTTTGGCTTGTATATCCTGCAACTCTTGGAATTTTACTCCAGCTCTTTCTGAGATGTTGTTGTAGTAATCTTTATTCAGTTTCTTCAGGACATGTTTTAATTTCCTCATACTTACCATCCACCTTTTCTTCCCATACTTCTTTCAGTAGTTGCTTGAAATTCTTATGCTTCATCCAAAAGTTGAAGAATCTAAATGGCCTATTTTTATGCTGTGCTGCCTGTCCTACTTTGATTAGGAGCATAGAATGATCAGACAGACCAGGGGCATGAGCTTCCACTTGAGTTGTGTGGTTCTAAGATAACCATCCTACATTCTATAGTGCTCTATCTAATCTGCACATGATTGGATCCTCCTCCCTTTTATTGCACCAAGTGAAGAACATGCCAGTAGTTGGTAGCTCTTATAGTTGACAATTGTATAAACAGTTGTTGAAATCAATAACATTCTGTCTATTCAGGGCATTTCCTCCTTGTTTTTCCTCATCATTTCTCACCACATTAAAATCTCCAGTTACAATCCATGGTTTTTGGCCAATGTGATTTGCCTCAGTCCTTAGGCTGTCCCATAGTACTTTCCTTTTTCCTCCTTGTTGTTGCCATAAACAAAGGTCAAATAAAATTCTTGATCTGTGTTGAGCTGCTTAACCAAACCAGTAATGTGTTGTGCAGATACTTGAACACAGCTCACTTGCACCTTCCTAGTATCCCACCCCATCCATATACTGGATACCCCTTTCTTATTTTCATTGTTTACAAACATCCATTCCTTTCTCCATTTTTTGGTAATATTTGATATGTTTTCTACTCTAACTCTAGTCTCCTGTAAATGGGTATACCTTTACATAGGGCGACATAAACGCATCCATGCACAAAAGTGTATTCAATAGGTAACAAGAGGGAATAAGTTCAATATTGATATGTGGGTGTTGGGTGTAAGGTTGGCATGGTAGTGTGATAAATCTGTGCTCCCATGTGTGATATCCAGTATACTTGGAATCTATTCCTGCCAGTACACTTGGGACCATTAGGATAGAAAATCCCTAGATAGGTGTACCGAATGGGTTTGTCCTCTAGCTACTTAGAATAAACTGACTGGTGAAACTTGTCATAAGATACCCTCCCAAACGGGTCCAGCATTGTTGGTAGTAACTTGTTTCAATTTGATATCCCTTTCTTGGCTTAGTTACACGATATAAAAATAATTTGAATGGCCAAAAGCATGGGTGCAACTTCTTTTGATGTACTAAGGGCTAAAATGCTTTGGCATTATGGCTACAATGGTGAAAGCATAGTGGAATTGCCCTAGGGTCTTTAGAAGACAAAAGGTTTAAAATATTACCCTAGATTGGACTATCAGAGTTAGACCTAACTTTGTTTAACTATGGTGGTCATTCAAAATTTTATCAAAATTTGTTATCATAGAACTCAATGGAAGATTTGTCCGCAAAAAAATGAGCTCTTTGATCAAGTCAATCGATACAAAAATGATTCTCTGTGACACTAAAAAAGAGGTTATAAAGTTAATGTTTTTTATTATAAAAGGGTTTGCTTAGAAAACTGGACTTTTGATGAAATAAGATATGGTGTTCGAAACGTGTTTGAGCGAACAAAATCTTTGATGAAAAATTGGAGTTCTACGACACCATGGCAAGATAATTATGCCAATCAAATCATTACATAGTGCACAGCAAAACCCCAGAGCATGCAATTCTAACAAACAAATTATATCAATTCAATCACAATGCAAGTTGATCAAGCCGTACATACGACTTTCATTAAATACGGCTTTCCATGTAATAATCAAAGATAAACTTTACAGCGTGTGATCTACATGATTAGGTATTACCTTTAGCAACAAATAATATGTTATCTAGTGTAGAGATCTTAATTTCTTGTTTTACACGATCGATCTTCTATTCACGTGAAAAAGTTGATTGTTGTGCACCTTGGACGCCGTCAATGAATGTAAAATTGATTGGAGGTGGCTTGGATTTTTAGGGTCTATGAGGAAGGACTAGGTTTTATGAATGAAAGGCAAAGCAGTATGACGGTGTATGACGATGTATGATGATGAATCTCTCCCTTAGAATAAGGCCTATATTACAGTGTGTGAATGACAACTTAGTTCCCTAAACTATACACTATTTTGTGCGTCACTCCCCGTAATCTCAACTTTGACAAATTTGTTCCTTTTTATTTTTACAAGCCATTGCAAATGCTCCAAAACGTAACATCCGTTCATTTTTTGGCTTTAAGTATACATGTCAACAACATGTGCCCTTTTCCCATGAGCAAATTGGTACAATCACCACCAACCACTACCGAACACCACATATCACCCCCACCAATCATAACCACCTTACCTACCACCACCATGCCCACCATTGTCACTGCTAGCATGAGATTTAACATTATTGCCTCTATTACCACTGGTTCACCCCCCATCTTATGTAGATCCACGGCCTAGCATAACCACATCCACAAACCTCCACTATCCGTCACCACAACCATAATCCAATAGTTGCCACTATATCTAACCTTGACCTGTTGGAATATTTTAATAAAATAAAATGTAAATTATAGCATTGTTATTATATTGCAATTTATGGCTATATGTATTTACTTACATGTAAATTATGAAATAAGTTACAAATGCAATAATGAGTATTATTAACTCAAATGTGTTTAGGGTGTATATAATATACTTTATTATTTGGCATTATTGGGAATGGTTATGATTATTCCATGAGTTACAAAGGTTTTTAAGCTTACTTATGTTGCTAATAAATGGATTATGATTGGTCATCTATATAAGGTCATGTGGTGTGATATAGAAGTCTTGAGTGTTTTCTACCCTACTATCATATTGTATTTTTCTCTATATCTATTATATATATTTTATACTTGAGCAACGTGATCGTGGACTGTTTCATACCGTCTTCCTGTGGACGTGCACATGGAGGAGACATAGCTGCGTCAATGGATTTTATCTTGGAGACTTTATCTGCCGTCAATACCTGCACGTAGGGAGGCAATAACGTCTTTAGGACAGTGACTCTGTCACGACTCTCACGAACGAACTATTTTATATTTTTTTACTACTCTATATTATAGAATTTTATCAAGAGTTTATACAAAATTACTTTTAATTATTTATTATTATTTTTGCTATGTTTAATCACCTAGTGTTGTTAATATTTTTGTTGTGAAAAATACAAATCAAAGCCTAACTATTTTCAACAGCTAAAGTCGTTTTGGTTTTGATTTGTATATAGCTTTAATTTTTTTTTTCTGAAAAAAAAAATTGTGTTTTGTTGATCCCTCTAGAGAAAGTTAAATGGAACGCAGAGGAGGAGGATCTGAAGCTTGAAGCAAACAAGGTCTCAGGCAACCACCGGCACCTAAGCACAAGATTACTTTTCTCAAGTCACATGGTGATGATGCCTTACTGTACATCACAGTCGACGAGATCCTTCGGCCAGACAAGTTCTTGCCGACAGTTTGTGGTTAAACGACACACACACACAGGCCCCTAGAAGTCCATTTTCCTTCTTTTCTTCTTCTTGCCAAAGGCCATGGGGGCCATGGCCAAGGAACAGATGCTGGTCTCCATGGTCCTTGTGTTGCTGATAACTGTGCACGCGGGTACCAGTACCAGTAATGCTGCTCATCAAGCAAAACAACATGAAGAAGAATAAGAAGAAGCGGACAGAATAGTGGCGCCTGGGCAACCCAAAGTCTTCTTTCAGCAGTTCTCCGGCTATGTCACCGTTAATGAAGTCGCCGGTAGAGCCCTCTGCTATTGGCTCACTGAGTCAGCTGACCAGCCTCTCTCTAAACCTCTGGTTCTTTGGCTCAATGGAGGATCATTAGACCGTTTTCTTGGTGTTATGCATGGTGGTGGTGGTCTCCTCTGCTTTGGGTGCCACAAAAGACCTCTTATCATCTGCTTCCTTTAGCGTTATAAATTATGGAGCAATTGGAGATGGAGCAACCGATGACTCCCTGTGGTTTTGGACTCTCCTTCTCGTGGTGGTGCCCAAGTAATTGGTGGCCATGAGGGTGGCAGCTGCGTTTCTTGGCCGATGGATTCGAGCCTTGATCAGGCTCTGATCAAGGGCCAATGGACAGATGAAGAAGACAGGAAATTGATAAGGCTGGTGAAGAAACATGGAGTGAGAAAGTGGGCACACTTAGCAGAGAAAGTGATCGGTAGATCGGTAGAGCAGGAAAGAAGTGTCGCAAGAGATTGGCAACTATTGGGCTGTTGGCAAACTCTATTGTGTTCTTGCTTACACAATTTCACATGGACCAAGTTTTTGCCTCCTGTCATGAGTACGACGGTCGAGATACAAGACGTCAAAGTCTTGGACGCAAAGTTCAGATGGCGGCACTTGTAAAGATCACTTATGTTGGTCATGAAAATCTCCGAACAAAATTGAATATTGGTACGAGACAGTGATATTTTCATATCACTTCGAGGTAAGTTTTAACTTGTAATCATCTAATTACATACTTGATACTTGCAATAAAATGAGTAAGAGAATATGCATACCTTATGAGTTATGTTTTTGGAGCGATACAACTTTTGAAATAAAAAATTGGGTTATACACCACATGAGGTTCCATTGTGTTTAATTACTATTAGGATCATTATTTTGGTATGCCGGTTAGAAGACTAGTAATAGTTCTAAAGCTTTTTTTAAAATAGTAGCATCCCTACAAAGATGTAAAATTATCACTACACCAAAACTGTCCTATGGTGACGAGAAGGCCTACGGTATAAAAGGAACTGTAGGTACAAGTTATGTATGCCTACGGTTACGACTTGTACCGTGGCTATTCGTGCTGCTTCGGTTTGGAAGAGCAGTCACGACGGTGCTTACCGTGGGGGCAGAAGTGTGGCAACTCCCTCTCTCTCTCTCTTCCCCCCAACAGACGCACGACTCTCTCTGTCTCTCTGTGACTTGTCTCTCAGTCTCTCACCCACTACCAAACCGAAGACGGCAGACATCACCCCCGACGGCGACACGCTCACACGCCGACACGGCGGCCGGCAGGGGCTTTCACCTCCACCAGCCGACTCTCTCTGTTGAGGAGAGCTCAGATCTGGAACGAGTGGTCGGAGTGGAGCCATGGAAGGAGATGGAGATGGACCGGCGAAGAGGTCTTCGAGGTGAGGACTCCACCGGCCAAGAACCCACTGCCGGCGACGACGCGTCGACGACGCGTCGCCGACCGGTGATCGGTGACCGGTCAATTAATCAACTGCCTTCATCATTTTCAGATTTAGGTACACATTTCAGATTGTTAATTGATCACTTGCTTTCCCAATTGAGCTTTTTAGATTGTTAATTGAGGTCATTGAGCATTTCGGAATGTTGATTGTGCATTTCTTATCAATTGAGCATTTTCGATTGTTCATCAAGGTTGCTTTTCTAATTTAGAAGAAGGTGGTTTCAGAGTTACTGCCGTTGATTTAACGGGTTCTGGAATTCATTCATTTGACACAAACAGCATCACAAGTCTCTCGCAATATGTGAAGCCTCTTACCGATTTTCTGGAAAAGCTTGCTGATGGAGAGAAGGTTATCTTCTAATCTAATATATTCTTCCAAAATCATTTGTATCGAGGTGCGGTTTTATGAAAGATCAAAATTGGAATCTCGGACTTTTTGAATTTTATATCTGATCTCAAGTTATGCAAAAAATTGAGGATTTCAAAAAAAGACCTTTGTTTTTGGGTTTTTGCTTTTCGTGAGGAAAACTTCCGACTCTCCTTTTAAAGTTTCTAAATTTTATTACTTCTGCATTAGTCTGTTTTCCAGTAAAATTAGAACAAATGCTCTGTTTACTACATTTCATTCTGTTTAGAAGGGGCACTAATTATTGAAAACAGACCAATCCATCATGTTCCAAAACTATAACTTAGTAAATCAAACCATTTGCCACCGAGTTTTCCATAAGTTCTGAAGAAACAAGATGTGCTTAAGCTTGTTAGAAGCTTGGTTATTCTTCATTAAACCACCCCTTGAAATCTAACATCCCAGCATTGAACTGTTGTATCGACACTAGCGAAATGCGTATTCCTGTGACAGTGATGTATTGTTTTTCCCTTCGATATTTACAGTATTCTGACTGCAGATATGATCGAGGTCATGCTTATGCAATGAGAATCAACAATGTTCTTCTTTATTGTCTAACTTTCTGAACTTCTACAAAACATTAACTTCTTGTGGCGGCTATAAGGTTTTGTTGGTCTGGATTTGTGCTTCAAATAACTAAATCATATTTTTCTTTATGTGGGAAAAGGAAGTAAGTTGATTATTGTTTTCCTTTCTTCTTGATCTATGCAGGTCATTTTGGTAGGACACGATTTTGGCGGTGCATGTATCTCACATGCGATGGAGCTGTTTCCACTTAAAGTTTCAAAAGCTGTTTTTACTGCTGCAGCAATGTTGACGAGTGGGCAAAGCACTCTTGACATGTTTTCCCAAAAGGTTTATGGTGGTGTTGTGGGTTGGCAAAAAATGGTGGGATGTGTACAGGTAATGGGTGTATATGTGAGTGTAAATATATGTGGGTTCATGTGAGTGTATGAGAGAAGGAGAGAGAGTGAGGACAGCCATAGAGGGGCTGCCATGGCTGTGTTTGCACGGCTGCTATAGCTGTGTTAGGGACTGTGTATGTGTATATTTTTCTGGGTGCCTCTCATGGGTTTCTGTACATAGAAAGGGGCAGCTGGTTGAAGTGGGTTCATGAAGAACAGATGAGAGAAGGTGGGAAAAATATGGTGTTTGGGAGTGGAAAAAGAAGGTCCGTGCAGCATGGTGGCGTGCGTTTGTGAATGCGGCGTGCTTGGTGCGGACTGTTGTGATTGCAGCTAGGTGTTTGGGTTCATATTTATGGGTATAGTGTGTGTTTGTGTGTGAGTGAAATGGTTGTAAAAGGGGGGGAAGAGTATGTGTTTTTAGTGGGTTTGTAAGTGTGTGTTTGAGTGTGTGCAAGGAGAAGGGAAGGGCTGTTCGTGAGTGTGTGCTGTGTAGCATGGAAATGATTTCCGAAATATTTTTTTTGACAAATAAGGAGCTATGCCTACGGTAGTACAGCTACGGTATAACCGTAGGCATAACCTTCAACCCCGTAGGCATAGATCTAGGGCATCGCCACTTCTGGCTACGGTATAGTACCGTAGGGATAGGCTATGCCTACGGGAAATGGCACCTATACCTACGGTACTGTACCGTAGGCATAAGCTGGTTTTCTTGTAGTGTATCAAGAGTTGGTAGTTTCACATGTTAATCAAGTAATATGAAATGCAGTCATATTGCAAAGGAGAAATAAAGAATTTGGGGATTATCTATTACTTTGTGCTTGTGCTAAGTTGTATTAGCATAGATCTTGTGTTGTTTGTGTCCCCTTTTATCTAGTTATTTGAATTGACACTATGTGACATAGTGTGGTTCCTTGCTAATTACATGCAAGTAATTTTTGAGTTACTAAATTTGGTAACGTGATGGTTAAAAAGAAAAGGTAATTGATTTGACTTCTCGTATCAAGGCATTATTGTGAAACAATATGTGTCTATTCAGTCTTGTATGAAATATTTGTATTTGTGTAAATTTTCTGGACTTCACCTTTGTGCTAATGAGCTCATTTTGTAATGTCTGAAAATTACATGATTTAGTTTTTGAGACCACCTAAAAATAGTTTATAGCGGTGTAATAAAAGGGACACTTTTCCTTTGGTAAAATATTTTTTTAAAAAGGGGGGGCTTCATTAAAATCGATTTTGCAAATAAATTAAATAGTTTTCAAAAGGTTTATGCTAAAGCAAATAAAAATTGGATATTTAGATTTAGTGATACCATGACTTTTTCGGGACATAATATTTAGTGACAATAACACAGATGTCTTTACTTGTAGATTATTATGTTTGTCTGTAAGTAGTTGTATTTTGGATAATACCTATATTTATTCCTTTTTAATTTTTGATACATGGTTTTGGTTTGAAAAAAAAAATGATTTTTTGAGATTTTACATATAGAGTTATAGTTTGATAAACCACTTAAAGTCAGTGTTTGTGGAGTTCTCTTTCAAGAGAGAAAATTTTTCATGGGATTATCGACTTTTGTAAAACAAGTAACTTGAATCTGATTTTATTTTGCTGAGTGTGTCTATGAAATAAATTGTTTGATAAAATTATGAAAATCCTTATTTCAATGTTAAATTCTTTGATAAATACATGACTGTGAAATGTGGGGGTACATGATTTGAAGATAATTATGATTTCTTGAGTCATGTATATACAATTTTAGCATGTCGCGTGCATGTACGCGTAGTGAGATTATGTAATATATCTCATGCATGTATTTCTATTTCTCGCACTTAGCTTTGCTAGCTTGGATCTCTAGGCATGTATGGTTGTTTCGTATAATTAAGCTTAAAACGTGAAAGAAAAAAATAATAATTTGCAGAGTGTTGCCAAAGTTTAGTGATTGAAATTATATTTTGGTAAAGATGTTAAATCATGATAACCGAAGTCTTTGGCTTCTGATTATCTTGGCTGTTTTGATTGATATTTATAGTTGTGATATTTTATCTATTTCAAATGGTATCTAAGTTTTGGTTTCTAGAATACGAGGTGTGTTGAATATTGGTATTTCAAATCTTGGATACCAAATATTTATTATACGATTGCAAATTCAAAACCATATTTGTAAAAGGGTTTTATCTAGCTTTTTCAAAATTTGAAATTCAAAAATTCTTGAAACTTATTAGAGGATTTTTATGAAGTTGCAATTGATATGATATTATGTTATGCGAAGCATGACGAATGTTGAGGAAAATGTGGCTCCTAGTAGGTGAAAGACTACTGGTCACAATTTATTAAAAGACTAGTTCCTAGTAGTAGACTACTGATCAAAGGTTTGATTCCTAGTAGTGAGGCTACTGACTAGTATCATCTTTGATGCTAAGCGAAGTGGATGTTACCACTGAAACTTGATTTACTTGATGAGATCCATAATGTTGCTTCGATGTGCACTATTAGGCCCTTAAAATTTTGCAGACTTGTGATACTTCATCGATGAAGAGAAAATAAGTTATAGAGGCTTTATAAAAGTTGCGCCACTTGCCTCGGGACTAGCACAGTGGCTAGATCCTTTTTCACCGGAGGCGGATAGGGTGAGCCCACATGGAGTCACCAGCGGGAGTAACCCATCCTTTGTGATTGGAGATCCCATGAAGAAGGTTCAATGGGTAGAAACAACCCGTAGAGCGTGACTCGTGATAAAAGTAGCACCCTTTTGTTAATACGAGAGTGTATCGTCCCCATCCATGCGGTGCTTGTGCTACTTAGTGTGACGTTCAGGAAGGGATTTTCCCTGAATAAGCCCGAGGCGAATATTTTCGCGAGGTACATGTCACACATACCCTTGGAGAACTCACCTAAGTGAGAGTGGTCGTGAGGCCGCGACTGTGGGAACCATGGGCCATTCCCTAAAGACTCTCATGAGAATCAAGATAAAAGCGCATGGCCATTAATAGCGCTAACCCGCGAACTAAGTCTCATATCAGTATTGTGTGTGTGACAACTGAAGTTTGGCCAAGGGACCTAATTCAAGGCGTAGTCCATTACGGCTCTCTCAAATGGAAGTTGTCGACACTAAGTGTTGGTTCAAGCCCGGAAGGCACCAACACCTATTGCACAGTACAAGTTGCCCATCTTATTTATGTATTTTTTATTTTTATTACTTTATGAGTTTATAAACCATGGTTTTATTTCGCGAAAGAAAAAAAAATAATGAAGGAGTTTTATTTTAATTTATCATGATTTTTCATTGATACTTTTTTAAATGCTTTAAATTTTGTTGGAACTATGAGACTTTATATACATTTCATCAGTGGCTTTTTAAGTATTTTAAATCATCATTTTATTTTATCAAAATAGTGGGGGATTGTTGGAATATTTTAATAAAATAAAATGTAAATTATAGCATTGTTATTATATTGCAATTTATGGCTATATGTATTTACTTACATGTAAATTATGAAATAAGTTACAAATGCAATAATGAGTATTATTAACTCAAATGTGTTTATGGTGTATATAATATACTTTATTATTTGGCATTATTGGGAATGGTTATGATTATTCCATGAGTTACAAAGGTTTTTAAGCTTACTTATGTTGCTAATAAATGGATTATGATTGGTCATCTATATAAGGACATGGGGTGTGATATAGAAGTCTTGAAGCTACTATGCTTCCAAAACTTAGTGTTTTATACCCTACTATCATATTGTATTTTTCTCTATATCTATTATATATATTTTATACTTGGGCAACGTGATCGTGGACTGGTTCATACCGTCTTCCTGTGGACGTGCACATGGAGGAGACATAGCTGCGTCAATGGGTTTTATCTTGGAGACTTTATCTGCCGTCAACACCTGCACGTAGGAAGGCGATAACGTCTTTAGGACAGTGACTATGTCACGACTCTCAGGAACGAGCTATTTTATATCATTTTACTACTCTATATTATAGAATTTTATCAAGAGTTTATACAAAATTACTTTCAATTATTTAATATTATTCTTGCTATGTTTAATCATCTAGTGTTGTTAATATTTTTGTTGTGAAAAATACAAATCAAAGCCTATTTTTTCCAACACCACCATTACAACACCATACCCATCACAACCACCAAGACCATTCAACCCCCCACACCCGCCACCTGTCTAGAAGCCACCTAGAAGCCACCTCCACTACCATCTCCATCCCTCTTTTCTATCTTTCCTTTTATTAATTATGTTGTTTCGCCACAACCACTAATGATGATCATCATTAACCCAACGCCACTACAACTTGCCACCACCATCATTGCATCAATTTCTCACTATTACTACCCCCAAAACCCACCACCATATCAATTACTTAGGTAGGATGATGGTGTCGTGCCCTCCACCACCTATAAAACCACTAATCTGCAATCGATCTCCCTAGCAACACCACTCTACCACCCCAAGTTCGTCTTTAGAACACCAGATCTACCTGCCTCATATCAATCTATGTGTTTGTTAGGTATATCTGGTGCTTTGGAGAGGATTGTACCAACTTGAGATTAGTGGGTGGTGGTGATTATACCAATTTATCCAAGGAAAAAGTTTACGTAATGTGCACATGCATACTTAACGCTCGAAAATGAACGAGCTTTAGGTTTTGGAGCGATCTGTAGTGGTTTGCAAAATATAAGGGGCAAGTTTGTCGAAGTTAAAATTATAGGGAGCAACGTGTAAAACAGTGTATAGTCCAAAGGACAATTTTGCTATTAGTCATTTTATAGCCTTGAAGTGCTCGGAGGCTAAGGAAACCAACTTTAGGAGACAAAAGACCCAAAACCCTTATATTTGCCATTCCCGAGGAACCTAGGACTTTTGGCTATGTCTCAGGGATGGTGTAAAGACAGGTATGTTAGAGAGCATATTATTGGGATGCTAATACTTATTGTTAAATTGAAATAATGATTGTCAGATTTTTTGGTCAACTTTGGATGCTTGGTTCTACCTTATCTGAAGTCAAACTCAAGCCTACTTTGTGGGAAGCTGTAAAAGACTACTTTAATACTCCCTCCGTCTCTTAAAGTGTGATCATATTTTCTTTTTGGACTGTCCTACAAAAAATGATCACTTCCAAATTAGGAAAGATTCGGTAGGTATTTTTACATATTTACTATTTTTATACTTTTTTATTCTATTTCTCTCACCACATTTAATTCTCTACCAACTCATTTTCTCTCTCCGGGCCCACCACTTTACACCTTTTTATTCTATTTCTCTCTCCACATTTAACACTCTACCAACCAATTTTCTCTCTCATGGCCCACCATCTTCCCCCTCTCTCTAAAAGGTAAAATGGGAAAGACACACAATATATAACCTAAATCCTTAATATACGTGCAAAATAAAATGGATCACTCTTTAAGGGACGGAGGGAGTATTCATTTAGATTCTATCTAATACTTACTATATTAAAAAATAAAGGTGTGACAAATTTGGAACAAGTTTCAGAATTCCTTATTATCTCAACCGATACTCAGCGAAAGCTGGGTCATGATATGTATGTGGAAAGATAATCTAGAGATAAGTCTAATTTTGTTAATAAAAAAACAATCCTTCAAGATTAGGATACATGAAAACATATCAGAACATGCTATAAACATGCAATAGCATAAGAGTAACTATGAAGTGATTATAAGTTAAAAATGATCATAAGATAGATGCCATGTTGCAAAAATGTGTGTCCCCATTCAAAATGGTTGGATGACCTGAGTTTAAATCTTATATTGATAACAACAACATAGTAAATGTGTTATATTATGTGCTTTTGTTGCATGCACCATAGGTATAGTATACATACACATGGAGACATGTTTGAGAACTTGGACATGTGGACTGCATATGCTAAAATAATTTCAATTGTAAGCGTCCTTTACTCTTATGTGACTGGCCCTAGTTTATGCTTTGATTGATGACAATGCCCTAGAATAACTTAGGCATTGCCATCGAGTTTATATTTCTGAAAAAACACGTTTCTTGCAAATATATCAACTTTAAAGCCAACTCATGCTCTAAGGACGATATTAATAAGACTATCTAATTATTTTCTTTTTTGGTCGAATGGAAATTTCATTTGCAAAGGCAATAATATACAAATGAAAATAGTACAAACTAATATTTGGTCTTGGAAACAAAGTACAACAAGCACAGCTAAGAAATCACAAGCATAACCAACATGGCTTTGGAAGAAAGCATAAAACATAAGTATTATCATTATTTGATTTTGAAAATTCATATCAAAATGGTAACAAGGTGGAATAGACTATTTTATTATTCAATAGACCTTTTTGTTAGCTTTCCAACTTAAACATGGTGCAAAATCTAATTTTTCTAGAAGAAGTTGAGGTCATTTTAGGAAAGCCTATTTTTGTGAGAAGCGAAGCATAATGCAACCAAATAGTCAGGCCTAAAAATGCAAAATGTTACTTTATTTGATCAACGAACAACATCAACCAGAAGAGCGGGAATATTGGTTGGTTTTTCAGGATATCATGCTTGGGCACCAAATAATGGTTAGTACTCATTTTTTACCTTACAAAATGATTTAGAGCTTTTCTAAACTTAATGCAAACTTTTTACATTTATTCCTTTGTAGTTATTAAATCTTTTTGCATACCATATTCTAATCCTCTATTCCTTAGAAAACCTTTCACGCTCAAGATTTCAATTATATATGTTCTTTCTCACGAGTTTCATATATTAAAGTCAGTATCCATGTGAGCAAATTCTAAGTTGAGAGCGAACATTCTTCAAATCACTATTTCTCTCAACTCTCAATTTATTAATCACTATTTTGTACTCATCTAAGTTAAGAAGATTTCAGTCATAAACAATTGGTCATCGTAAAAGGTGATTATCACAAGGCTTGAGTTGCAGAGTCGTAGGGGGGTTAGGGGGGTTTGTGGATTCTAGGCTTGTTTTTGGTGCGGAGGTATTACCATGGTTTGAAAGATATATGTACTTGACTTCACCTGGAAAAGATGGTTAAGTATACACTTGTTGATATAACTTTAGCTAAACCATTTAAATCCTCTCGCCAACTATCTCTAACTTTATCTCCTATATTGTATCGCTCCATAATGTCTAATATAATTCAAATATAACTCCTAATAAATTGGAGAATACTCGACAATCCCAGTCAAACTGAGAGATTGATAATTATCTTATCAGGATTCTAACTCTATCATCAGAGATAGACACATCATCATTTAGGATCCTAATACAATCCTGATTGGATTTGTTCACATCTCAGTCATACTATGACTCTTCTTCCTACCACTATATAAAGGGATCTACCCCCTAGGTATGGGACAATGACACGCATACAGATACACATTGTGTCTTTCATGCTTTTTCAGAGTTATTATTCTGTAACTGTGCTTTGACTTAAGCATTTGAGAGTTCTCCACCGGGAACCCCATCCGACGGTCATTCGTTTTATGTCTTGCATGTCATCGGTCCAAGCTCGGGTTCCGGAAAATACGCGGAGCATATTTTTATCAGCAACAGATTGGCTCCATCCGTGGGACCCACCAGCCTAGCCAATCGACCTCAAGAAAATTCAATAGTTGTATCCAAAACTGCCGGCAACAACGTGTCAGAACCACCGACAGAATCGCCGCTGTGGTAGGTTTCCAGATTGAATTATCGTCACAAAAATTCAACGCATTGTTTGAAGAAAATTCAGAACGAACAAAATGCCTTCGAGTCATCGACGGCACCTCTAAATAAGAGTATCAACATGGAAGAAGGCACACCACAATGCTGCTCTGCCGTCCTGGGTAAAACCATAAGCGGCAGCGGCGCCGCGGATGTCAACATCACCTACGTGGGCAGGCCCATGCCCGTGCAACCATGACACTACCGGATTCATCACCTACAGGGTTGCGGGCACCATGAACGGCCGACGACTGTCACAAAGCCGCCGGAGCAGCGACACAAGAAGAAGAAAAAATAAATCAGCAGAGCCCTCAGCGTCGTCCACTGCCAGGAAACGGCGACAACGCCCTTTACCGACCAGCGTCGATCTTGACTTACAGTAGCACCTGCAGGTGCTGTCACCGCCGTGACAGACAGCCCCTTCACCTTCGCGCCGACACAGCCACCAAAATCAGCCGTAGAGTCGCCATAGGGCTACCATTACGACATCGAAAAAAAATCAGATCATAAGTGGCGGTGCCGATAACCAAACAATAGCAACGCCGCCACCGTGGCCACAATAGTCACAACAGCCACGGCTAGATTTGCGTCGATCAGCGCCATAACCGCGACTCTCAGAGGCACCATTCGGCAAAGTCCCCTCCGCCAACTAGTGGCCACACTACCGCTGCACCAGCACAGCCGTCGTGACCTCTTAGACGTCGTTGTCCACCATACAACAGTGGCGCCTCCAAGCGACCGCCACCACCGTGGCTCCATTGCTCCAAATCTATGCCACCGCAGCCGTAAGAAACACTTTGCCACCGTCGAAAAACTCACTGATCTCACGACACCTCGCCATCATCACTATGGCAGGCCCTCCAGCGAGGCACCGGAGCCGCAACATCGCGGCCTCACTCCCGATCTACCCGTCGCCACCACAACGATCACCATACCAGTTGGGGCCGACCACCGCCGTGAGGCCGTCAGAGCAGCGAAGGCAACATTCAGACAAAAAATAAAATAAAAAGAAAGAGAAGAGGAAGATGCCACAACAGCGCCGCCAGGAGACCCGCGCCGTCAAGACTCCACCACCGTGACGATGTTGTCACGTCGCCATCTTGCCGTCGCTCGCTAGATCCAGTCCACCGGGACAAAAAGCAACGCGGAGCTAGGCGCCACAACACTGACTCTTTCATCAGCCTCTCACGATCCTGCCGCAATTAGCACCATCACCGAGGCAACAGATCGGCACCACGGCCATACCACAGTACGACTGTCCCTCCAGTGACCCTCAAACTCCAAATCCAATCTACATGGACTTGCACAATGCCGGTGAAAGGTCCACGCTAATCTAACTCTCATGTCGTCGCCGGCCACGAAGCTTGCCCTATTGCACCGTTGCCACCTCGGGCCAATGGCCAGTCAAAGGAAAAGACGGGCAGAATACAAACGGAGGTCCACTCTTCCTTTTTAAATTCTCTATGGCCCACAAGAAACGCATATTTATATTTTTGACCCACATGGTCTTTTTTATTAGACATATGCCAGATTTTTTAAGACTATTAGGCTTTTTGCCTGCGGAAAAAGTCTATTTATGTTTAAAGACCCAAGAGTCTGTGTTTAAAAGTTTTGAACTTTTAACCGGTCAACAAAGGCCTATTTAGATTTAAGGCCTACATGGCCAAATATATTTGGCATACGCTAGAAGCTATTTTTAGCATTAAGCTTTTGCAATGCACAATTGAACTGAACATGCTGCGCATTCTTTAAAAGGATTTGCGCATTTTTGATAGTGCATATCCGTCGCTAATAATTAAGCGACTATAATTTTTAGCGCTAGCAAAGCCTTCTGAAGGCTACTTCCAGTGCGCTTATAGCTAGACCTATTGCGTCAAGTGGTGCAAGCACGTCACAAGTCGGGGCTTCTGACTGCTTTGACGTTTTAAGCTCACTTGCGACACGCAGTGCAGCACACCCCTGTCAGCTAATTGACAAAACCCTAATGGGGCCACAGTGTGTGAACACCGCTCTAATTCTGTGTTAACAACATAGTCGTACTTTCATATGCTTTATTTCTTTCAACGATATTCTTTGAGTCACGTACTTTTATTTCTTGCAAGGGTTTAAACTATGTTCACAACCTATTCGGACCGTACCTTGGGGCCCGCTAAGAGATCCCAGTGGCACGATACGTCACCCGCTCGGCAGTCAAACATGCTCAATATCATTGCTCGGTCAAAGCGCTCTGATGCTCAACATCGTTGCTCGGTCAAAGTGTTCCGCACCTTAAGCATTCAGACGTAGGGGTGAGCACGGTTCGGTTGGTTCGGTTTGGAGGCTAAATACCAAACCGAACCGACCAACCTCGGTTTGGGAAAAAAAACCGAATCGTAGTTGAACGGTTTGGTTTCTGCGGGTTGAACGGATTGAACGGTTCGGTTTGGACGGTTTAATCGGTTTGGGCCAAATTAAATTTTGAGTAACTTTAGGCCTAAAAATTAATAACTTATACATATTAATAAGTTCCAAAAAAATTAATTTTTTTATCATAATTAATAACACTTGTGAGATATAGGCGGCAAGTGAAAAAGATGTGTTACGTTAAGGGATTTAAGGTTTATCCTATTTTATATGAGTGGTTAGATAACTAGGGTTAGTAAAAATAACTAGGATTAGGTAAAAATATAGATATATTATATTATATATGGTTTGTTCGGTTAATGCGGTTTCAAAACAATTCAAGCCGAACAGACCAAACTGAATGTACGGTTTGGGAAAAAAAAAATCAAACCGATTGATTTTTAGATCGGTTTGGAAATAAACGGATTGGTTGGTTCGATTTTTACGGTTGGATCGGTTTCAACGGTTTAAATGCTCACCCCTATTCAGACGGCGATTGAATGTGCATTCCCCCCCCCCCCCGAGGGGTCGGCCACCCCCCCCAGAAGGGGGTCGGCCACCCCCCTAAGAAGAGGGTCGGCCACCTCCCTAAGAAGGGGGTCGGCCACCCACTTTGTAAAGGGGTCGGCCACTCCCCTGATAAGGGGGTCGGCCTCCCACTTTGTAAGGGGGCCGGCCTCCCTTGTCCTTAGGGGGGAACATGCTGCACGACACTGGCTTCTCGCTCCAACAACACACCCCCGATATTTTCAGTAGCGCGACGCTCATTGTCACCGGCTCAATCAAACTCGCGGCGGGACGGGCTCGCAACCATGAAGGGTCGGCCTCCCACTTTGTAAGGGGGTCGGCCTCCCTTGTCCTTAGGGGGGGCTGCACGGCACTGGCTTCTCGCTCCAACAACACACCCCCGCTATCTTCAGTAGCGCGACGCTCATTGTCGCCGGCTCAATCAAACTCGCGGCGGGACGGGCTCGCAACCATGAAGCCCTCGCCGGCTCAATCAAACTGACGGGGCTCCGGCCCTCGCGGCGGGACGGGCTCGCAACCATGAAGCCCTCGCCGACTCAATCAACTGACAGGGCTCCGGCCCTCGCCGCGGGACGGGCTCGCAACCATGAAGCCCTCACCGACTCAATCAACTGACAGGGCTCCGGCCTTCGCCGCGGGACGGGCTCGTAACCCTAATGCCCTCGCCGGCTCAATCAACCGGGGGCTCCGGCCCTCGCCCTCACAATCAATCGACAGGCTTCGGGAGGGCTCCGCTCGTAGTGTTCCGGCACGAGGACCCCACGCCACGGACTCTGGGTATCGAGCTGTGAGCATGCGCACTCATATCACCATTGATCATCGACACCGCCAGGGCAATGACCCCCGGGTCACTCCGGGACGGGAGCAGGTTCTCGGAGGGCATCGTGCCTAGTCCGCCTGGCAGTTGGCTGCAGGGGCAACCCTCACCGCTGCCAGGATCTCTGCGCGTCTCGTGCCGCATCTCGTGGGATTCAGTAAGGGCTTGGACTGGAGGCTGGGGCAACGGGCTACTCTGACCATGCTACCGCGGTGTGGTCAGTCTCCTCAGACAGGCAGAGGGATGCTGCAAGGGCAGGGCGGCACAAACTCGGGGACCGACATATTCGACGGACAATCAATACTTTGGACCCCCTAGTGACGTGTCGCTCTCAGGGGACGACACGTGTCGGATGATGACACGCGCGCATTTGTGCCTATATATAGTGGATTCTGGAGCTTATTCAAGGACTTCTCTCTCATTTTCAAGATTTCACTTTCTCTCTCTAAAACTTATTCTCTCTGGATTTCTAGTGAGAGAAAGACATTTGAACTCTCGACATCGGACTCTTGACGCTGCACTCTCGACTCGGACTGTCAACCGCCGGCCCTGTTCGTCGTCACCCTGCCTGCGCGGCACTGCCAGCCATCGGGACCTGCCTGAGGAGCCTTGCTCTCAGCCCTTACGCCATCCTTGATGTCTCCCATTTTGCCTACTCAGAAGCCAACTCAGACTGCATCCTTTGTGGCACCTCTACGTGGCATCGAACCATCTTTCCTCGGCAACACACTATGCCTACGGGCATCAACAGTGACGTATAAACCACTTCATAAGCGAGGTACAAATTCACAGCTCCCTCTGACTTGAAGTCACGCCTAGGGTTTCTGCTGCAGCATCTTGCCGACTCGGCATTACTTATTGTCTCGTGATATTCGGTCACACAGTGACCTCTATCAATTGTGAAAGCATATCAGCAGTCTATGCTAATAAGCATCGCTAATATGCCGGTATAATTACAAGCTCAAGCTCATGCGACCAGCAAACTGAATCTAGTTGCTTCTCATTATATTGATAAACTGGGACGGACTCCGCGTCCTCTAGCTCTATATGCTCGTCCAATCAAGCAGGCGGATTATGGTCTTCTATATTGCTCATCCAGGTCTTCTTGCGGCCACGCCCTACATAAAGGTGAGAAGCCATCTTTATATATCCAGGCCTTCTCAAAGGTCGGGGGGGCTTTATATTTTACGAGATCATTCTTATACATGCTTAATGCCTTGTTTCTTATCAGACATGGAGGATCGCCGCAGCGACCATGTTACGGGCTCAATGCCCCGCGACTTCTTATTTAGCGCCGCAACAACGATTACTTGTTTCTTTGACCGAAACCCTCGAGGGTATTTGCATGAGCTTCGAGCTCCATCCGTCCCCGAGGGCGCGTACGACGAGAACTCTTAAGTTCCTTCAAACCCCCGAGGGTATATTTAAATGAGCTCCGCGCTCCATCAGCCTTTAAGGGAACTTACCGAAACTCTAAATTCCACTAGCCAGGGCGATCCCTCGAGGGACGAACACCCCCAAGGGTGACAGGATAGAGCTCAAGTTATATCCGAACGATTTAGCTACAGTTCTAACCCGTTAAACGACAAAGGACTATGGGAATTCATCCCCCCACCATTCTTTGCCAATTCAAAACCCAGCCAAGCTGAGTGCGAGGCTTCTTTGCCAGCTCTTACCTGATGGTAAGAGTTCGCTTCAAAGTAAAATGCAAACATGAAGTGGTCAGCTCGAGCTAAAGAACACACACTTGCAAAAAATGAACACCCTCCAAATGAGAGGTGACCCCTCGAGGGGACATTTAAAGACTTAGCACATGTAACAACTTGCATGCACAGCTTTGTGTCCTCTCCCGAGAGAGGCTACCATGGGGCACAGCCTCTAAAGGATCTCGAGATCCCATGATTCGTCTTTCCAAAGATGATTCCGAATATCCTACTCAGGCCCTACTCTAAGCCTTAGCTCTCGAGAGCCAGGGTTCTAGCGCCCTACTTGGGCAAAGTTCCATCGCTTAAGCTCTTAAGAGCTTAGGTCCGACCACATGGAGTAGAGAAATATTATTACCCCTACAAGTAGATGGAGAATCCCTTACAAATCTGATGCGTGTCTCGAGACACCAGGTATAAACTTCCTCAGCCAAACATTTTGGCCAAGGAAGTGGGGGGCTTATGATATAACTCCTAATAAATTGGGGAATACCCGACAATCTCAGTCAAACTGAGAGATTGATAATTATCTTATCAAGATTCTAACTCTATCATCAGAGTTAGACACATCATCCTCTAGGATCCTAATACAATCCTGATTGGATTTGTTCACATCTCAGTCCTACTAGGACTCTTCTTCCTACCACTATATAAAGGAGTATACCCCCCAGGTATGGGACAATAACACACATACAGATACACATTGTGTCTTTCATACTTTTTCAGAGTTATTATTCTGTAACTGTGCTTTGACTTAAGCATTTGAGAGTTCTCCACCGGGAACCCCACCTGGCGATCACTCGTTTTCTGTCTTGTAGGTCATCAGTTCAGGTTCAGATTCCGGAAAATACGCGGAGCATATTTTTATCAGCAACAATGCCCGAGATTGTGTCAATAGCAAACTAAAGTAGTTTGTTTACTGTTACAGTTGAGATATTTGCTTTTGATTTCCCATTAGTTATATAAAAAAAAAAAAAGCTATAGGGTTATTTTATCTGTTTCAAGCCCAAGTTTTCTTACAGAAACACTCCATTGCAAAGATACACACAAGCACATGATTGATGCAATACAACCCGCTTTAATTTTTGAGAACACATTTGGCTTTGCCCATCTACTTCTACAAGACTAAAATGCATTTTATCTTCCACAGTATTACACAAACTGCATGTGCATCTAGAGGGACTTTGGATGGGTGAAAGGGGGTTGTTTAGAGATTGGAGAAACAAAAGAGATTAAAAAATATTGTGAGAAAGGACATGTAGAAAGAGGTTTAGAGAGAGAGAGAAGCAAATTGAAAGACATTGAAAGAGATAATGGATAGTTATATGCGAATAGATTTCATACAATGGTAAACAGATTTTTAGCATGTGTAGAAAATGTTCACAATAATTATCTGCTCAACACATCGATGATGTTTTTTATTGATGATGCGTCTCTTCAGTCACACTTTTTATGTTGTAAATCAAACTTACCACCAAAACTACGTTTGAAAAAAAAGAGCTTTTAAATCAACTTAGGAAATATCAAGTGGGCACATGAAAGATACAACACCATCAGTTTAGGAACCAAAAAAAAAAAGAAACATCATGCCCAAGAATCCAAAGCCATGACGGTGCTGAGATTTATGGGCTTCATGTACTTGGGGGAGCCATTCATGATCCGTTGTACAATCAGCCTATTTGCTTTCTCAGATGGATGGAAGGCATCCCAAAATACGTACAAGTCTCTATTGGGGCACAAGTTGGATAGTGGTGTGCATAGTCCGAGGCCGTTGTATCTTCCTTGTCCGCAACATGCTATCTTTGATGTAAGAAACCCTAACCAAACATAACACAAGTCATGAAGTTATTGCTAAATTAGTAATTTAAGATCTATTTATGTAGCAATCTAATTGAGCTGGAAGTATAACCCGTAAGGAATGTAACGATTTGCTCTGATCATAAACACATCGTTTTCTATGTACTTATGAGTTGTCTATAATAATGTCAAAATTCACGCCCTTTCAAGTTTTATAAATACTAGATTTTCTATTCTTTCAGACCACTTACTTATAATTTCAAACTCTTTTCTTTCTGTAAAATAACTGTAGCCAAATTGTACACTGCTTCAAAGCAAATTCGAAAGGGAGTTTTTGAATTTGTTGTTTGCAGATTCCCAAAAGACTTTGTTGTATCCTCCATCTTTATTTGTGATTCCGATTCCATCAGATTTCTTACATAACTAGAATCCAAAATGAACTAGAAAGTTCTTTTTATAGTTATCGAAATTCTAGTTATTTCAATAATGGATCTAGGAGCGATGATCCCCACTCTAATTGTTACATGTATGGCACTCAATACAGTTGTAATATTCATATGAATAGTTGCATTGTACCCTCTTCTAGAGGGATCATCTAGAAAGCGAGTCATTTTACAAATTGAAAAGTGAAACGAGAATATTGAACAATTGGATTAATTTTTAATAATTTCTTTATGCTATCCGGATTATTGGATTTGACTTGAATGACGTTTTGATCCAATCAAGCGAGGAAAAGGAAAGCTTGTAACGAATCAGTCATTCAGTGCTCCCTAGTGGTGTAAGGATATGAGTTGTGAATAGTCGGGGCATATTATAACGGCTCGCTGAAAAACAAAAAGAAGTTATAAGTACTAGACGTACCATATGCTTGAGGATTGCTGATGAAATCCATGTGCATCTCATTTGTATTTGCTGCAATGAAGACATTCCTGCCAATTTTACTATCGAGCCCGCTTAACAATTTCTCGAGTTGCGGGTTGAATAAGGCTGCAGCATGTTGCAGGTCAGTCGCGCATTCGCCATTTCTACTACGCATTGCCAACTCTGCTGGGACACAACCCAACGGTCCTGTACCAGTTACGAGAACCCTGCGAGCACCTTGTTCATATAGCCTCTGCAATATTCATATCGCAGAGATAATATTGGCGAATAGTACAAATCATATTGAAGCTAATCTTTTCCCAAATTTATGCCTTCGTAAGCAGCTTCCAAAACAGTTATTTTAATGAACAATATTTAATTCCGGCAACCATAAACAGTTTTAACATACTAAAGGGGTGCAATGATGCGGCCCAAACGCCAAAATATACCTACCATATACTGAGTAAAAGGTTGAGTTTGTAGAACTATTATTAAGGCCTAAAAAATATCAACCAGATTCCCTTGCTACTGTAATAATGATGGTGCTTTAGTAGTTTTGTTGTGTCCCCCGTTCTCTTGTACTCATGGTTATTGGAACACATATAAGATACATGAGACTGATGCTCTAACATCTGGCAATAATTAAGGAGTGAACAAATATAAGAGAATTTGGATTTAGCTTTACCCTTAATCAAATAACTATGTAAAAATGGTTGAAGATAAAAATAAAAAAAAAGTATAAGAAGGGAGAAAGATATTAAGAAAAAAGGAAAAAAGCCCTTACCATTAGAATTTTCTGGTATTCTGAAATTAAATAGTTGACATAGTCTGGGAGAGAATATTGGCGAGACCTTGCAGAGAATGGCACCAAGTAGTAGTTGTTCACAAAATCATTGCCGCCCAAGGTAATCAAGACCAGTGCTTGCTCTACAAGCCGTTTTGCCTGATCAGCTCCTACAAGAGCACTCACTCTTTGTTGGTATTGTTGGAAGTAGTCCAACTGTGAGTGTATCTGAATAATATTTACCTACGCACGCACCATTTCTTGGTTAAGCAATAATTGTTTGATGAGATATGGCATGAAAAGGTATAGATTGTCACAATTGATGCGATTGACGGCTTAATACTTTAATAACGTGTCATATGTTACAACAAGCGACATTTAAAATAATTCAATCAAACCAAGGGGGTTGGTTGAGTTGGCAAGGGATCTCGAGGTCCCGTGTTCGATTCCTCCCCCTGCGGTTACCCATATTTGCAGTTCTAGTATTTCCCTTTGGGAAATTCAAAAAAATAATAATAATAATTCAATCATTACAAGAAAGGTCTACAAAGTCTTTTTAAGTTACTTTGCACCAAAATATCTACTTATTGTTGCACCTAGCACCATATATATGGCTTCACATCAAAGTGATTTTACGACCTTTTTTTTTTATCAAGGGTATTGTTGGTAAATTGTAGAAAATTTTGGTTCCTTTTTATTTTTTCTTTCTTTGTATCCAAAAATATTTTTCCTTATTCTTTTTAAACACATACAGCCTTTTCTAATTTGCTTTGAACATAAATGATAAGTCTAGGTTTTTGGCAGCCAATTAATTGCTTGAACCTAATAAATCTTACTCCCTCTGTCCCACATAATTTGATCGACTATTTTTGGCACATAGATTAAGAATTTAAGTGATATATTGTGTGTTTTTCATTCTACCCTTTAGTGAGAGGAGGGAAAGAAAGTGGATCTGGAGAGAGAAAATGTGTTAGTAGAGTATTAAATGTGGAGAGAGAAATGAACAAAAAGTATAAAGAGAATGGGCCAGGAGAGAGAAATGAGTTGATGGAGATTTAAATGTCGAGAGAGAAATAGAATAAAAAAAAGTGTAAAAAGAGTAAATATATAAAAGTAACTATATCATCTTTCTTAATCTGGAAATAAGCAGTATTTGTGGGATGGCCCAAAAAGAAAAATTGATCAAATTATGTGGGACAGAGGGAGCAGTATCTCAGTAATTTTTGCTCAAGGAACACGTGAGAAGCTTGAAAATGAGGAAAAGAAGACCAACATGTGTAAAAAGCTCTCTAAGAAAAGAAGTAAACCTTAAAACTCACCTGTGTCATCGGCAGAAAGAGGGGGCATAGTAGTTTCTAAAAATTAGAATGTTGTTTAAAATGGATAGCTATGTCCACAAGCTTCGGTCTATCAATAATTAGAGGGTGTGAAAACACATTTGGAGGTGGATGCAGATTCCATATATATTGCATATCCATCAATTTTGGAACTAAATTGCAAGAGAAGAGGGTAGGGAGAGTGGGTGGGGACTACCGTCGATCTTGGCTCAATTTTTTAAATATGTTGTGATGGGTGATGCCGAGGGTAAATCAATGAAGGTGGATGCATTCATGCAGTTAATTGTGGTGGATATGCTGATTGGTGGTGGCAGTGGATGGTGTGAATTGGTGAGTACAGTGGTGATGGCGATTATGGGTTTCATGGTTGGCGGTCAGTTTGGTTGTGGTGGTGTTGGGTGCAATAGCGATGGTGATGGGTGATTGATGGCAGTTCTTGCTGGGTTGGTGATGGTGGTAGTGTTAGGTGTAATAATGGTGACAATTTGATGAAAGGAGTCGAAGGCTTTGTTCTGGCCACACTCTGGCAGTTGGAGGAAAAGTCGTCATTAGAAGTTGTGGTGTGGTGAGTATGGTTCTGTTCGATTTGAGGGTCAAACCGCGGACTGAACCGTTATCCATTAGTTTGAAAAATTGTGAACCGACCAAAACACTATTGGATCGGTTTAAACGGTTCGGTTTAATTGAATTGGATCGATTTGCGCCCATTGAAAGATGTTGTACCTTTGCACACTACTATTGGATCTAAATATAAAAAAATTGAAGTTCTATTTTCTCTATAAAGTGTATATAATTTTGTTACATTTGATACATAAGTGATCGTGTTAACATAAGATGTAAGTGTTATTCCAAATATGTATTACAATTAAAACTCAAGTATGCCTTTATGATTGATTTATGAGAAAGAATGGCTAAATATAGAAGATCAGAGATATTAGTCACCACTTTTTGTATTATAACTACTCTAGTTAGTTTATTTATTTATTTTAACTTAAAATTTTTTGTTTATTTGGATTTGCTTACTACTATGTATGTGAACATTATCAATGAATGGTACTAAAAATAATTAGCATACTATAGGTCGGTTTGGTTCAGTTTATGATTGGGTTCAAAAATGTGAAACGTAAATCGAACCGAACCAAGGTCGGTTTGAAAAATGTGAAACCAAACCGTTAAGATTTTTGGAAGGTTCAGATTGGATCAATTCGGTTTGAAAGGTTTGATGTTCAACCCTAAGTGTGGTGAATTGTGTTTGAGAGACAGAGAGAGAGAAAGAAGGCGGGGGGTATGGAGAGATGGTTGTTAGCAATGGTGCACGGTTTAGATGTATTGACGGAGTTTTGTCGGTTAATCTGTTGAAAGAAAAAAGAGAATATTTATGGATTATCAAACAAAACAAAAAAAAATCGTTGTCGTCTTTTAGCCATATCGATTGTCATGTCATCACTCCAACTAAGAGTTCTACGGAAAAGAATAATGTGGTGTCAGCTGGTGCAAAATACTTGAAATAAAATTGTGGTGCTAAATATTTTTAAAAAACTTTGTGATGAGAGTCACTATCACATGTAGACTTTGTAGTTCTGTCGTGACAAACCCATCTTAGAAACGATAATATGTGACAATATTATCAGCATTTCAATAAATATTGTACAATATCTTTAATGTAGTATATTTTTTATTTTAGTTCATCCACAATGTAAGATGTTTGACATATACCCTTATCCAAACTCATTTCAGAAAAACTCACGCATTAGAGACAGCTTTAAGGGAGAGAAGCGGAAGTAAAAGTTCTAGGTCACATGAAGTAATGTTTTGGTTAATGAGTGTTCCCAACCTATTCTGGTCGCACCCAAAGGCCCACTGGGGTACCATTTCCATGACACGTCCGCACAAGCAACAGTCAATATTCAACGCTCATAACTGGTCAAAGCATGCACGCTCAAGTCACGTGCATTTCTCACTTTCGTTACGTCACTTTGTCACTAAAAAACTCATTTTCACGCGACGCCTCATCACGTTTCGACCGTCGCACATCGTCCGTCGGCGCGCCATGGCACTTGCCCAAGGAAGTTGGCCTTGGCCTTCCCCTTGGGGTCGGCCTCGGCCTCCCCATGGGGTCGGCCTCGGCCTCCCCTTGGGGGTCGGCCTCCCCTTGGGGGTCGGCCTCCCCCTTCCCTTGGGGGTTGGCCTCGGCCTCCCCCTAAGGGTTGGCCTTCGGTCTCCATACTTAACACCTTCACTTCTCTTTAAGGGACCGTACATCACTCCGCGACCCCGTTGTCGGACGTCACTCCGCGACCCCCGTCACTGGCGTCCGGGCGCCGCACTCTAACACTTCGCCGCGCCACTGATACAGCCGTGCCCCCAGGCTCTCTTTCACACTATCGTGCCCACGGCACCATACTCACTCCGTCGCGCCCATGCGCCGCACCACTAACACAGACGTGCCCCCGACACCTTACTCACTTCATCGCGCCCATGCGCCACAATCATGTTACATGCCCCCCGGGCACCACACTCATTCACCACACCATGCGCACCTTGCCTTGGTCATGGAACATGCTTCGACCCACTCCTTGAAGTGTACAGCATCCCGCGGGGATAGTTTACTCCTCTGGGACACTATCTTCGCTAGGGAGCTCTAAGTGCTTCGGCATGAAGACTCCATTTCCGCCAGGTATACGGCTTCTCCGGGATGCTACCTTAACGCGCTCCGAGTGCTCCGGCACAAGGACTCACCCATAGGGATAGGCAACTCCTCCGGGACACTATCTCCGCCAGGGAGCTCTAAGTGCTCCGGCATGAAGACTCCCCTTCCGCCAGGTAGACGGCTCCTCCGGGATGCTACCTTGACACGCTCCGAGTGCTCTGGCACAAGGACTCATCTGCCGGGATATGCGACTCCTCTGGGACACTATCTTCGCCAGGGAGCTTTTCAACTCCTCTTCCGCCAGATAGACGGCTCATCCGGGATGCTACCTCGGCCCGTCAGGTAGACGACTCCTCCAGGATGCTACCTTGACGCGCTCCGAGTGCTCTGGCACAAGGACTCACCCGCGGGGATAGGCGACTCCTCCGGGACACTATCTCCGCCAGGGAGCTCTAAGTGCTCCGGTACGAAGACTCCCCTTCCGCCAGGTAGACGGCTCCTCTGGGATGCTACCTCGGCCCGCCAGGTAGATGGCTATTTTGGGATGCTACCTCGACCCGCGGAATAGGCGATCCTCTGGAACACTATCTCCGCCAGGGTGTCTGCGTGACTGGCCTACGTGCTCCGGCACTGGGGGCTTGCGTCGGCACCCCTAAGAACTATGACCCCTGGGTTACTCCGAAATGGGAGCAGGTCTTCGGAGGGCATCGCGCCTATTTCGCCTGGCAGTTGGGCGTTGGGTCTTCCTTACTGCTGCCAAGCCTATGGGACTCTGCAAGGGCTTGGATTGGTGGCTAGATCAAGGGGGTTCTCTGGCCACACCGACGCTGTGGGAGCCAGTCTTTCCAGACAGACAGAGCGACGCTGTGCGGGGCAGGCCGGGTGAATATGCGATCCGACAGTCCGTGGAGCACCGGCACCTGTGGACCCCTCGATGACGTGTCACTCCCGGGGAGCGCCACGTGTCGGCTGATGACATCATCATCTCAACCTCTATAAATAGGGGTCTTGAGAATTCATTTAGACGGTTAGACATTTTCAGAACATATTTCACTTTGTCACTCTAGAATTCTAGAGAGAGAAACATACAGGACCCTGACTCTGGACCTAAGCATCGGACTGTGACTGTCGTCGTGTATTCATCTTGCACCATCGCCTTCGCAGCACTGCCACCCTCAGGCTCAGTCTGGGAAGCTCTTGGTCTCTGCCCTTCCACCCTTGATGTGTCCTACCTCAACATACTTGGCATCTGACTCGGACTTCATTCTTTGTGGCACCTCCACGTTGACTTCGAACCCACTTTCCTTGGCATCAATGAGAAATGGAGAATATAAAGCATAGTTATATGGTTATCATTGAAGTATCGTAAGAAGACACTACTGAACGCGAGCTTGGGCAAATAGGCTAAAAAACTAGGAAAGAGACGGAGTTGGATTTCTGAATGATAACAAAAGGGTCGCTATATGTAAACGGTCGAATTTCAGATAGAACAAGTAATTCAAACCTTCGCATTTATTTTAAGTGAAGAAACTCCAATGCTAGCCCTCAAGTTTTTCATTGATATTAATTTAAGTCTGGAACTTTCAAATTTTCTAAAGATTTCGGCCGTTGCATATTTCCTACAGTCGTCGTCAAGAATGCTCTGTTTCAAATGATGGAGAAACCATCAGAGATTAGATTGCATGCATATTCTTGAGAAAACTAGTACCATCAACCACCAGAGTTATCAATTAGAAATGTGACCTAATCTTTTATTACAACATGCATGCAGGCAAAATCTGATTTTTTGAACTTACAAATTGCACTCCGGTGTCGTTAAGTATTCCAACTCCGGCAGAAGCAAAGTTGGCGCCAACAAGTAGCTTTTGCCCGGTGAGCTCCGGGCTCAAGTACGGTAACGTGGGTTCTGACGCTATGCTCTCACCTGACATTAGTTAGTTGTAACACTTTAGATTACTCATTTACACATACATAGACTATCACACGCATATCATCGTTAAACAATATATATATGGTAAGTAAGTTTAAGAAACTGAACTGATTATGTCTGGAATGTTACGGCCGTTTGAAAAACGGCCAGTGGGTCGGTGGGTAGGGTAATCAATGCCATAGGGTGGTGAGTCCGCACGGGCAGACGTAGCCAAGTAGTTGTTGTTCCCATTGTCCACCAGAGAGTCTCCGAACACAAAGAATGCACGAGGAGTCACTGCTGCTTGAGGAGGAGTGACAACACCTTGAACCGCTGCTAGAAGGCCGAGAACCACCCAAAGAGTAGTAACAGAAACCTGCGATGAGCTACCCATGGCAATGTCACCAAAGGAATAGAGATACAGAATCTTGTGTTGTGCTTTGCCAATACGAGATGGTTTATATATATGCATGACATCATTACAAAGTCAATCTCCTCTCCTGTGCCGCCACCACCACATGCATATGTGGCAGTGTTGTTGATTTTGAAAGTGATAAAAAGCGTTACACGCAACAAAAGTTTTTCACCAACTCAACTACATCTAGTTATTGACTCATAGCGCGCTAGGTGTGCCTCTCTCACATTGTTTCATACTTCACTTAATGCTTAACAAAAAAATTCAATGTTACTGATCTGTTCCTAAAAGATTCTTACTTATCTTGATGTAACTTTTTTCAATTTTTAATTTTAATAAAAAATTTCATCAACATTTATGTGAATCACTAAAATTCACAAACGTTGAAAAGGCTAGATAGCGTTTAATAGCTAGATAAGTATTCCGTATCATTTACAACTAAACGCTAACCTTTGATAGCCATGAAACATGCAATATCAAATTTCCCCATTTGCTACTCACTCGAGCTAAATTTTGATGGTATTTTGATAATAGTGACATATAATCTCTTGAAAGATTGATCAAAGTTAAAATGAAAACCAGTTTAACATTCATGATACATGCATGAAAATGCTCTCAAAGCATAGATCACGAGCATGGTTACATGGCCAGTAATTTTGTTTTTTTTTTGGCCCAAGATACATGACGTTGTTAACAATTTGATGAAGCTGTGATAAAATCAAAGATATGGCTCAACTATCAACGTTGAAAGGTTAAAGCTTTAGTCCAATAAGGTTTAAAGTTGAGTCTTCCTAAAGGAGACACTGATTCAAGGATTTTCCAAATTTTCTATCTCCTTTCCAAAAAAAAAAAAAAAGGTTTTTCCAATTTCAAATTTCCAATTCATACTGTCTTGACACATTTTGCATCCTCTTCTATCATTAAGTTCACTGTTATTACGAATTTGTCTTTGTAGGGTAATCCTCAAATAATTAAATAGGACAAGTTTAACCACTTTTGGTTTATGCTACCCACTTGTAATCAATTTTCAAAACTTCCGTTTGGATTATGTTACCTACAACTCGTTAAAACAGGGTATGAAAAGAATCTCAGCAATCTATACTTGGTAGTTACCTACTTCACCAAATTTTCACTCTCCCATTGTATGTTAAATTTCGAAAGGGCTAATTACACTTATATCCCTGAGGTTTGGGGGTAATTACACGCGAGGACACAAAGTTTCAAAATGTAACACTTGTGTCCATTGACAAACGGAACCCTAAAAATCCTAACGGTTTTAACAAAATGACTTTATTGCCCTTATGTTAGAAAGTTAATTTTTTAAATGCCATTGTTTCTTTTTAGAAAAGAAAATCAGAAAAGAAAAACACCCCCCACCCCATCTGCATCCCCCTCGCCCTTCCCCGTCACCCACCCACCCCGCCTGCTTCCCTTCCCCGGCGCCGCACCTCGCCTGTTCCCCTTCCCCGCGCCGCACCCCGCCTGCTCCCCTTCCCCGCGCCGCACCCCGCATGCCTCCTCCTTCTTCGACCAACCGGTCCACCTCTTGTTTCACTTTGGGGTCGCCGTAGTCGTCGTCGATGTACGGCAGTGCATCTATAACGTCTGCGGCTGCGGTGGACCACGTCGGTCGGTAGGAAAGAGGAGCTTCTAGCATTCGGATCTCTTATTTGCTGTCCGTCGCCATCGCCTTTGTTTGCACAAGCACACCCAAAGCTCGTTTCCTCTGAATACCAGAAAGACTACCACTAAAATGGTGTGGACACGGGCTGCCGGCGGTGAGGGGCCGGGGAAGGAGGGACTGCCGACGGCGGGGGCGGGGGAGGGAGGCGACGGTCGGCGAGGACTTCAGATTTACCGGCAATGGGAGAGAGAACATAAAACCCTAATTTCCAAATTAGGGTTTTCTGAAACCCTAATTTGCAAATTAGGGTTCTAGGAAAATCCTAATTTTCAAATTAGGGTTCCAAGAAAACCCTAATTTGCAAATTAGGGTTTCAATAATATCCTAATTTACAAATTAGGGTTTCAAGAATATCCTAATTTTTAAATTAGGGTTTCAAGAATATCCTAATTTGCAAATTAAGGTTTCAATAAAATCCTAATTGTGACTTTAAATTCAGGCTTGAAATTTTAATTTAAATTTTTTTAAAATATTCAGTATATACAGTACAAGGGTAGTATCGTCATTTTAAAAATACATATTGATGACATCATACAAAAAGTACAATTTTTGGATGGAACCCTAACGAATGGACACGGCTGATACATTTTAAAAGTGTTTGGTCACGGAATGTTACATTTTGAAACTCGTTGTCCTTGACTGTAATTATACCCAAACCTCAGGGATATAAGTGTAATTTGCCCATTTCGAAAACATAATGTACATGAATGTTTAATTTTATGACCATAAGCTATGTGGCATGGACTCGGTACGAGTGTCCGAATAGGATACGAGTATCAGATTCGTATGATTTTCAAATTTCAAGACACGAGACAACATGACCTGGCAAAATATTCATATTGATTAGTATTACTTTTAGTTTACTCCTTTTGTTAACTTGATGTTTTATGCACAATTTTTTCAATTCAAAATCGTATCATCTCAAAGCAATAACCAATTAAAGGTAACATTATAATATAATGTTCTTAGTGGCACATCCTATAAGATGTGTCAAACACATATCCATATCCAAGTCCAAGTGTCGGGTGTCTGACACGGGTGCTTCATGCATTTTGAACAGTCCATGTAACATAGATCATAAGCACGAGAATTGAAATACTTGCAATAATTACTTTTCATTGAGGATTTTCCCAATAAAAAAAAACAGAAAACTGAAGTTTTTTTTTTTTTTGTGATTTATTAGGTTTGTGGCTCTATTAGAAAATCATAAGGCCAATATTGCAAAAGTGGGACTCATCAAATTGGATATAATAGGCTATGTCAAAGGAGCTGTTACATCGCATGAGAGTATGGAGATGAGCGATGTTCAGGGACCGTGTTTATTGTGGAATATCCTGAGTTTGTTTTTTTTTATATATAATTTTTATGGTTTCAAAATATAGTGTGGAATAATGAATGTGTAAGTCACCTTATCAAAAATAAGAATCACATTAAAATCAAAAGGATTGTTAAAGTGCTCATAATTTGCTTCTAGTAAATTTTGAAATAAAAAAAAAAGGTGTAAAAGGGCAAAATAAGGCATGAGTTTAGACTTTGCAAAAAGAAAAAGACGCAAATAATGTAACTCTGCATTAATTTCTCTTTGCATTCCTGATAGAGATAAGACGCACATTTAGTTTGGTCATGGAAACGAAAGATACTCAGCATTAAGTACTCTTCCACTAGAGATTGGCTACTGTTGCATTTACTTCTCTTTAATCTCTAATTTGTTTTTTTACTATCACCTCAACATTAATTATACATCTAGAGGGTTTGACTTTATTCTACCATGTCTTGTTCAAAATCATAAGTCAAGCCACTTTCTTCTTCTTCCTTTTTTTTTTTCTTGGTCTTGCTGGTCTATCCTTGTTATGCACTTTTGAATGCTTTTGGATCTTATTTTCCAAGATACGCTATTAAATATATAATGGTCAAAATATAATGTTATATCTTCTGTCAACCTGAGCGCATGCTCCAAATTACTTGCCCACCATCTTACCAAAATCACTCAATATTGATATGAGCGCGGCCTCTTGTAGACATCCCATTGTTGTAGTTTATCTGATTTTTGGTCCAATCCAGCTAAATCTAGTCCAATTCAAATCGTGTAAATTTTAGTATATTTTTATAGTCAATTTACGTTTTTATTTTGGTTTGACCCCAAAATCTTTAA
Source organism: Escallonia rubra (assembly GCA_033065855.1). NCBI lineage: Eukaryota > Viridiplantae > Streptophyta > Magnoliopsida > Escalloniales > Escalloniaceae > Escallonia > Escallonia rubra. The sequence goes on along the minus strand of JAVXUO010000523.1, from coordinate 66,088 downwards.
ATGTGTTAGGGTCGATATCAAATATTTGTAGCTTTTATCTTTAGCGATACTTTTAATTTGAGTTCGGCCTAAGAAACAATGTAGGTCTTTTCAAAATGTGGTTAAACTTTTTGTAACAACCTAAACTTTTGATATGTTAATTGAGTACTTTGTGCGTCCCACATAATTTGATTAACTTTCTTTTTTGGGTCGTCCCACAAAAATTGCTCATTTATAAATTAAGAAAGATTTTGTATGTACTTTTACATATTTACCCCTTTTACACTTTTTTATTCTATATATTTCTCCACATTTAAATCTCCATCAACTCATTTTCTCTCTCATGGTCACTTTCTTACGCTCTTTTATTAATTTCTCTCTCTATATGTGATACTCCACTAACTAATTTTCTCTCTCCTGACTCACTTTCTTCCCCTCCTCTCTTTTAAAGGTAAAATAAAAAACACACAATATATCACTTAAATCATTAATCTACGTGCAAAAAAAAGTTGATCGAATTATGTGAAACGGAGAGAGTATAATTAATTGTCAGAAAAACCCTCAAAATGTCCAAATGTCTCCCATCTAGCATCTAAACATAAGTCTCTAAAAGAAAACATCGATAAATGCCACACTGGCTTAAAACAAGTAAATTGCCCTAAATTATTCTTGAATGGAGTTTCAAAATTAAATTTTAATCAAAATACAACAAAGGCTACTTAACTGTCTATTACAATCTATTCGATAATAAATATTGAAACCAATAAAATAACCCTAGAGGGGGGGGGGTGAATAGGGTTTTAAGATTACTTTAAAAATTAACAAACAACAAACCTTAATCTCAATAACTCAAATAAGCAAACAACCAATCTCAACACAAATGTAAAACGATAATGTAAAGAGAAAAGGGTTTAGAGATACTTGACAAGGAGAATTAAATGGTTCGGCTTGATATACCCACAAGCCTACGTCCACCCCTTCAAGAAAGTCCCTTGAAAGGCCCTAGAATCCACTAGTATGATCTTCCTTACGGGTCAAGATCGAACCTCTTACAATCCCTTGATGCTATGCCCACATCAAGAACAAGCTTTGACAAACCCAAAGCTCCAAAGCTTGACAACCCCAAGCTTTGATACAAGAACCTTTCAATGAAGAAATGTGTACAAGATTTCACTCTCAATAAGTAGATGAGTACAAGTTGAAGTACTAGAATAAGAGAGATGAGTGTATGATGACTTATGAAAGTGTATCTCTCTCTAATGTAAGCTCACAATAAATGCACTCTCGAAAATGGATGAGAAATCAATGAAAAACAAGAGAGATTGAACAATTGCTTTGATCTTTGAGAATATGAAAGCTATGAGAGCTTTGAATGCAATTGATGAATCAAACCAATGCCCAAAATGAATATTTATAGAGGTGGGAATAAATATGACCGTTTGGAGTTAGGTGGAGCATTAAATGCGCCAAACGGTAAATGCAGTCGACCCATTGCAGTCGACTGTATTTCCAAAAGTAGCCGTTGGAAATTCAAATTTCCAACTTGCAGTCGACTGCAATGCAATGCAGTCGACTGTAATAGGCTACTGGAAGTATTGCAGTCGATTGCATTCTAATTACAGTTGACTGTAATACCTCACTGCCCAACTTGCAGTCGATTGCATTCCAATGCAGTCGACTGCATTCCTGAAAATGCAGTTTCCTTGTTTTTAAAGCATGGAAAACTTTTATGCATGCAAGGGAAACCTATGGGCAAGTTCTAGGTATACAGTCATCGTAACGATCATCTCTCTATGTCTAGTTTACAAAGACGGAAATAAAAGCATGAAAACTTCAATCGACGAATTCCATCTTTGATGCGTTCCGTTGAGAGTCTTTGACCGTGTTGCTCGTCTAATAATCCGTTTGCATGAGTATGAGATTGTTCCTATTGCTTCATCAACTCAATGCATGTTAGACAACATAATCATCAATGTTAGTTATCATCAAAATCAAATATAATCATAGGTTAAATAACCGTAGGGTTAACAAATATGAAAGGAAAATCCTTCACTAAAAAACTTCTTATTTATCCATGCCTTATAATCCTTTGCACAATTCCCAACATTGACTGATAATCATACAAACTCACCCACAGAATACAAAACACGATGTATTGGTAACAGTACTTGGAGTTGATAAAATACAACACCAAAGTGCATGACGAATACCAAAAACCAATGTACTAACTTTCAATTCAAAAACTAGAATAGCAACAAGATCAAATAGTTTATATTCGCAAATAATACAATGTCAAAGTAATCAATTCCCGTAGATAACTACATTTAGAATGGGTCAAAAGGTTTCAAGGCATTAAAAACAATACAAAATTAAGTTCGAAAAGACTCCACTAGTTCAAATAATAATATTCTATATTTCAAAAAGACACTAGTAAAGTCAACAATACTTTTTATCAAATATTAGAGTCCACATATTCAACTAGTACAAGATGACTCTATAATAAAACTAAATTTGAAAGTTGAAGAGGAGTCCTTAGTGTTTTCAAAATATCTAAGATCATAAAAAATTGATAAGAAACAACTGATAATCTGATATAGAGTAAGTCAAAGCCTTGATCTCCTCTAATTGCATAAATAATTACAAAGCCTTGATATCCTTAATCCATTTATATCAAAAGCCCTAAAATAAACATAGCCAAAAGTTTTTAGTGTTTCAACAATCACAAAATAATTATATGGTTCTTACAACAACCCTCAATTTTAAGATCGAAATAAACTATCACATGTGTCTAGATTTTCAATGGATCTCTTCCAAGAGGTTGTTTTGAGGCTCCTGAAAAGTCTGTAGTGCTTCTAGGGTAACCTAATATATTATACATAAAGTATCAGAAATCTAAAAGGAATGTGTGTGCGCACGCACACACGTGTGTGTAATTTTCTAACTTTTTAAATGGGTCAAGCTAAAACTCAATTTTAAATTTGGTCATCAAATCCTAAATATAACCCCTTGACGAGAAGAAAGATCTAAATAGTTTCTAGACCCACCATTTAAGCCAAAGTCACAATACTATTCTCATTAGTATTTACACAAGGAGACCGATAAATAAAAAAAATTGGGGTGTTACATATTTAGGATTAGATGGACTTAATTTTGGGCATAATGGGTGTTATAAAATTATGATACTTTAGGTATAAATGGTTTGACCTAATGCTCAGATTAGTGTGATTGTTTGAACCCTAACTAGTATTATTGTTATTTTAGTTTTGACATGAATTGTTTGGAAAAGGTCAGGTGATCTTTGGATTTAATTCTACAATTAAAGATAAGACTTTACTTTTTGAAATTTGAATTAGAGTTGGACCGATGAATTGTACTCCCTCCATCCCAAAAAAATTACTTCATTTTGACTTGACACACATATTAAGCATATAAATCATATATTGTGTGTTCATCATTCTATCGAGAGAGAGAGAGAGAGAGAGAGAGAGAGAGAGAGAGAGCGAGAGAGAAGGGAGAGAACGAAGTGTCTTAGGAGAGAGAAAATGAGTTGGTGGAGGATTAAGAGTGAAACCATTAAAACAACCCTAAAAGGGATAATCAAGGCTTGTGCTTGATCTAGAAAGATCATCAAGTGTTGTTGTAACGACCTGAAAATTCACAGCACTAACACCTGAACTTCTGAAACGCTAAAACACTCACTCACTCAATCACTCACTAGCTCGATCATTCACTTTTCGATCATTTATTTGTAGTGCTAAGATTATATATGATTGGAAATTTATTCCAACCTTTTCTATCTTCGATTCAAGTCTAAAATCGAATATTTTCTATTATCATTAGGCTATCGATTTTCAAATTCAAGGTTTTGATGCTTTATTGCTCCAGTGCCTTTAAGATACTTTGATGTCCACTTGACCCATTTGAATTGAAACAATGTTTAGAACCTTCACTTGTTTAGGTTAACGTAGTGCCATGACATCATATGGTAATTGCTACCAGTATGCAAACTTTGAATTTAGAACCTTCACTTGCTTAGGTTAACATGCTTTACAGTCATGGATTACGTGATTGTATCGTATTCGATTATTAGTTCAATTATTCGAATGCGTTTATTTCACTTTGACTTTGATTTGATCTTTGATGGGATGGATATCCCGAAGTGAGATTATTTGTCGTGCGAAGATTATCAATCGTCTTCCCACTTTCGTTTTCATATGTTTTGTTTGGACTCAGCTATATGTTATTGGATACATGCGTTTTATTCTATACGTGTATACATATGATCATTACCGGGATTTATGCTCAAACTGCCCTCCCCCCCAACCCGAACCCTCCCTTTTCCTCCCATTTCAGGTAATTACTCGAGTTTGTAAGACATAGATTTGATCGATGTTAGAATCGAGCACAAAGGTATAAAGGGGACAAGGTCCAAGAAGAAAATAACATGTGGCTGAGCCACATATGATGTACACGCACAACACAGGGAACGGTGGCATAAAAAAGATTAATCAACAAAACTTTGGTTTGATCAAATAGTAGAAAAATGTAACCATTTCTAATAAAGTGACTTCTGTAGCAGGATATCACTATGTTTTAATGTAGGGGCTTTTCAAGAAAGACACGTATATACACAACATGAGCCTAGAACTCGTGTACTGCCAAATGAGTCTTGGATAAGGTGCTATAGAAAAAGAAATAAGATAGCCAAAGAGTACAGATAGGCAAGAATGGTGTGACGTGAGGAATCATCTACTTTTGTGCCGCAACATTAAGAAATCACTACGAAATATAATATCGATGGACTTGATAAAAGTAAAAAGTATCGGCCTTTGATCTCATCAAAATCATTTCAATGCAAACAACCTCACAGTATAAATATGTACAACCCTTACCTCAATTCACGATAAAAGATTCACAAAGTTGCATAAGCTTCCAAAAAGTTCAATCCTAAATAATAAAATCAACCACTAAGTTTAAAATCTTCAAATCACAATTGTATTTTGATTAAGGTTTAGCACTACAAGAAAAATAGGGTTTTAGTGACGGAAATTTCCGTCACAAAAAGTTTTATTGATAGAAAATTCTGTCACACGTATCCGCAGCGTAAAGTCTCATCACTAAAAAGTTGGTGACGGAATTTAAGGATTTCGTCACGCCATCGGCGATGGAATGGAAACCTTTAGTGACGGGATTTCCATCACTGAAGGCATTTTTTTATTTCAAAAAACATATATATTTTTTTTTTTTTATAAAATTATTGGTGACGGATAATTCCATCACATAAAATGTAAATATTCCGTTAGTAATTCCTTTTTGCGACGTATTTGGCCGTCAATATTGGTTTGCAATTTTTTTTTTGTTTTATGCATATAGTGACAAATTATAATTGTCGCTAAAATTTAAAAACAAAAGAAAATAGTTTTGCTTGTTCTTTGCAAATCCAATTTTTTTTTTTTCAAACTTGTATACAACAAATCCATTAACAAATCAAGCTACACAAAATTCATTACCACATCTAGCTCCACAAAATCCATTAACAGATCAAATGCCATAAAATTTATTAACACATCAAACTCCATAAATTTATAAACACATCAAATACCAAGTCAAACACTATTCATAAACTATCATAATGTAACGACATCCTTGAACATGAAAGGGACATTTGAAATATCAAAGAGAGGGGATTAGTTGGTCACTCAATTTCCGTCATCATCAAGGTCATACTCCTCGTTGGTATCCACACCATCATTGACATCATAATCCCCTGTATTTCTAGATAGCTGCACAATCACATAAAAGATAAATTTGACTGACAATTGCTAAAAGTGCATATCATAAATGATATGGTGAAGAATCATGGATTCTATAGGCCCAGACATAAACGAATTTAGACTAACTTAAGTCATTCTTTAAGCGAGATCATTATTTTCAATACCACCGTGATTGAACATTCCCAAAATCCCCTCCACGCACACATACACACACATACATGAATATGTACCTCTGCATGATGTCCCTCTGCCTGACGTGCCTCTGCTTCCTTATGTTTTTGCATAAATTCTTAAAACATACTATGCAGTTGTGGCTTCCAGTGCTCGGGAATATCCGCAGTCACATTTTGTGTGGCAGTGATACGTCTAGATGAACCTCCTGCACTGCTCATCCTCAATCGTGGTGGTGGTCCACGAGTTCTAAGACCAACTGCACGACCCTTCTTGTCCAGGACATCCGATACGGTGAGCCATTGCTCCTCAACATCATCCTCAGAGGTCATTGTCTGAGTACCTTCCACCTTAGACTTAAAGGCATCCTGCAGACAAATGTGATATATGTGTCGAGACAATTATATAGTTAAAGTTCCTCTTTGCATGCTGGAAAGACAAGGGGGCAGAAATGACCAAACATTTCATAATCTATTCATACATATGCAATATATTGTTTTTTCTAGTTTACGCTTTAGGCATTAGACTATTCCTATTTACTGCTACACCTTTGGATTTAGGCATTAACTAATATATAAAGTGAAATGGTTTGGATATTACCCTGATTTTCTCTGCTTTCTCGTTCACATATGGCTTGCCTTGCCTATTCTTCAAATTATGGGTGTCCGCGTAGACTACCAGCTTGGCTTGTGCTTTAGTTAGCATTGGATTTTGTACACTCCTCATATGCACGAGGACAGGATGTGGCACGGAACCACCAGTATGAAAGGCACTATTGTTGCATGCACTCTTGCCTTGCCGAGATTTTGCGTTCCCACTCCTTGTGTTTCTATTTATCCACTATCGAGGCCCAAATAGCAGGGGTTAGCCACCGAGGAAGGTGAGCTTTCCACATCTCCAAATCAGCTCCTTGCCCGCAACTTTTTTCTAGCATGTGCCTTCGCTGCACAAAACCACTTGTGATAATTTTGTTTTATGTGCTTGAAGAAAGCTCTCTTACCCTCTGCCAAGTCAAAAAACGAAAAAGAATCATGTCGCAATGTACACTATAAAGTGAGACTTATCATGAACATATAATCAAGTAATTAGTCTTATCTTATATATAAAAAAACATGAACTCAACTTACAAGGAACCTATTCCAAATCGACTCCTTTAAAACTATACCGTCCTTCCAATCAGACCACACAGACCACGGTCCTCTAATGCATGATTTCACAATACCACTTATTGTTGTCCTTGCTTTGTCATTTTCAATGCTATATGATTACCTAAATAAATATTAGTAAGAGAGCTAGAAAACAATAGAACTCGGTAAACAATCATAAACAAATAAGATCAACTACTATTGAACTGATATAGCATAAGCAAACAATATCAAATACTACTGAGTAGGCATGTACTTTCCATCAATAATCTCCACTGCTCCTTCGGTTGACCTGTTCGACCTAACACGCAGCATGTCAGACCTCGGCCGCGGCGAGGAGCTATAAATGTAATGGAAAATTAATGCAACATTAATAAACAAACCAAGGGCAAAGAAAGAAATGTAATTAAGTTATAGTTATACCACTTGCACTTGCAAATGCAACTGGTGATGCCCCAGGCTGCGTCATGCTAAGGCTAGCTGGGTCTAGGGGCTACTCAATGCCCGGGTCGGGTCCAACAACATGTGTCGATGCAGCTCGAGATCGTGTCGACCCCAGGAGCTGGTGGAGCACTGCATTGTGACTAAAACATTATTTATTGATCAAAGAAAGTTCAAATGCAATGAATTAATATAAGCATATAAACATGTGAAATATCAAGTTCATAAGCATGCATTTAACAAATAAAACTAAACACCATAATTTGAATCACATGACTACTAGCTAATATGTCCATAAAATACTTCAAAATCATAATCACTACAACATGTTTAATCAAACTCTTCATCCTCATCTTCTTCGTCTTCATCTTCTTCATTTTCATGTACCTCTTGCTCTTCATCTTCTTCAACATCATCACTAATTGTCTCATAATCATGATAATGATCATACATTGCACTAATCTCGTCATCTCCTACTTCCTCTCTAACTTGACCCAGTGCTTGAAGAGGCACAACGTCAATGCTCTCATCTACTCCAACATGTACGGAGCAGAAGCTTCATTCTCTTGGTACGTATCTGGTACATCGGGGACTTCAACTTTCTTGGTCCTAATAACTGATGGCCATTTCATATTCCTTGTTGAAACGGCATCTGCATAAAAGACTTGTGAAGCTTGAAAAGCAAAGCCGAATGAGTCATTTGATGCCAGCCTTGATTTCATGTTTACATCAACAATCCCATGCCTACTAACACGAAAATTAGTTCTTGATGTAATGTCAAACCATGTACATTTGAACATAACCAGTCGATTTCCCCTACCAGAATACACAAGCAGTATCATTATAGAAGTTCCCCTTCACCAGAATACACAAGCAGTATCATTATAGAAGTTCCCCTTCACCAGGACACCACTATTTTGCTTTTGTTTACCTTAGCCATGTTCCTTTGTGTTAAACCTAAATCCATTTACTATAAAACCTTTGTAGCATAGAACGAGTTTATTAGGGCCCCAAGCAAGGTCTTTCAAACCAGCATCAGCAGGTTCGTTATTCTGCTGAACCTACAACACCAAGTTTAAAAAGAAATATTCATACATTAAGTTCAATATACAAAGTTATCATTCATCTAATATATAGTTTTAATACTTACCCATAATTGGAACCATCTAATAAACTCATTGTTATGTTTTCTTCAAGTTCTTTATCAGATATTGTTGGATTGACAAATTCTGCTTCCTTATCAAACTCACTACAAAATACACAAGTTATAAATCTCAAACACTCATAAGCTTAATACATATGAAGGTAAAATTACTCAATGAATTGTTCAACTTCTGGACAATTAAGAAGGGCGTGCAATGATACGACATCATGCTCCTCATTACTTGACTAACGAGTAGAGTTAGATCCAAAATGGCGACCCGACTGGGTGAATATCGATGATTGGCGTTCTAAATCTTCAAGGTGTTCCCCATCCTCACTTTGACTCAGTCAATTTAACCTTGTTTCAATGTCCGATTCAAAATTAAGTGAAAAAAATTGATAAGTTCCTCAACAATGTAGTCATATGCAATTGAACCCTCCACGCAAGCCTTATTATGAACATTTTTCTTCAATCCAATCATACACCAAATTTTTTTAACATTTTACTGAATGAAGCTCAATTGCAAGAGTAATACACAATATGAGAGCAAACAATGCAAGAAAAATGTCTCTCGAATGGGTACATCCATAGATACTACACCGGTCCAACGATTTTAACTTCATAAGCCAATTGAACAGGCAAGTGTTCCATTGAATAAAAAAATGAAGGTGAAAAGATCTTCTCGAGCTTGCAAATTATTTTGACAAAACTTTTTTTAAGGTTCTCCATATCTTTTACCTTGATGAGTTTTTAACACAAATCACATAATAAATGGGAAACTTCGGTCAAAGCTTCACAAACTGGGTTAGGCAAAAACTCATATATTGCAAGAGGAAGATATCTTTCCATAAAGACATGACAATCATTGCTTTTCATCCCATAGAACTTACAATCAAAGGCATTGCAGCAACAAGATATATTTGTTGCATAACCATCTTGGAGCTTCAATTCTTTGACTCGCTGACTTGTTATATCTGGACCTTATCTAATGTGTAAGATGTTTTTTTGACAATACAATCCTCCCATTAGTCACTATAGGACGCAATTCAGTCCTTATGCCCATTCTCTGTAGATCTTTCTTTGCCTTTATGTTATCCTTTGATTTTCTTTTGACATTCATAATTGTGCTAAATATATTGTCAAATATGTTCTTCTCGATGTGCATTACATCCGAATTGTGTCGAATAAGAAGCGTTGGCCAGTAGAATAACTCCCTAAAGATACTTTTTTTCCTCCAATTGTGTGTTCTCCCAAATCCCAAAATTTTCTTATCTGCAAAACCTTTTCCAAAGGGTGGTATATTCTCAAGTGCATTGACAAATCTCAAAACCTCATCCCCAGGTAAATGGTCTACAGTCATAACACGACGTTCAAGTATTTTGTCAAACTTGTCCTTTTGCTTTCGAAGAGGATGATCCTCAGGTAACATTTTTTAATGGCATCCGAAAAATCAAGTCTTGCCCCCGTTCTTTAAGGTGAACCCCTCGTTTAAGTCCATGAAACAAGGACAAGCCAATTTACCATCGCGCTCTAACCCGCCGTAATGCCTAAAGCTGGAAAGTCATTTATGGTCCACGTCATGGCAGCCCTCACTTTAAAGTTTTGCTTGGGAGATGCATCAAAGATTGGAACACCCTGATTCCATAACATCTTAAGCTCATCAATCAACAGCCTCAACTACACATCTATGTCCCTTCTGGGGCTTTTTGGCCCTGGAATGAGAAGTGACATAAACATGTAAGGCTGCTTCATGCATAAGTGAGGGGGAAGGTTATATGAAAGAAGAAATACTGGCCAAGTAAAGTTAGGCGTGCTTAAGTGCCCAAATGGATTGAACCCATCAGTTGCCAACCCAAGTCTCACATTCTGATCATCTTCAGCAAAAGTAGGGTGCACGCTATCAAAATGCTTCCATGCCTCTGCATCAGCCGGATGACTCATGACACCATTTTGTTTGGTACGAGGGTCTACATACTTCATATGCTCAGCTGTCTTCCTTGATTAATATATCCTTTGAAGTCTTGGTGTAACCAGAAAGTATCGTAATATCTTCCAAGGTACATTCTTCTTTTTTCCCTTGTTTGGTTTGTAACTTGGGTGATTACAAATCGGGCAATTTGTTAAATCCTTATACTTATTCCAAAATATTGCACAATCATTGTTGCAAGCATCCATCTTCTCATACCCCAAACCAAGTGTCATAACCATTTTATTTGCATCATAGTACGACCCGGATAGTTTTTCGTTATGCGGAAACAATTCCTTCATAAAAGTCATCATAAGGTTAAACGTTTTTTTCACTCATTCCACTCCCAGGCTTCAAGTGTAGTAACCTAGTTACCGCTGACAACCTACTATGCTTCTTCGTGCAAAACCATATTGGCTCATCTACTTATCTGAGCACAGAATTTTTTAGCCATATCATTAGGCTCAGTCGAATAATGATCATCATGATCAAACTCAGCAAGATCAACATTAATTACCATGTCCTGATACCGATTGCCTTCATCCACTCCCTCATTTTGCATAGTGGCAGAGGTCTGTTGCATCGGTGTTTCTTCTTCGTGTTGAAGCCATAAGGTATAGCCATTCATAAAGCCTTTCCCGTAAAGATTTAATCTAACATAAACAGCCTCTTTCCACTCCAACAGATTGCAACTTGCACACGGACATCTAATCCTCCTATCGTCCACAAAATCAGGATGGTTGTTGGCAAAATTGAGGAAGTCAATTATTCCCTGTCTAAACTCCTCACTTAGTAAACCCCTGTCAATTCTCGTTGACATTCAACTTCTATCAACCGACATGATCACTTGTTTAGAAGTAACCTATAACCAAAATGATAACTCGTAATGAAATTCAATAACGTAATATTACTTACAGTACCCACAATTTAATGGCACGACAACAACTGACTGTTTATACGCACGGTGAGCCAAATTAAGTAGTCAGCGAGTCCCAAATACTACAAGTAATCAAAACTGATAATTGATGTATTAAGTCATCCTCTGACCATATAATAGCAAAGATAATAACGAAGGTGGAAAGAATAAAGCTATCTATCATTTCAAGTCTTTATTGTAGGTATTTGGTTATTTTTGGAAAAATAAAATGTTCTTAGGGATTTTGAGAGAACCAAGAAGTTAACATTTCAAGTCATTATTTATGAAATTTATTCTATGAGTAATTAGGTTTTGATATGGTTTATGAAGTGTTACTGAAAATTCTACGTTGCTCAAGATGTAATTAATCCAATTTGCAATTGGGAAGTTGGGAAGAAGAAAAGTTAACAAGCCATGAAACTTTTCATATTATTATGCATAATGGGTTAGTATTTGAAACTTTGGTCACTTCAATACATTTTTGCATATGTGAGGATATAGCTCCCTAGCTTCATTCTTCTAATCATTTCTTCTTATTGTAGCTGGGCTACCCTTGATTTCCATATTTAGTGAAACTTAAACACCTGACATGGATTTATGGAATTAGATAGTTAGATGGCCCTCCGTGGTTTAACCTCAAGAATTAAGAAAGCTCCTTCCCTTCAAGATATTACAGTTCAGTTAAGAGTACCATTATGCTGATGCTTACAACGTGGACTTAATGCAATTTTCTTTCTATGCTTTTAGTGGTAGTATCCTACCAGGCACTTTTGCAATGAATTATACTTGTGTTAGGGATTATTGTCTTGGCATGGGTAGCAAATTCAGAGACTCTGACTGGTGTAGCCACTGGTGTTGCCTTTGTCCTTGGCTCTTGGCGGCCATTGTAATTACTTTTGTCCTCAAAGATGGGAGTTTTTCCCTCGTGCTGCTTCTTTCACTGGAGTCCGCATTTTTGCATCTATCAAGCTCCAGTGTCTTGAAGCTTGCAAGTCGCAAAAGGACTTCAGCAAATACCTTGTCTGCCGTAATTGGCTTTTCTGTGAGCCCGCTGACCCTTCAGTCATTCTTGTCCTGTGTAGAAGTTGATCTCCACGCTCTCGCTGAGGGGCTGGCTTTGGGTGTTGCCGCACCTAAAGCTTATGGGATGGGCCGGCACATGGTCCTTATTGTATCTCTGCATGGACTCCCTCGAGGAGCTGCTGTAACTAGTTGCATATTCGGGGCAACTGACAGCTGGTTCGGGTCCTTTGCTGCCGCTTCTCTGATTGGGTTTGTGGGCCCATTATCCGCAATCGGAGCCATTCTTGCAGGAATCGATCACAGTGGTCTGGACCATTTGATGGTGTTTGCATGTGGGGGATTGCTCCCATGTTTTGGTAGCATGGTAAGGAGAGCAGTCAAATTAGATATGAGAAAGAACAATTCTGGGGTCATGATGGGCGTGGTTTTTGCTATTGTGTGCTTGACTTGCACAAAGTTGGTCAGCTTGCACACATCCTATTGCAACTCTGCACCAAAGGCCGTTAGATGACGAGCATGTCGTCGTGGAGGCAAGGTGGGATATCTAGTTTACTTGAGTGCCATTTTAGGCGTAGCAACTTGGTACTCGACGATTGAAGGCAAATGTTACGAATACTAGTAACGCTGTTATACAAGAAGGTAACCTATAATAAATGACAGATCATTGTACGATGCAAGGGGGAAGAAGGCCCTCCATTTTCTTTTGTTGTACATTAGATTTGTGCTGGCTCATTATACATGGCTGTATCATGTTTAACAAAGGTTTTGAAAATATAATACAAACTGACTTTTACAATCTTATCATGCATTTTTGTTAAAGTTCATAACACTTCAAAGCGGCGGAGTAATAGTTGACACTTTACTTGACATATTACTGCTGCACCATCGAAATCTCAGTTTTTAGCATCAAATATATGCGCAATAAGTTGTCCAATAAAGAAAGGCATGTTTCTGTAATATGGGGCAATTATGTTTTTACCTGGTGAGAAACCCCCCATCACATTAGCAACAAAACCTCTAGTTCCCAATGACAGTGAACTACATTCTCACGCCTTCTGGTTGCCAAAAAAATGTTTTAGTGACACTATTCAAAGCCTGTGCAACAACATGGTCTTACAGATTTTACCGATGGTATGGACGAATTGAGTTGTGGATCTAGCCTCACCTTGAGTCTATTATAGGGATTCAAAAAAAGTCAAACGAAGAAAAGCTAATAGGGTAAGGGGGTGGAGGCGGGTGGGGGTGTGTTTGTGTGTCGTGTGGGAGTCGCGGTGGCCAGATAGGGGGCTGTGCATGGGACGGTGCTGCGTTTAGTTGAGACGGTGTGTGGCGGCGGTGGAGTTAGGTGGGTGGAAGGAGGAGGAGGAGAGGTAACCAGACGACTTCGCCCGTGACTGTTTTGTCTTCAAAGTTAGGGATTTGGACGAAAGTACTTAGTAATTGCCTAATTGAAACTCCAAATCCTTAATTGTAAAATCGAACATTTGAGTCCTCAAGTGAGGTTTCCGTGTACTTTTTAAGGATATTTAACCCTAAATCCAATAATATTCATGGTTTACTAGAATTACCTCAAAAGCTTTGAGGCACAAGCCTGGGTTTACTGATGACATGCTAGACTTCCATGACAAAGGATAGTTGATGTTGTTCAGGCTACACGGTTGGCAGAAGCTACATTATTCCTACAAAGTTTAAATCACATAAAAGGTGTCCATTGAATTTTGAAGAGTTTTTCTCCTAAATAATACAATTTTAATACCTAATTAACTATCTACTCTATTTTGAAACTTATTTACCCGCATACCACACTTTTGAAAATCGTGGTTTACAACCACAATTTTAAAAAAGAAAATGTGATTCCAAATCCCGTTTTTAACAGTTTCTTCTTTTCTTAAGTTTTCTTAAATTTTAAGAAATGATGCAAAAAATGAAAACGTGATTCTAAATCATGTTTTCTTCTTTAAAATCGTGGTTCAAAAAAGTGATTTCTTCTTTAAAATCGTAGTTCTAAACAGCGATTTTCAAAAGTGTGATATGGGGATAAATAAATTTCAAAATAGAGTAGATAAATAATTAAGTATTAAAATTGTATTATTTTGGGAAAAAAATTCGAATTTTGAATGCTTGGTGACACATTTTGGTCAGAGTTTCAGGGCTTAATTTCACCCAGCACCCTGTACTTAGGGGTCATTTGCACCCAGCACCCTAGGGTTTTAAAATTGGCACCCAGCACCAAAAAATTCAAAAATCTTGACTGCCATCGCCAAATGACGGTCAAAATATATGTTGACCAAACGACTGTTAGTTTTTTAGGGGCAAAAAGGTCTTATCAACCACAAGTGCTTACATGTCACCACAGTCAGCTATACATGCCCCAATTGGCACTCCACGTCATTTCCCTCCAACGGCTCTCTCCTCCCACATAATATGGTTCAAACGGCTACCTGGGTGTATAGAAGCTCACGCAGATGAGACTCACGCACACCCACACACATACAGACTCAGACCGTAGCTGCCATTAGAGGGAAGAAGAACTCAAGTTTAACGAGCAAAACACGAAGGTAAGGGCAGATTACTGTATGACTTTATAAGTAGGGTTTATTTAGAAGTAGGGTTTTTTTTGTGATTTGGGGATTTTAGGGATTTCGGGCTTGGCTGTGTTGAATTGATGTAAATTGGTTTTAGGGCTTTCAATTACGAGGAACAGGGTGTGGAGATGAGTTCTAGTAGCAACTCAATGACTGAAATGGGAAAATGCCATGGCTGCTACTGTGGACCTTCTTGCATAAAGTATGCTAGAACGATGGACAACCCAGGAAGAAGGTTTGTTGGATGTGGAAAATATAAGGTAATTTTATGAGTTTCATCTTTCAAAATTGATTCGTGAATTTTGAAATTAATATGTTGGTGTGTTTGTAGGAAATGTCTTGTGGGTACTTTGAATGGATTGACCCAGAAGTCTGTGAAAGAGGGAAGGTGTTTGGAAAGAGGATCTTAAATCAAAACTCTGAAATTAGTGGCATGATTGTTGAGAAGAATAGAGTGATTGAAGATTTGAAGAAGAATAATGGAATTTTAGAAGCTGCAATTGAGGAATTGAATGAGAAGAATGAGACATATGCCAAAGCAGTTGAAGATTTGAGGAAGAAGATTAGGTTGGCAAAAAAACAAGTATTGGAGGCCAAAAACAGTGGGAAAATCACAAAGAAGTTAGTGTTTTTATTGCTGGGATTGGGTATTGTCATGTGGTTTTGTGGTGCAAAATGGGGGCATAAATGTGTTAATGTTGATGCAGATTATGTGCTGGCATTGAAAGAAATGTAATTGCAATGAAGGTTTTCATATGTTATTGCAATGAAGGTTTTCTTGAAACAATTTGAATGTCTAAAGTGTGATCTCATTTTCCTATGTTATTGCAATGAAGGTTGATTGAAACAATTTGAATGTCTCAAGTGTGTTCTCATTTCCACTGAGTTGGCAAAATGACTGCTGACATAGATATAAAATGGCTGAATAAAATGACTGCAAATACAGTCAAATGGCTGTATAAAATGCCAGCAAATACTGTCAAATGGCAGGACAAAATATGGTTAAACTCCATATGTATTAATATCATAAGTGGCTGCACAATCAAATGGCTCCACAAAATATGTTCCATGTTTTGTGTTAATCAAGCTGCACAAAAAAGTGGCCATGACAATTGAATGCCTAAATAAATAACATCTAGTTCCCAAGCCACACAAAGGTGCCTCTTACAAAAGATATTGACCACTGCAACAAAAAAAGGGCCTATGTATCATCATCTATTGACCACTGCAAAAAAATTGTCAACCCTTTTTACAAAAGAAACAGTAGTCCCACAAAAGATATCCTACTACTAGTAAAGACCAGCTTCTTGCTACTTTTTGTTCTTGTTTTCAGCTTGTAGAAGTGATGCTAGTGACACTGTCTTCTGACCATTCCATGTCAACCTTGATTCTTCTATCCTAACCCCACTGATTTGCACTGATCTTGGGACAGGTGGTGGAACTCTAGGTGTAGCCCTTGTCTCCTGAAAGTATGTGTTTAGGACAGGTTCAACATCATCTTCATCCTGAGGACATGAAAACAAATATAAGTCTTGCATTAATTAATAACTTTTAAGGAGTGGCAAATAAATTATAGTGTCATTACCAGGTTGGTTGCTTGCTCACATTCAGCTGTTTCTGGAGCCACATTATAGAATACTGACTTCCTTTTATTCTACAAAAAAGGAAGTTACACACTGTATTACTAACATTACTAACCAAATTAAAGAATACTAAACAATGTCACTTACAGTCCTTGTAGTCCTTCTAACAGGTAGTTCTGACATAGGGGGAATAAAAAGAGGAGTTCTATGCATACTTGGTCCAAGTGCACTACTAGGATTTTCCTATTCACAAAAAAATATATATAGATATTTAAAAAATATAGTGGTAAATAAAATACAAAAAGCACAAAATCCAGTGAATACTTACAGTCATTGTAGCCATTCTTGGCTGTGTTGGTTGAGTGCATGGTGGAGCATCTTCCATGGCTGCTTGACTTGAAGCAATCTCATCTGCCCCATGGCCAGTTTGTGGTTCAGGGCCATCTTGGGGTTGAGGAATATTTTCCCCCTCTTTATTTCCCAGTGGCGCTGTGCAAGTCCTAGAATTATGATTAGCACCTTTGCATCTACTACACCTGACTCCTGTAAGGCCCCTCCTCAGTTTTAGAGAATGGGCAGCACTAGCCCTTGGTTCATCTGCTTGTCTCCTCCTAGCAGTGGATGGTCTACCAGGCTGGGGCTCAGATACAGGTGGTAATATTGAGGGCAATCCTGTCCTGGGCCACAGATCACTACTGTTCATAGGGAAAACCATATGCTCATATCCTCTCATGAATGTGCTTTTCCTGTAACAGTCAGCAACATACTCATCTGGCATGACACCCTTGTAATACATTGCTGCCACAGCATGTACACATGGGATGCCTGTCAAATCCCATGCCCTACAAATGCAAGTGTGAGAATCCAAATCTACAGTAAACTGACCCCCTCTTGTCATAGTTACTTGGTAAATTCCTCTTCCAGACCAGGTTGCAGTAGCCCAACCAGCTGCCTTCTTTATATTATCTAACTTCTTTGCAACTCTAGGTGTAAAAGGGCCATCACTGAGCTTCTTCCTCATTGATTCTCTTTGCAACATCATTCTCTTCATCAGGTACTCCCTAATCACCTCAAGACACTGTATTATTGGTTTGTCCCTTGCATCCAATATAGTACTATTAAAGCTCTCACACAAGTTATTACACAACAGGTCACACTTAAGGAAAGTCCTAAAGTTTGACCTGGACCAATGTGAAGCTGGTCTATCTGCCAACCACTGCCATGCTTCCTCACCTATTGTTCTAAGCTTCTTCATTTCCTTGTCAAACTGTTCCACATAACTTGCATAAGCTAGACATATTGCATTTGTCCACCACTCCACAATTTCAGAGTGAAGTATGACATGGCAGGATCTACAGTATAAAAAATAAAGCTATATATTATTAATATAGTACTAGACATATTGTATCAATACACTACAAGACATATTGTATCAATGCACTACAATACATATTGTATCAATACACTTTACAAGTCTTTTAAACAATTCAAAATTTCAGTCCATTGACATAGTGGTCCTAAAATTGGAAAAGCATGTCAATTATATCAGAAAGTGGTCCACTGCCACCCCAAACAGTAACTATAATCCCCAAACGTCAACATTGAAACCCTAACATGCACATAAACCCTAACAATTTTAGGAAGAGCATAAATGTGTTAATCGGGTGTGTAAACATAATCGGGCGTTTAAACAATTTTGGGAAGAGCAGAAACCCTAAAAAACTAGGAAGGATGCTTACCGTAATCGGGCGTGTGTTTATCATCGGCGAATAGATCATCTCGCATGTCGAACGGCTCCATCTCTCTGCGAATCGCCGATCGATATGCCCCTCGAACGAACAATTGAGAATATTTGTAATTGGGGATTAATTAGGGCTTTCTAATTTACCGTTTTGAGGGATATGTGGAAGGAGAGAGAGAATAAGGCATGTTGGAGGGAAATGACGTGGACAGCCAATTGGCAATGTGTCACTGACTGGGATGACATGTAAGCTTTAGGGGCAATAATCCCATTTTGCCCCTGAAAAACTAACAGCCGTCTAGTCAATAGGCAGTTTGACCGTCATTTGGTGCTGGGTGCCAATTTTAAAACCTTAGGGTGCTGGGTGCAAATGACCTCTAAGTACAAGGTGCTGGGTGAAATTTAGCCGAGTTTCAGGCTTCATCTCCCAAGTGCGCGCTTCTTACTGAATTGCCTTAAGTTCGTGCCCAAGATCACATGATCCAAGTCTCATGAGACAGAAGGAATCATATAAATTGCAACCAAGCAAGAAAAGGATGGTGAGATTTACAAGATTTGTTTACCATTGACACACGCCAAGACTCGGAACCAAACATGATGTTCTTAAATTACAAATCAAGGTGTCTATGTTAAAAACTTTGGGACAAATGTACTCTTCATCTTTTGCTATGTATTCTCCAACCCACTACTGTGTCTAAAAAAGGGCATCAAGGAGTGCTAACAAGTATATGAAAATGGAAGATAAAAGCTAGGACGAAGAATTTAGTGAAGGGTCAGTTGGACTTGGATCCGGCACGCAGAGCTCCTCATCACACCCTCTCTCCTGCTCTCGAAGTACTCTCTAAGTGCAGGGGCAAGAGAATGACCATCGTGAAGCCTACCCTCGCTCTCTCCAGTGGCTTGTGGCAGCGCGTGTGATCCTGAACTTGCCTGTTGCTCAGAAATCAAGCTTGTAAGACCATTCTACTTAAGGTATGTCTCCAAATGGAGGTTCGCTACGTGAAGAAGACCCATCATGCTCACACGGGTTGACATAATAGGGAAAATTAGGATTAGAGGGGTTTTGGGGTAAAACTTTTGGAACCAGAATCATACCTGTTTGCGCTGCTGGGTAAGCTCACTATCGATCGCACGCCGAAGACGTAACCTATGAACAGCGTGAGATCTTTCTTGCCTCTCGGGCCTGAGGACTTCACTAAAAAGGAAAATGAAGACGAAACGGAGAAAGTAGAAAGATTGCGCACCCATAAAAGACAAATGAGAGCTATCGATTGATTGTGAATGTTTACACAATAAAGTTTCCAAATCTGGTTGATGATTGTTGATTGTCCTCCTTTTCTTCTTTGACTCAATATTTATACTAGAAGTTTTGTAGAAAATAACTATCATTACAAGAAACTACCCACTTAGTGAGATAAACTATCAACTTAAGAAATAACCACCCACTAATAAGTAACCAACAACACTTATCCCTAATAGAACACATTTTCAGAAGTTGGTTTCTTTCACTTCTTGAATCTTCCATTATTTCTTTACAAATAATAAAAAGTAAATGCTATTTAGTGGCATTTAATCAAAGTGAATTTATTAGTGAAAAAAGATATTTTCTGGTGCAAACATTGCCCCCCTGGCTCAAGCAATTGAATACTTGTAAATTGCGAATAGTCATGTTTCGAAGGGAAAGGATTTTCTCATTATATCAATAGACTTTTACGATCGATATATAGCCTCTCACGATCGATAGCCTTTCATTATCCATAAACTTTCATAAT
The DNA here is from genome assembly GCA_033065855.1 of Escallonia rubra. NCBI lineage: Eukaryota > Viridiplantae > Streptophyta > Magnoliopsida > Escalloniales > Escalloniaceae > Escallonia > Escallonia rubra. The sequence goes on along the minus strand of JAVXUO010000523.1, from coordinate 45,848 downwards.
CGGTAGCCTTTCATTATTGATAATCTCTCACTATCGATAGGCTTATATTTTTCACTATCGATAGACTTTCAGAATTGATATATAGCCTTTCACTATCGATAGGCTTGTATCTTTCACTATCGATTGTGAAGAGTCAATTTTTCTCACCATCGATAGCCTTTCACGATCGATAGGGTTGTATTTTTTACTATCGATTGTGAACAGTTATATCTTTCAAAGAGAAAGCATTTTTTTACTATTGATAGAATTTCACGATCGATAGCCTTTCACGATCGATAAGCCATCTATTGGCTTAAACTGCAACATCTTTATTTTGCATACAACAGTATTAAGACAACCTTCGCAATCGATACACCATTCATTATCATCGATAGGCTTGCATTCTTCAAAGTGCAAGCACTTGTGTTATCGATTAGCCATCGATTGGCTTTAGCTCTCCATATTCTTATGTCAATGAGCACATTTGGCCAAGCCACTAAACAAACTATAACTATTTTTGGCCAAGCCACTAACCAAATCAATATATAGAATGGCTACTGATAAGCCAATCGATTGATTAATCTAATGAAATTTCTCCTGCAAACAACATATAAATCGTGCAGATTTATAAGCCATATAACCAAAATAAAACACTGGTGGGAACCGCAAATCCAAAATGGGTGTTGCATACCTAAATCTAATGAATTCACGATTTTTTCAAACCCATTTGTATCTTGGTATCCATAAAAATTGGAGTGATCTTCCACAACAAATGGTTTTTCAAAACATTTATCAGACATGTCATCATCTTGCTTTGGCCATTGATATGCCCCCCAATAACACCATTTCCATTTTATTTTGGTGTAAAGACCATTTCATGGTAAGAAATATTATTATCGTTTGCACTTTTCTCAACAAGGGATACATTATCCAAATTTTTTGCCAATTTTGGCATTTCATTGAATTGATACAAAGCACTTGAACAAATTTTGGTGTAAGTTTCAGCCAATTGAAGCACATGGGTGTTCTCTTAGAACATTATGTAACCTATCAAAGCATATAAAAATGTATAAAGTATTAAAGTGCCAAAAGAAGAAAAAGGGACCAATAAAAATAATGAGAGATAAAAAGATCATAATAACAAGGGATAAAAAGATTAGAATATAAGTAATTTTCACAAATCTTATAAAGATTATAAACAAAAAAGTTTCTTAGACTTCAATAGCGTAGTCCGCATAATTACAAAGGGAATGGATTGAACTTGTAAACTCTGAGGTATTAAACAAAGAAATCATTACACGTGATATGCTAATTTAGAAGAACCAATGTACATAAGGATTAACGTTCAATGTGGTAAAATAGTTTTACGTAAACTCTAATTATAAACAATATCAACATGTGCGCGTGCGTATGAAAGATGTGGTGCATTTCTTAATAGTTGTGAGAATTTGAATGTCACTGGAAGCTTTGTCCAGAATTCTGAATTATAAACAGATATGGAGATAACATCGGAGAGCAATACTCTTACCATATTATGAAGAGATAATAGTTTGTGATTTTAAAGTTAAAATTTATGAAGTGGAGGTGATATTTTGAAATTAAAATTGGTAAAACGTAAACAAAATGTTTAATTGGAAGTGAAAACAAATAGAAATTTCTTTTTGTGAAACCGAGAAAGAGAGAGATTTGTGGAGAAGAAAATGAGAAATTAAATGGTAAAGGACATTAAATGATGACTGAGATATTTTAGGGAGACTTTTGAAATTGAAATGGCTAAATTTGATTGGTTTATTCACATAAGTGATCAGGTGCCTAGAAAATAGGTATTGATTAAAGAAAAAAAAAAAAAAAAAGGTTGATCATATAAAAAAATTTAATTAATCCACATCGCAGAAGGAGAGAACGTCCACCTAAGCGGTGATGTGCTAACTTTCTCTCAGTTTCGACTTTCATATATGTATATATAATTAGATATGAATATGTGCTAAAACCTTAGCCGCACTTTTATTTCGGTTTCACTTATTCTTGCCAAATCTCAACCAAGTTGTTTCACCACCATCTTGTCATCCATCGCCACTGACATGCCACGAAAAATGGCGGCACCGTCTCGCCCATTCATCTGTTTACCGACCAGCCCACTTAATCTATCATACTCAATTTAGTAGCCACACCCACCTTTTCTTCATCCATCGGCAGTGACGCAATCCATCCCCGACAAAAAGGAATCAAGGCGAAGCGATCCATCACCTCAAACCACCAATTTGTATTACATGGCCATGTTGAAAGTATCAAGGTAGGACAGATTGGGGCGAGGTAGCATTGGGTATCATAGTCCATCGGAGCAGGGATGGCATAACCATCTTCTAATCCAACAGTGGGGCTGGTCGGGGTCGGAGTCACGGGTTTTTGGTGGCGGGGCGGGTACAGATCTTAAGAAACCCGCATCCGATCAGGCCCATTGCCATCCCTAGTCGAGATGGCAGTATGAGGCGCCCCACCCCAACCTACGTCACCCAATCTTAATTTGTCTAATCCCTATATTTATTTATTAATCAACCATTCCCACCCAACCCATATAAAATCCAACCCGCCCCATTTAACCTGATTCAATACCGGTCAACTCGTTAAGTTTCTAATCTCCCCTTCGTTTTAAACTAGTCACCTTATTTTTAACAAAATACTAGTTTCTTGATTCTGGTTGGCAATGGCGCCGAGTAGAGGTGGTTGCTGGAGTTGCATGGTGGCAGTCGACGACGGCTGCATGAGATGGATGACAGCCATAAGTGGCGGCAGGCAACGACGACAAGCACTACAAGAAATATCCTATTAGCGACGGAATATTCCCTCGCTAAAAGTCACCTAATCCGACAGAATTGGGAGACAGAATTAGGTTTTGTCACTATTATGACTCCAAAAATAGTTAAGGGAAAACATGCGCGAAAATTAAAAATTTGCGATGGAATGCTCTGTCAGAAATGCTTTAGCGACAAAATTTAGTGACGGATTTTAGTGACGGCGTTATTTCCATCGCTAAATGTGTTATTCCAATTTTTAATTAAAAAAATACTTTTACTAATTATTGAAAAATGGAAGAATATATATAATAAAGCATGAATATATACATAAAACAAAAAGGAAGAAATTCTGAAATCAATCGGCCAAAAGAACATAGTAGTTTGTGACAACCCTTTGCGCCACCATCTCTCCCACCTCGTCGCGATTGTGGAGGCAACGTTCACCCTCAGAGGGTTTGTGCGAAGCCCCTTGCTCCATCTTCTTTCAATAATGGCTTTGATTTTTGTATGAAGCCTTAAAACCTTGATTGACGTGATAATTAAATTAGGGTTCTTGTTCGTTTGGGTCTTCAATTTGCCAATTATCCTCTGACTCTCGTCTTCTTGCCAGGTAATTCTTCCTCTTCCTCTCACTCTCACATCTCAATCTCTTTCTCTAGTTTAAATTCCTCTCTCATTCAATTATATTAATTAGGACACTTATTACAATTGGCATTGTCACTTAGCTAATAGGCAACACGTGAGGTCATTTGATTCATACAAGAATTTCTTGAATTATGGCTAGGTCAAATTGAGATTGCTAACATTTCTAGCAGTTTAACTAGTAGGTATCAGTTGTACAAGCATCCTTAGTGTACCATTCCATTAGATAAAGAACATTATCGAAGTGTTTTTTCTGAACGAGGAAAGGGACAAGGAGCAAAAATGGAACGAAGGAATTCAAAATTTTAGAATACCTAAAAAGATGAGATGTTGAACTATATGGGACTTTCTGTGAGGGTGACAAGTGATTCCAGGGAATATCATAAAGTAAAGGTGATGTATTCCAATCTTCCAATGTGATTGAATGCAACTTTGGTTACAGACTAAAGTTAGTGTTTCACCGTCTGCTTACAACCCTTTTTCTTTCTTTCCTTGTTTTATATTCTCCTCAACTCTTGCTCATGTCAAGAGAAACTCCCCCGCAATCTTGCCTCATTTTCATTTAACAAATTCTCTTTGAATATTTTGTTAGCAGACATTAGTGAAACAATCCTACCCCAAATAAAAAAGGAGGCCTATTTTTAGCATACAGATTTATTAGTTGTGACTTCCATCTATTAGATTATTAAAGTGTTTATCTTTATCATTATCACATTTCAATGACTACTGGTTTTCCTCATTCTATGTGAAATTGCAAATTATCGAACTGACAGTATCTAGTTCCGAAGAAGGTGATCCTACTTTATTTTTTAAGAGCCAAATGCATCTTGGTAAGAGTGTACCACGTCTATGAACTTCACATTATTGGGAGCAAATATCACACGGTCTCGACCAGTGGTCCCAATCATCTAGTATCCTCAGATTACGACAAGTTAATGTGACAAAAGCTAAGGTAAAGGTGAGCAGATGAATATTTAACAACATATCCAATGGTCCAAGAAGGTGAGAATCGGCATAAGTTAATATAAATAAAGAGAGACTCCAAACATATGAGTTTAATTTGATCATATTGGGCTTTTCCTTCTTGTGATTGTCAGAGACATTGAGTTTTGATATTGTAGTGCGTTAGATAAGTATGCATGGTAGGGTCATTGATATCTTCTTTGCTAAGAGATGTATGTCTTTGTTAGTTACTTGGGTCTTGTTTTATGGTTTAGGGTTTAAATACTCTTCTAGTGTCCTTATGATTTTATAGTGTTATTTTGTGTGGACGTGTTAGGTTATTAACTGAATCTCAAGTGGAAACACAATTTCTAATGCAAATGGTGTGGTGAATGGAGATGGTGCATTCTGACTTCTTGTTCAAACGATCTAAGAGGACTTAGAAAATATCCTCTGAGCTTTTGTGTCCCAATGTTTTTTTGATTTTTGGTGTTAATTTAATTAAGCACCTAGATCAATCTACTCCAACTCCTAATTAAAACAAGTGTATAAAATGTTGAAGATAGACAATTTACTTTCATCTTATTTATAAAAATAGTTCTTATACTGTGATGCCAATGAAATAGGTTTGAAGATTACATGGAGGTGACATAAAGGATGCAGTCCAAATCAACTGTCAAATATTCAGTAGTGGGACACAACAAGGGAGGAACAAGGGCAGAGACCTAGGCTTTTTTAGACAGAACCGAAAGAGAGGTAGTGCTACGAAGGCGAAGGCGCGAGGGTAAATACATAGCAACTGTCACAGCTCAATGCTTAAGTCTACGGTTAAGATCGAAGTCACGGTCTTATATGTTTTTCTCTCTAGAATTCTCTAGATCTGAAATTCTAAAGTGAGAAAGTGAGTTTTGCAATTGAGTTTGAAAATCCTTCAAATGAATTCTAAATGGGGGTTAAGATAATAATGTCATCAAGAGACATGTGTAGCTCCCTGGAAACGACAACTGACCTAAGGGGGCCAACAAAAAGCCAGTGCTCCACGGACTGTCGGATCATATATTCATCCTGCCTCCGCTGCAAAGCTTTACACTATCTGTCTAGAAAGCTTGGCAAGCCACCAGTCAAAGCCCTTGCTGAGTCTTACAGGAACATTGAGAGACGCAGAGAACCTGACATGTGAACTAGGTGCGATGCCCTTCAGAGACCTTCTCTCGTCTAGAAGTGACCCGGGGATCATAGCTGGTAGCACAACATATATATTTGCTTGTGCTCTGCCATATGAACAACAGAAATTTTATACTAAGATCCCAATAGCACAATTACATTGGGTACTTGATTTCCACACCAAAAGGCACATAGAGTCGTAAAGGAAAATATGCAAAGGGTACCATTGTCATTCTAAAAATGTAGCAGTAGATGATCACATATGTATGCAATACAAGTTTCTTTGTTTGTTTTTGGTGCTTTCTTTAGGTTGCTCATGTTCAATAATATCCATTTCTTGTAGAAAGTTAATTTGTTTGCAAGGGTAACCAGAAAGAATGCTAATTTCCTTTGGCATTTTGATCGAAGCTTATCTCATAGAGAACCTTAAGCATCACATAAAGGTTTTAGGCTATGTTTTTTTGTGATCTGGAACCACAACTTGGAATGATGACCTGCAAAACAAAAACAAAAAAAAGTGACTACCGAGTGGGGTTCTGGCGAAGGAACTCTCTGATACTTAAATGAGAGTACAACTGTAGGGTAGAACTCTGAGAAAGCATGAAAACACAATGTGTATGTGTGTGGATAATTGTTTGCATTCCTGGGGGGGGGGGTCTCATTTATATAGGCACGTGTATTAGAACCCTAATAGAATTAGGAGTGACGATTGAGCCTTGTGCTTGATCCTTGAGGATCATGTTAGAGTTCCTTCAAAACCCTAATTTCGTGTTATTGTCTTAAACTATTTACTTATCATAGATGACAGGTGCCCTCTGATGATTGGAAGCATGATTTGAGTTATATCATAATGCACCCTATTTTCTTAGCCAAAATGTTTGATTGAAAAGGTGCATTCTGGGTGTGTTGAAACATGCACCGAATTTTTGACTGACATTGTACCCACTTACAAGGGTAGATTATATTTATCCCGATCTTCTTACCGACCAAATAGAGCTTCTGGACACAAATAACTATTTTTTGTTGTGTAATAGCATTTTAAATTTTTTTAAGACCTTAAAAGCACGAATTGCGATTTTTAGGCTTTCTGCTTGGACCTGTTGTTCAGGAAGTGGGCTTGGACATCCTATTTGGGAAGCCTGCTTTGGACGGTTTGTTCCGGAAGCGGGCTCACACGAGGGCCTGCTTGATCAAGGCCTTTTTGGTCTTGAAGACTGGGAAGGTGTAGCTTTTTCCTATTCGGTCAGCGAGCCTCGATTTGTGTGATCTTGGTCGGGCTTGCTTCGCAAGCAGCCTGCTTTGGCTTGATGTGTGGATGCTTGTTTTGGACTTAAGCCTAATGGCTAGGAAAGCACAGTCTTGATGAATTCCCTATTAAAAAGTTAAGGAATTCTACCCATGTTTGGGAAGGGAATTGAACCCCTGACCATGTAGATGTAGAACATCTAGGAAGATGCTTGGGCTGCTTGGCCATCTGGGTAAAGCCCGAGCATAAATATTTAAAGGAATTTCAAAACTTGAAAAACCCATAACTTCTTGCTCGAATGTTCGTACGAGGTGATTTTTTTTTAGATTTAGGTACTTTTTTGAGTTTTGTCCATCGAAAAACTATTTTTTTTCATCAAAAGAACTCAGCTGGGATCTCCACACGAGAGGCAAACTCCCTAGAGTTCTACCCATGGGTTTTGCTCGGAAAAAGGTCTTGGAGCTCTACTCGGGCACTCTACACGGGCATGCTGCTCGGGGGCTTTGCTCAAGCATGCTGTGCTTGGGCACTATGCTCAGGCATGTGCATAAGACTCAAGTTCTCGAGAGTTTTAGGATACATAATTTTGTAAAAGGTATTGCTCGGACACTATGTTCAGACGAAATCATGCTCAGACGAGTGCCAGAGACTTCATCTCTTGGAAGCTCTAAGACGTGGAATTCCATAACGGTTTGTGCTTGGGTTTTTTGCTTGGACGGTCTTCGTGCTCAGATATGTGCTAGTGAAACGGACGGAGTGAAACCGACATGTGGACAAGGGGCTCAGACCTTATCCGTGATGTCGGGAGCCCCTTGGTTGGTATTATTTGTTGATTACTGGTGTCTTGTCATGATGGTGGCAGCGACACTACTGTTAGCCACAAAAGTGATCACTGTTGTCTTTAGAGTTGTCAAAAGGCCGGGCTTGGGCCGGCCCAGCCCAAGCCCATCGGGCCTGCTGTGGGGCCGGGCCGGGGCCGGGCCAGTGGGGCTGCCAACCGGGCCGGGCCTGCCGAAGGGAAACCTAGGCCCAGTCCAGGCCCTGGCCCTAGGCCCAATATCTAGGGCCGGGCTTGGGCCGGGCCCGGGCCCAAATTTTTTTTTTCTTCTTGTTATTCAATTTTAAATTTCATCTCTAGCCTCTAGGCAATATTCACATTGTGAATAAGCTAATCTTTATCCTTTTATTTCATTATAAGTAATATACATATGTATGTATGTATATAATAATAATATTTGTTAGCCATTATATTTTTTATTATATGTTAAACATTTTCATACTCTTCTTGGTGAGCTTTATTAATAAAATCTTAACACATAACAATTTATATAGAAAAATAATAAATGTGTTCATAGGCCCTCCTCCTTTTATCCGGGCTTGGGACCGGCTGCTTGTAAACAAACAGGCGAAGTTACCTATTTTTTTATATATACGAAAAAATATATATCTTGCTTGTAAAAATTTATTTTATATATATAGAAAAAATATATATTTTGTGAAAAAATTTATTCTTAAAACTCTAACAATCAAAATAATAATGCATGTCTATCCAAAATATCAGCAATCAAAGATCAAGAAATCTGCAACGTCAACCAAAAGGATCAAAAGAGGAAAATAAAAACAAATTACCTAATCATCCGGAAGTACTTCAATATCCGAGTCACTGCTCTTCCTATCATCAATCGGTTTATCTTGCTCGCGGTATTTCGCATCAAGATAATCCTTCCAACATACACATAGCTCGAGCGACTCGGGGTTAAGACGACTCCTCCTGTCATCCAAAACCCTCCCGCTTGCTGAAAATGCCGACTCTGAAGCAACCGTGGAGGCTTGCACTGGCAGTACATCCCGTGCAATTTGGGATAAAGTTTTATACATGTTTTGATTTTGTTTCCAAAAATTTAACAAATTAAAATTAACCTGTTCTTGCCTTGATAAATCAGAATAATGATCAGTATTTGCATATACACCAATCTCATTAAAAGAGGAAAAATTATACGAACCTCCCGAATTAGAAGTACCTTCACCTGGTAGTTGTCTTGCTACTTGATGTTCAAAGCCTTGAAGGTATGGCGCATAATACCTCTCAGTAGTGGATGATGATGTAGCTCGCCCGCGCACGTCAGCAGAATTACGATAGAGGTTGAACAAGTCCTCAAACCTCTTGCTCACTTTTGCTGTGAGCAAGGTTGTGTCCTCTGCTGTGTAGTGCATTAATTTCGATATCTCTTGTATCGAGGCGTTCACGCCATGCAACTTTAACCTAGGATCTAAACAAGTAGCCACAGTAAAAATAGCAGGCAGTTTACTCCAATATTTATTAAATTTTTGATCCATCACTTGTACTATTTCCCTAAAGGGTCCTATATATCTCCATTTTGTTAACATTGTAGCCATCTTCAGAATTTCTATTACAGCGAGAGGAGAGGTGGGATAGTACGTACCAGACAATAAATTGGTAGACGTGTAGAATACCTCCAAAAATTCAGCTAGGTATGTGGCCATCTGCCATTCCTCTTGAGTTGGCAAGCCGGCTGGGAACTGGGTTAGTAGAAAATGCGTGTAGACTTCTCGGTATGCCAGAATGTGTAAAAGCATGTGGTATGTAGAGTTCCACCTGTGGACCACATCTGTAACTGCTCTCCTGCGAGGCATATTATATTGAACACAAAACGTTTTAAATTGTTGTGTTCTCAAACTCGAGCCATTAACATACGCTGTCATACCCCTCAGTTTGAGCAGAATATCTCCTGCAGCAGCTAAACCATCTTGAACAATTAAATTAATAATGTGACAAACCCAACGAATATGAAATAACTCACCATGAAGTACAGGTTGAAGCGTCTCCTTTAAAGCTGCAACATCAGCTTTATTATTAGAAGCATTATCAAAACTAACACTCATAATCTTATCCTTAATTTTAAATGTGTTGCATGCTTTTAATATAAGAGTAGCAATGTTCATTCCATCGTGCGGATAAGGGAAGTGCTCGAAAGCGATGATTCTCTTGTGCATAACCCAATCTGCATCAATCCAATGAGCGATCACACAAGAATAACTAACAAAAGTATAAGGAGATTGCCAAATATCAGAAGTAAGATTAACTTTACCGTCAAATTTATCGAAATAATCGATAAGGCGTGCTTTAGCAGCCTTGTACTGTCGGAGTGCATCGGATCTAGTTGTGTTTCTAGTAACCTTTTTGTACAAAGGTTGGACGTATGTGTTCATATATCTAGAGTACTTAGGATTATCGGCAAAAGAAAAGGCTTGTTCATCATGAATAACAAATTCAGCGAGACCGTCTCTTTGCTCTCGCTGATTATAAACAAATAACTTACCGTCAAAAGATAATTGCGTTTGGGTAGGTTCGACGTGGCCTTGTCGAGGTGCACACTGAGGGTAATGCCTGTTAAGATGTCCATTACCACTACCAGTCGAAAATAATTTAAGACAGTACTTACATTGAGCTTTTCAGATGTCGTCCACCGTAATTATGTCGAAATGATTCCAACACTCGGCTTTCTTCTTTTTCCCCCTTTGGACTTCTGGCACGTTATCGGAGGCATTGCTTGGCCCTTCTTCATCATGACCAGGCATAGGGTTGAGATTATGCCACTGAGTAGTAGCTTCGCCAACCGAGCTACGTCCTTGACTATAATGCGGGGGGTCTTCATCAGGCGTGTATTCAAAATCTGGAATGTTTTGATTGAACTCCCAATTGGCTTGGGTATCTATCATAGAGCATGTACTCATTCGTCCACGAACGAATGGTTGTGTTGGTGCTTGGATTGGTGTTTCTGATGGCCGTGGCGCTGGCGCTTGTGCTGGTGGTGGTGCTTGCGATGATGATGATTTCTTTCGTGATGACGTTGCACGCTTCATTTTACTCAATAATCCAGACATATTTCACGCTAAACTTTGTAAGAGTAACTAAATACACAAGTATAAGAGTAGTAATAAGAAATAACAATTAAAAGAATGAACGAGTAACAAATATTAGAGAGTTAGTAATTAAAAAGAATTTAGCAAGACTAGTAATTAATAAACAAGAGTACTAATTAGTAAATACTAGTAGTAATTAGCAAGAGTAGTAATTGGAGAGGAAAATAGTAGCAAAGCTTGTTGTGAGAGTAAGAAGAGAGTAAGAAGATTGGTGTGAAAAATTAGAGAGAAATGGTGTGAATTTATAGATTTTAGAAACTTCACAAAAGACCAAAATACCCCTACAAACTATCTGTTTATAGTTGTTGGGGAGGGTAAGAGTGTAAAGGAGTTGAAAAATATAGGTTAGACTAAAATACCCCCCAAACTAGCCGTTATATAGCTGTTGGGGGGGTAAAAGTGGAAGTTTGGAAAAGGGGTGGAAGAAAGGGGGGGAAAAGCAAAAGATTCAAAAAAGGTGGGGCCAAAATCGGGCCAAACCCAGGCCGCAGACCGGGCCAAATAACCGGGCCAAGCCCGGGCCAAAACCGGGCCGTGCCGGGCCGGGCCGTTTTCCAGATTTTTCAGGCCTGGTCCAGGCCCAGGCCCCAGGCCCTATGCATGCGGGCCTCTACTGTTCATAGACGGGGCCGGGCCAGCCCGGGCCAGAACCGGGCCGGGTCGGGCCAGCTCGCGGGCCGCTCGGCCCGTTTGACAACTCTAGTTGTCTTCGTGTAAAAGGAGAGAAATCATGCATATGTATGATTGCCGGCACATTTTCAAGTCTGTTGTGCTCGGACATGTGCCAGAGTCTTAAGCTCTTGGGAACTTTAGGACATGGAATTCCACGAAGTGTCTGCTCGGGCACTTTGCTTGGACATCGTCCTGCTCGGGTTGATGCCTTATACGTAAGCACATGGAAGCTGAAGGAGCTAAAGTTCCATCATCATCATTTTCCAAGTATTTTAATGCCCCCAGAGGGGTTTTACATTTGTATGTACACCTTTCTTTTGGAGGAAGTTCTTTGTGCAACTGTTTGGTTTTTAACTAAAGATTTTCCACATGTTTCTTGCGTTAAGTTTTTCCCTAACTCTTATCATCAGCTCTTGTAAAATGGTCTTGCATTCTCGCTTGACAGGATTTTCAATTACCAAATAATGGTGGGGTGATGAAGTCCTACAAAGTGCTTTGTTGTTTCACTAGTTAGAGCTTTGCTACACCATATGGATAGAGCTTGGGTTCCATCTGATCATCCTTGGGGTGTTAATAGACCTCGCAAACAGATTAAACCGCTGGGTACTGGTAATACTCGGTCGGCTTCGAATAAACCAGGTCGAGTAAAATTTATCTAGTTTTTTTCGGGTAGTCTTTTTCAATTCGAGTACCCTAGCCTTGTGGATTGGGTATTACCCGCGGATAAATGATTAAATTTTTGATTTTTTTAATAAACAAAATTATCTCTAGTTAGGCATAATTTTTTTTCAGTTTGTTTATTTTGTTTTTTTCAGGTAGTATGTTTTTTTATTCTCAATAGTTGTTAGAATTTATTTTTAATTTCACAAAAAAATGATATATTACAAAGTAAAAATTATATCAAATAACATGTTAAATAATAAATACCATAACCCATTCCCGACCCACAATCTAAAATAAGATAATTAAATTTTAACAAAAATACAATCTCATTCCCCAACAACAATCCAAAATACAACAATTAAATCCCACGAACAAACCAAAATACAACAATTAAATTGTCACACAGATACAACATCACATGTTGTCGATCGACGATGGACTGGAAGATTCGCGACAGATTTTGAAGTAGTTTAGATGACAAGTAGCTTGGCAGATCTGTGGAATAGTTTGGCATATCCGTGGTGGCCTTGAAGCATGAGGGGTCTGAGTGGAGGTTGGCGATGGCGATGGTCGATAGCCTTCAAAGAGTGCTGACAGAGTGACGGTTGGCGGTCGCACCGAGCGACTGACAATAGGTGGTGATCGTTAGTGGCCTTGATAGAGTGAGGGGAAGACGGTGTAACGGTGTGACGGTTGGCGATTGATCTCGAGTAAGGGGCGGCGACGACAGAGAAGAAATGAGCGATGGCAGTAGAGAGATAAGAGAAATGTTTAGAAGAAAATGAAGTGTTAGGGAGTTAGCCCATAGGGCACAAAAATGTGTCTTTATATATACATGAAATCAGGGTAAATCGGGTAACATGTTACCCGACCCGGCCTGATAATCACGATACGATTCGGGTACGTGTCTGATTTCAACAGGTCTCTCATATATGTACACGTACCCGAGTTTTTTGGAATGGATCGGGTAGTCTGTAGGTATGGGCAAAAAATTGCTAGGTCTAGGTGTTAATGTACCAACACGTAGCCATTTGTTTCACTGGCACCTGTCCGAGTCCGAGCACGACAGGTGTAATACACCAGCTTATCCTGAAATAGACTTATCTTTTGCAGTGAAACTGAGGTTTTTCTAAATGTTGCTCGGGCACTCTGCTTAGATGGTGTTGTGCTTGGGTTGAACCCTTATAGTTAAGCCTTTGGGAGCTTAAGGAGCTAGAATTCCGTCGGCATTATTTTCTAAGTATTTTGATGCCCCCAGAGGGTTTTATGTGTGTATTTTACACCTTTCCGTTGGAGGGAGATTTTTATGTAAGCGTTAATTACTCAGTTGACCACAATACTATTACGTAAATATAGATTTCGTCACTGGACTTTTGTTTGAGTCAAAGTGACCACTAAACTCTGAAATTCATTTTAATCAGGTCACTCCGTCATTTACTCTGGGATATATCGGTCATTTTACCCTATTCTTTTCTCAATTTCACTCTTTTTCTCTCTTCCCCCTCCCTCTTCTTCTTTCCCTCTCCGTCTCATAGGCACTGTCACACACAACTCCCCCTATCACACAATCACCCACACCCACCCACACATACAAGAAAAAAAGAAAGAAATTGTCACACACACAGTCTCTCTCTCTCTCTCTCTCTCTCTCTGACACACACACACATACACACACACACACATTCATAATACACACGCCTGAGCGCGCATGTACACATACATACACAAAATACCCACCGTTACACACTTATACACACAGTTGTGACACTCCCCACCCACACACGCAAAACAATGTGTGTTGTGTATGTGTTGTTCGTGGGGGTGGGTAAGGGGTGTCACGATAATGTGTGCACTTGTGTAGAATGGTATGTGTATTGGGGAGATGAATGTGTGTGTGTGTGTGAGAGAAAGAGAGATTTTGTTTGTGTGTGTGGCTTGTGTTTATGTTTTGTGTGTGTGTGTGACAATGTATGTGTGGGTGTGTATGTGTGAGAGAGAGAGAGAGAGATTGTGTTTTTGTGTGTGTGTGTTGTGTTTAAAAGATGTCAAAAGGGCCGGGCGGCCCGCGGGTTGGTCTGACCCGGCCTGAAAGTGAACAGTAGAGGCAAAAAAAAAGGGCCTTGGGCTTGGACTAGGCTGAGTTTTCATCCAAAAAAGCCCGGGCCAGGCCCAGCTCAAAAAAAGCCCGAAATTAGGCCTTATTTTGGCCCTAAAGTGGGCTGGCCCACTTATTTTCAAAATTTGTTTTCCCTCCCCTTTTCCCCCCAACGGCCATATTCCCCAATAATTCCAAAAATTCCACTTTTACCCCCAATAACAATATAACGGCTAGTTTGGGGGGTATTTTGGTCCAAATTAATTTTCCAAATCTTTTAAGGATTTTTACACTTTTACCCTCCCCGACAACTATAAACGACTAGTTTTTCCAAATCTTTCAAAGTTAATATTTTGCTAGAAGTATTATTGTTTACACACATATTACTACATAGTTTACTGTAAACTGTTTACATAAATTTTCTGTGATAAATTAAAGTGTGTGTGTCTAGGGAAATTTAATGTCGCTACTATTTGCTTGCATAGACATAAGGTAAAATGTTTGTGCATATCACTTCAACAGATGCTTATTGAAAAAAAAAAGGAAAGAAAAGAGAGAAGAAGATGTTACTGTATTAAAAAAGGAATAAAAAGCCAAATACCATGCAAACATTTGCGAAAATTTAAAGAGCTACTGTATTAAGCAATTTGATAGATGTAATCGTCATTTTCTATTTACCAAACTTCCGAAAAATGCTACTTATAAATTATAATACTAAACCCAAACGGATTGGTTGAGTTGGCAAGGGGCCTCGAGGAGTCACCTCGAGGTCCCGTGTTTGATCCCTCCCTCCCCTTAGGGTTACCCATATTTGCAGATCTATTATTTCCCTTTGGAAAATTAAAAAAAAATAAATTATAATACTAGTAGGCTAAAAAAGACTTGTTAATATTACACAAAATTAACATGTATCAATCTTAACCTTAATTTAATGTATTCTTGTGGGCCATCGACACATGTGAATAATAAGGAGTTAAGAATAAATATTTTTTTTTTGGGCCCGGCCCTAAATATTGAGCCTAGGGCCAGGGCTTGGATTGGGCCCAAATATCCTAGATTCAGGCCCGGCCCGGCTGGCCCGGCCCCGGTCCGTTTTCATTGGAAGCCCGCTAGGCCCGGGCTAGGTCGGCCCAAGCCCGACCCATCGACATCAAGTTTCCTTTTTTGAAGTTCAGGGGTGCTAAATAATTTTGAAAAAAAAGAAAATTTTATTCACTGCCTCTCTCTCTATCATCTGTCTCTCGCCGAATCTCTCACCCACTGACCCACTCTCTCTCGCATCCCTCTCTGACCCACGTGCGACGACACAGCACGGGGGGTCTCTCTGCCTCTCTCTCTCTCTTCCTCGAATCAAGCTAGCTGAGAGAAGATCGGCGAAGTTTCTTCCTTCTGTTCCAGATTCGAGAAAAGACCAGCGACGGCGTGTGACCGTCGAGTCGGCAACGGCGGCGAGTGACCGACGAAGACTCCACAGCCACCGGCCAACATCCCTCTGCCAGCGACATCGACGAGGACTCCGCCGCCGGCAAACCCTGCCTTTTGTCATTTCGGTACCTATTTGCCCTCCTTTCCTGATTTCTTCCTTTTTGCTCCTGCTAACTTTCACCCTTTTGCTGCCGCTAAGTTTCATGCTAACAGAATGGTCTTCTTCAAAATGAAATGCTATGATAATATGTTAACCGTTTTTTTCTTTTTCTCTCTGTTTTTCTATTTTTTGGTTACAAGGAACACATGTTTGGTTAGCCATGTGAAGCTAGCACTGATCTTGTAAATTGTTGTAGATGATAATAATCTTTAATGAGATTGGTTTGATATGGTTAGCGATGAGCCGGGGTCTGGGTTCGAACGCACACCAACTGTTTGATGAAATGGTTAGACCAGCCTAAATGCAAGAGCAGTAGTTATACTATTAGTAGTAGTGTGCCTTCTTATTGTTTAACTACCTTTGTTTGTTTGCATATGATCTAATGTGGACATTCCTTTATCAGCTTTCATTGTACTATAGACACTTTGAAGTTGGTAATTAGAAGAGTTTATGTATTATGTTTTGAACTACTTTGAGAGGATATTGGTGAGTTAGTTTTGGTATGCGATTTGGTTGTGGTGTTTGGAATTAGAGTAATTGATATTAAGAATTGAAATATTTTGCATTGACAGTGTTAAAAAAAGTAAAGGTATAAGAATCAATCCAAAAAAGTTGCTGAAAATGGAAATGAAAATGGTAAACATACACAAACATGGCGAAAATAGTATAATTTTTTGCACCCCATGGAGTCAAATTCTGGTTCCGCCGCTGTATGTAGGGATGACAATTTGTGGGTCTAGTTAGAGCCCCGCCCTGCCATACATGGTATCTGTTTGGGGAAGCTCTAAATGGATATTGGATACATGGAGGATCTAAAAAATTAGGGATATACGGATTTTCATAGACCAGATAGAATTTCATAAACTTAACATACTTACATGTTTTTCTTCGGTCTCTCTCTCTCTCTCACACACACACACACACACGCACGCACGCGGCCACATACAGATACACGCTCGCGCACGCACACACAAAAGTTGCCAATTAGTAGCCACCACTGAAAGCCGCCTGCCTCTGCCTTCTGTTGGCGGCTAATGCTGCCGTCGGCCGCTTGCTGCAGTTGAAAAATTCCAGTAGCCACCCCCAGTAGCCGTTGCTGTTGAAAACTTCAGTAACCACCACCACCGCCATCCAACCGTTGTAGCCACCTCCGCCCACCACCACTACCGGAATTAGAAAATTGCTTTGTGAAAAAATATGACTAATTAATTTTTTTTAAAACTAAACGGATTGACCCGTATAGAATCGGGTTAATGTGCCAGTATTCAAGGAAGCACCGACACCTCATATGAGTTGAGGTATGGTACTCGACACCTACCGACGCCCCGACACCTGAACAGCACCTCCGGACATGTGTCGGACACTCTCACTGATGTCCAAAATTTTCCTTAATCTTTTCTTAGTTATCAGACATTGTGTCCGACACTTTTTGAAGAAGTGTCAAAACTTATAGGTTCATAATACAGTTTTAAACTTATACTGGGGTGTGCGTGATAATTGATATTTCTGGGGTTCTTTTAAAAATAAAACTTTTAGCAAGCCCAATCTTCTTCTGCCTGCTTAATCAAGAGAAAAGAATGAAGCAAACGATAGCCAAACTGGTCGTTGGAGGATCTCGCCGCCGTTGCCGGATTCCAGGAACAGATCCCCCTTTTTTTTTGTCTATTCCCTTTCTTTTTTCCTTCTCTTTTGTTACCGAAAGCATCCAAGCTTTCAAGCTTCGGTTCTTTTGTACTTTCTTATTCCCTTTTTATTTTTTTGTTCCTCGATTTCAGAAATGAATGAAGCTAGCAGTGCATTAAGGATAAACTAGTAGTTGTGTGACATATTTCTGTTTCCCTGGTTGAATGATTTTGGAAGACACTGAGACTTAAGTATAAATCTAATTTTTTAAAAATTGCGGTGTCCGGTGTCGTGGTCGGTATTGGTGTCGGACGCGAAGTCTGTGCTACTTAGGGCAGGTTGGATCTAATTGAAATGGGATGAGGTGGGGCGGGATGAGTTCAATCAAAGATGGAGAGAGGCGCTCTATATTGCTATCCTTACCGGTACTCTCCGAGTTTGACATATTGGCAAGCGTAATCAGAAGGCCCGTCAAATGAGTTGTTCAATGCAACAATTGGATCAAGATCCTCTGCTGTACAACAGAGGTGCTGTATAGTATTTAGCGAAAAAAAATTATCCCTAAAAGTATTTTGTCGCTATTATTGAAATTCGTAATGATAATTTTTTGTCTTTAAAAAATATTTAGCGCAAGTTTTTTGTTACAACGCCTCTGCCGAAAGTTCCTCAATTTGGTAATTCAGCCAATGATATAGAGGCAGTTTAGCAAAATAAAAAAGTAAAGCATGGAAAACCTCAGTCACCTTCACAAATTAGTTTGTTCTCCCTCGTCCTCCTCCTCGAACATCAAAATGCCCTTAAACCGCGAAGAACTGAATTCAGCCAATTTGAATAGCAGGATTAAGGTCTTAATATCCCGGAAAGCTCAAGTCACAACGTATCAATGCCATCGGCCAAGAGAAATTCCGAAGAGAAGACTGTTCGTCGCAACAAGTACACGTTCTTTATCTCTTCCTGTTTATATCTTCAGCACTTTAAATTTCTTACTTTTCAACTGTGACGAATTAGCCTTACGAGACATAAGAATGAGTACTTTAATTTGTTTTTTTTGTAAGAAAATTAATAAGTATTTGTAGAGATGAAAAATGGTACTTGTTATTGTAATCATTGAGAGTCGAGTTTATATGCCTTTTCATCTCTAGCTCGTTTCAATTCTTCCTAAGGGGTTGAAATACATAATTTTCTGCTGTGTCATGACTAATTTTGTTTTTCTAGACGTTGGAGGAGTACTTTTTATTTTTTCAAGAGTCGAAATAGCACTTTGTATACGGAACAGAGTTGTGGAATATTAGTGTTGGTACTTGGATGATGTTTATTGTTGTCGAGAGTGAGGTTGTATATGCAGAGAGGAAAAAAAGGAAGAACCGGAGCAACCTAAATATCGGGACCGAGCTAAGGAACGAAGGGAAGATCAGAATCCTGACTATGAGCCGGCCGGATTGGGCTCCTTTCACGCCGTAGCTCCTCCTGGAAATGTCGAACTCCTGTAAGGCTCCAACCCTCTTCACTACCCCATGTAAGGAGCAATACTGCATATGTTAATTCTTACCCTTTCTTTGGTAGGTCTGCTGATGCGCACAAGATATCCATTGAGAAGAGCAAGTATCTTGGAGGTATAAGAGTCTGCTTTAGTGTCTACTCTATTTATTTTTGATAGTTTATCATGTTTCTTAAAGGCCCTTGTAGTCAGCTGCTAGAGTTAGAAAGTAAAATCTTGTTCAATTCTAGTATAATATTATCACATGTGAGTAAAGAATAAGGGGCCCTTATTCGATCAACAATAGGCAAAGCTTGGGCCTTTTTACTGCTGCTGCATCATCTGAATGTACCCACTTTGTTAGTTGCTTTGCTTTACTATCTCTATCTATCCTCAGCCTTTTTTGCTATGTCGGGGTTCGTTTATGTAATTTAGGTGATGTGGAGCACACTCATTTGGTCAAAGGCTTGGATTATGCTTTGCTTCACAAGGTGAGAAGTGAGATAGACAAGAAGCCAGAAGCTGGGGATGATGCTGATGAAAAGTCAAGGTAAGTAAATACAAGTTAATGTTCCTGTACTCATGGAACTCTGTTCTTGATTACCTATAAAAAGAACTTTATTTTTGCTTTGATTTCAAGCTTGAAATAATTCAGAGAACAAATATACTCATATTCACTATCTCATTGATCTGAATAGAAGACTATTTATACAGGTTACATGATCTATATTAGGAACTAGACAAGAATCCCTAGAAATTAGTATTCCCTAGAAATTAGTATTCTATATTTGGTAAGTTAACTATACAGGCTGTTTATTAACACTCCCCCTCAAGCTGGAGCATAGATATTGATCATGCCCAGCTTGTTACAAAGATACTCAACCCGAGTCCCATTTAAGGACTTTGTGAGAATATCCCCCAACTGCTCGCCTGTCTTCACATAACTGGTTGAGATCAAATTCTCCTGAATCTTCTCTCGAATGAAGTGACAATCTACCTCAATATGTTTAGTCCTCTCATGGTAAACAGGATTTGAGGCTATGTGACGAGCAGCTTGGTTATCACACCAAAGTTTTGCTGGTAAGGGAGGCTTCAAACTGATTTCTTCTAATAGGTGACAAATCCACATAACCTCACAAGTGGATTGAGCCATAGCTCTATACTCTGATTCTGCACTAGACCGCGAGACAACACTTTGTTTCTTACTTTTCCAAGAAACTAGATTCCCACCAACAAAAACACAGTAGCCTGTAGTGGACTTTCTATCAAGTTTTGATCCAGCCCAATCAGCGTCTGAAAAGCACTCAATGTAAGAGTGTCCATGGTTGCTATATAGCAAGCCCAAGCCTGGAGCTCCCTTTAAGTAGCACAGAATCTGTTCCAAAGCTGCCCAATGTTTAACAGTGGGCTCAGACATAAATTGACTAACAGTGCTAACTGCATAGGCAATGTCTGGACGAGTCACTATGAGATAATTTAACTTCCCAACCAATCTTCTATACTTCTCTGGATCATCAAGGCGGTCACCGTCATCCTTTGTAAGATGAACACTAGGATTCATTGGTGTGTTGCACGGCTTGGCTCCTGCCTTTCCAGTTTCTACAAGCAGGTCTAGAACATACTTCCTTTGAGATAGAAAGATTCCCTTCTTGCTCCTAGTCACTTCTATTCCCAAGAAGTATTTTAACTGACCCAAGTCTTTGGTATGAAACTTGGTCTGTAGAAATTTCTTGAGAGAAGTGATTCCTGTACAATCATCTCCTGTAATGACAATATCATCAACATAAACAACAAGTAGGATAACCCCAACATTGGACTTTCTGTAGAAGACTGAATGGTCACACTTGCTCTTCTGTAACCCAAACTCCTGAGCTACCTCACTGAATTTTCCAAACCAAGCACGAGGACTTTGCTTCAAGCCATACAAAGATTTCTTCAAATGACATACCTTGCCATACTCCCCCTGAGCAACAAAACCTGATGGTTGCTCCATATACACCTCTTCCACAAGGTCACCATGCAGAAAGGCATTCTTGATATCTAGCTGATGTAAAGACCAATTCTGGGAAGCCGCTAAAGAGATGAACAAACGAACCGAGGTGAGTTTGGCCACAGGAGAGAAAGTGTCAGAGTAGTCAACTCCATACGTCTGAGCAAACCCTTTGGCCACCAATCTGGCTTTAAGTCGAGCTACTGAGCCATCTGCATTAAATTTAACAGCATAAACCCACTTGCACCCCACTGCCTTCTTGCCTTCAGGTAAATTGACAAGATCCCATGTATGATTATCATCCAGAGCCTGTATCTCTTCAAGCATGGCATTGTGCCAACCCGGATGGGATAGAGCTTCTTTAACTGTCTTTGGTATGGAAACAGAGTCTTTACGAAGACCAATGGGTAAGTCAAGATCATTGGATGACGGATCAGATGACGAAGGAATTGGTGCAGGGCATGTATCATGGTGTTCTCGCCTCCGTGAATAGACTTGAACAATAGGTGGCTTCACAGGAGCTGAAGGAATAATAGCCTGCTCGCCCAAACAATTCACATCCTCTGATTGTGCAACACCAGAATTAGCACCATCAGTAGCATTAGATGGTTCGACTGGAACAGAAACAGGAACAGACAGACCATCCTCACGGGTTCTATCCTCCGAAATTGCTGGCTCAATCGGTACTGAAGGGAAGATCTCATACATCAACCAGTCATCATCCTCCCCCTTACTGCTAGAATGAAATTTTGAGGAAAAGAATTGACTGTGCTCAGAAAAGACAACATCTGTTGACACCAAATATTTGTGGAGGTCAGGAGAGTAGCACCGGTATCCCTTCTGAAGACGTGAATAGCCCAAAAAGACACATTTAAGGGCTTTAGGATCCAGTTTGGTAAGATGAGGCCTCACATCACGAACAAAGCAAGTACTCCCAAATATCCGTGGTTCTACTGGAAACAGAGGCTTGGTAGGAAAAAGGACACTGTAAGGAACATCTCCGTGGAGAACTGTGGAGGGCATACGATTGATCAGAAAACAAGCTGTGGAGATAGCATCTGCCCAAAATGGCTTAGGAACCTTCATTTGAAATAACAATGCCCGAGCAGTCTCAAGGAGATGTCTATTTTTCCTTCAGCA
The DNA here is from genome assembly GCA_033065855.1 of Escallonia rubra. Lineage (NCBI taxonomy): Eukaryota > Viridiplantae > Streptophyta > Magnoliopsida > Escalloniales > Escalloniaceae > Escallonia > Escallonia rubra. The sequence continues at coordinate 23,890 of JAVXUO010000523.1, read as the reverse complement.
ACTCCATTCTGAGCAGGAGTATCAGTACAAGATGATTGATGAAGGATGCCATGTTGGTTCATGTAATTCTGAAAAGATCCTGACATATATTCTTTAGCATTATCACTCCTTAGTATATGCACATGCACATTAAATTGTGTCTTGATTTCAGCACAAAAAGCAGAAAAATGAGCAAACACCTCAGAACGATTTTTCATAAAATAGATCCAAGTCATTCTAGAGAAATCATCCACAAATGTAACAAAATATCTGAACCCAGATTTAGCCAAAATAGGACACGGCCCCCAAACATCAGAATGGACCAACTCAAAAGCAAACTCAACTCGCTTATTAACTCTAGGACTCAGCGAGCTTCGATGATGTTTTGCAAAATGACACGACTCACAATCCACTAAAAATATATCATGAAATTGAGGACACAACTTCTTCAACACTGGCAAAGAAGGATGACCCAGCCGACAATGAGCTTCAAATGGAGACACAACTCCAGAACATGCAACTGAACGAGGCACCCATGCATCCAGAATATAAAGACCATCAGATACATGCCCTTTACCAATAGTCTGCTTCGTCATAAGATCCTGAAAAAGACAATGATCAGGAAAAAATGAGATGCAACAATTAAGGTCTTTTGTGAGGCGGCTTACAGACATCAGATTGAAAGCAAGACTCGGTAAACTGAGTACAGAAGATAAGGTAATAGAAGAAGTGGGTTTTACAGTCCCGGATCCCTTGATCGTATAATGGGACCCATCAGCTATTGTTACCGGAGATGGAGCTGTGTGAGACCGAAAACTGGAAAAGATTTTGGGATTACCTGTCATATGATCTGACTCAGCAAAAGCAGCAACTGATTCTTGATGCTGAGACAATTTGGCATACTCATCAACTGAGATTGTGACGGTTTTCTCAGGAGATGAACTGGAAGTCGCAGCAACAGTAGCAGTGGTAGTCTGAGCTCTCTGGTTGCGATTCTGTAATTTCTTACAGTAACGCTTTGTGTGTCCGGGCTCTTTGCAATAATAACACATAATCTCACTTGTTCCTCCATTATGACCCCCTCGGTCTCCACCTCCTCTGTCTCCTCTGTTATTATTCATTCTGCCAGCTTCACTCCCCCTGCCTCTGTTAGCAACAAGGACACTGCTTTGCTGATTAGAAAAAGTGGACTCTGTGCGGAGCACTCGACTAAACACCTCTTGAAGAGAGGTAATATCAGTACCGGAAAGAATCTGAGATTTAGCAGTGTCAAACTCAGGTGGAAGGGCACCCAAAAAGCTCATCGCCGCCATTTGTTCCCTTTGAGCCTGCTGTACTTTGATATCTTTACTAAAAAGGCAGCAACATGTTCAATTCCTCATAGGTTTTCTTGAAATCCATAAAAAAGGCTGTGAGAGTTTTAGTCTCCTTCTCAGGACGATAGAAAGCCCTACAGACGTCATAGATCCGGGATATATTGCCTTTCCCAGAGTATAAGAATTCAAGATAATCCATAAGTTCTTTCACAAATTCACAATGATTAATCAAGCCAAGAATTTCACTGTCAATGGAATTACGAATTTGTAGAATGAGACGCGCATCTTCCCTTAACCACAATCGCTTGGTGTCATCAGTAGGGGGATCACTACTCAAATGATCATCCTTATCGATACTTCGCATATATATTCTAACAGTTTTGCTCCAATCTAAGTAATTAGTGCCATTTAGCTTATTTTCAGCAATTTTAGACAATACGGGAACCATCTCACCTACTTGAACCTTATTATCGGTCATTGTTCAATACACAGTGTCGAAGAACAACCCAAAAGATAAGTAGATAAAACTGGAGTAAAGCACAAACCGTGTACCGAAGGACACAAGATAAAGACGACCTTCAAAAGATATCGGAACAGGAAAGTACCACCGGAAACAGGCCGGAAACGTCAGAGCGACGTCGGAGGAAGAAACTGATGCTGATCGGAACAGCCACGCGCCTCCACTCGCCGGCGCGTGAGAAAAGGACAGAATCTTTCACCGGCGCGTGAGACCCACTCGCAGGGAACCCAGTCACGAGGACTTTGGGGAATGGCCGGAAACCACTGTGCGCACCTCCCTGGGGTGGTGGTGAGACTCAACTGTCACCAGAACTGGTGACGGCACCAAAATCAGTCCCGCGTGAGAAAAGGACAGAATCTTTCACCGGCGCGTGAGACCCACTCGCAGGGAACCCAGCCACCGAACTTTGAGGACTGGCCGGAAACCACCGTACGCACCTCCCTGGGGTGGCTGTGAGACTAAACTGTCACCGGAGTTGGTGACGACACCAAATCAGTTCCGGTATTGAAAAACAAAACCCTTGAACCCAAAAGAAAAACCCCAGAAAAATCGAGCCGATGGCTCTGATACCATGAAACAATTCAGAGAGCAAATAAACCCATATTCCCTGTCTCATTGATCTGAATAGAAGACTATTTATACAGGTTACATGATCTATATTAGGAACTAGACAAGAATCCCTAGAAATTAGTATTCCCTAGAAATTAGTATTCTATATTTGGTAAGTTAACTATACAGGCTGTTTATTAACAAAGCTGAACAAGTTTAGAATGCTCCGTTCGAATGAGACAGTTGCTGGTTGCTAGGGGTAGTTTGCTGGCAGTGGGAGAAAGGAACAAGCAGAGAAAGGGCAAGAAAATATTAACTCAAGCGGGAAAAAAAATGTTTCGTTTGGATACAGTTTTCGTATAATGAGCTACTCATGACAGGGAAGGGTATCGGAATTATAGTTTAGGCTGGGCAATAGCAGGGGGAATAAAGTGATTAGGCAGATTCACGAGTTCCCTGACGTGGCATATACTCTTTTCGACACACCATTTTGAGCAATTGAAACCTACAAAATCTGATGATATGCTCATTGGTAGTTGAAGAACAAAAAGATACTCAGATGTGATCAATAACTTTATGGCATTTACACGTAGGGGTTTGCATCATGTCAGTTAACCAAATATGTAACTCAAAGAATCCTGATCTAATCCGCTTTTAGATGTAAAGAATTGGGGGGAGTAGAGTTCGTAGCAATATAATTTTTTTGGCTTGAGTGTCTATCGTGTAGAAATAGCAGCCTGCAACAGATAGATGATTGGATTTACTATCTTGTTGCTTGTCTATCCAGTGCATTCAGATCACTACCGTCTATCCAGCCACCAAAATCTAGAGCAATGACCAAATGTTCGTTGATGGAATATTATATGCTAGTGATGCTCCCGTCCCAGAACAACTACTTCCCGCTCCCACCCAAAGCCTTCTATAGTTGTGACTTCTAACCTTCCCACCCCTGTTTTTGCTCAACTAAACGTTTATGCTATCACCTTAATGTTATTGTATGCAGGGCTTTTCATTTTTGATTTTGATTATGATTATTTCAAAAACTAGTTTGGTTGATTCAACGGCTTCTGGCTTTTTTCCCTTCCTATAATCTGCTGTTTATCTCGTCCTTAGATCATCGTATAGCTTCACAGTCCCTCCTTATATCTCGTTTGATCAGATCTAAGCCCAGTTTATTTTGTGTTGTATTCATTTTGTCGGTATGGTGGTAGTGTGTATGGAAGTTGTGGGGTTTGGTTGCGCTAGAGGTGGTGGTGGTGGTGGGGCTGCTGGTATATTTTGTGGTTGGGATGAAGAAGATGATGCTAGCAATGGTGGATCAGGTGATGATGGGGAGACAGCAGCATGAGGTATGGTGGAGATGTGAAGAAAACATGAGAAGAAAAACTGTAATTCATTGGAGTGAAACAGACTCCAATTTATTTTGCTGAAGGAGTTCAACATTCTACCTCCTTAAAAGAGAGGCACAAATGTTATAACCTGTTTACAAACACTTCCAAGTTTGGTTTCCAGATAGAAAATAGAGTGATGGTTTTCAGCAACCAAAATAAAAAACCACTAGGATTTCCATGCAAAGACAAGTTTACACCTATTATTTTAATCGTTTTCCATGAAAGTAATTGCAAAGTAAAGATAGATTGTTGCAGATTATAGCTATGGTGGAGATGTGAAGAAAACGTGAGAAGAAAGACCCTAAGTTATTGGAGTGGAACAGACCTTTATTGCTGTTGATGAAGGAGATCGACATTCTACCTCCTTAAAAGAGAGACACAAATGTTTTGCCTGTTTACAAACATTTCCAAGTTTGGTTTCCAAATAGAAAACAGAGTGATGGTTTTCAGCAACCAAAATAGAAAACCATAAGGATTTCCATACGAACACAAGTTTACAGCTTTTATTTGAATCATGTCCATGTAAGTAATTGTAAAATAAAGATAGATCGTTGCAAATTATAGCTACAAATTACTTAGAAAATAGAAAATATTTTTATAGCTATAAATTAGCAGTTTATCCACAAGAGATAGTTGCTTGGGTGGAACCTTTTTGGTTGTGCATTGTTTCAGTTCCTAGCAATCTACTGTAAAATTATTTTCAAGGTGCGGGGTTCATAGAATTGTATGTGCATTAGTCGAACTGAGTGTTTTAGTACGATAGGTCCTCCTATAAGGTTAGAGAAAATATACACAAGCAGGCTTAAAGTTCATTGAAGATACGTGCATTAGTCAAACTAATGCCTTTTGTCAATTCTTAATGAACCACATTGCTAAATTGAACACCTTCTTGAGGGGATACTTCTTTCTTTGTTCCTGTTGCTCTTCCAGTCAATAATAAATTTTACAACTACTTTCAAGCCGATGTGAGACTGCTATTACCAACCTTTTTGTTAAACTAACATGTACGTTTCGCTTTCATACTTGTAAATTTCATTCACTAACATACTTCCCCCAACAGAGCATCCAAGGAAGAAAAAGCATTGTCATTCCGCACTGCAACTGCTAAGGTCCATCCACAAATTGAGAATACTCTATAAAGTTTAACAATTTGTAGCGTGGAGTTACTAACATGCTTTTATTTTATATTTCACGTGGCAGTCAGCTTATCAGTGGATAGTCAAGCCCGATACTGGCATTAAGCCAAATGATATGTTCCTTCCGGGGAGGATGGCGTTTATTTTCAACATGGTAATGTGCTTTACGTCTCTAATTTGTACTCTTTAACTGACTGGCCAACACAAACTAGAGGTCCTAGAGATGGTTTAATTGAATAGGAGACATATGGAGGTTGATGTGTGGCCTTGACGGCTAGGACAGCCCATACCCGGTGTTTTAGTACGGTTATATCCTCATCATCTCCATTTGCGAAGCCCCCCCCCCCCCAAACACAAACACACACACAACCAATCCACCCTTCCATCCACACAAAATAAAAGAATAATGCAAAAGAATGAAGGAAATTATGTCAGGGAAGCTTTTCGTATTGGACTGGAAAGCAGATGAATGCATCAGAAGCCAAAGCACTATGGCATTGTCGTTTGATGTTTCTCACTTTCTATTGTATTCTTACTTATTCCCCCCCCCCCCCCCCCGGCGAGGTGGGCGATTTGGAGAGAAGGGGATCGGTTGTAGGTGTTGACTACATTTTCACTCACTGGATGTGAGGGGGAATAAATCTAGGTTGATACAACAATATGGAGTCATAATATGAAATTATGATGCATATTCATTTTGTTTAACCATCAATTTATTCCGAAAAAGGGCCTGCCTATGGAAATGCTTCTTAGAATCAGTACACTTCTTTCCGACCTGTGCTAAACTCCAGTAGGGACTTCTGCCCGAATTGGTCGGAGATTTAGGTAAGGCATATCCCCCATCAGGCTATCTATCAGACTCCTCTTCTAGCTTATAGACCTCTATTAAGTGGAGCTTCTCTCTCTTCTTCTAACGATCAATATACGCATCCTTTTCCCAACTTTCCTGGAGAGGCTTTCCGACTCTGCGCCAATTACTTTCTTGTATGCCTGTTGATACTAACCAAATTATACCGAACCTGCAAAGAAAATGTGACGTTCTACTGCCGTGATTGCATAATATCCTGAACTCTAAGAGCCTTCTTTTGCATGGATGTAATTGATTCCTTCACCTAAAATTAATTTCTAATCTAAATTTGCTTTATGCATGCAGGAAAGTGGATTTTCCAACGATATCCCAACCACTCTGCAAAGAAGTAAACATGACTGTCCAGACCCTGAGGTTTCTCTTCCATTTTTTGGCACTAGTTCAGATTTCCATAGTGTTGCTGCTATTGTAGTTTATACTTTATTCATTGTCACAGGTAATGATTACCGTCAGTGTTGATGGTTCAGTGCTAGATAGAATTGCTAAAATTATGTCGTATCTTCGGCTTGGATCATCTGGGAAGGTTCTCAAGAAGAAGAGGAAGGAAAAAGATGGGAAAGGTGTTGGCTTTGTACTTTTTTCCCTTAGCTTGCTGTCATTTTCACACCCTTCTTGTTTTTCCTTCTTCGTTCTCTTTCCTTTTCATTTTTATTACTGGATGCATGATAATTTTTGAAAAGCCTCTGGGTTGGTAAGTGGGATATGCTGTGAGTAAAAAACAATATGATGTGGTTCAGTTGATTATTTTGTTTTCGTGTGGTGATATGAAGTGTTTAAAAATATGTTTGAGCTTTTCTTCATAATGCAGCTGTATCCCGTGCAATATCTGGAGCTCTGAATGTGAGTTTTGGATGATATTTTGTTAATGTGCGGCATGTCTGTGTCTGGTTTTATGTGTGTGTTTAGTGGTTTTGTTTATTTGTCGGTAACTGTATGATCACCCCTGCTCCAAACAAAATTATGCTTACCACTTCTGTTTTTGGACCAATTAACTATGATGTGTATTCCGCCATCTGCTATTGTTATCCCTCCCATTTTTTGTGTAGTTTTATTTCCAGTTAGAAATTTGAAGTTGATCATGCAGGAAAGCTATATCTTAATCCTGGTGAATACGATGAAGAAAAGAAGATGTCCATGCCTGATCTATCAAAGGTTCAAACTGGCAGAGAAATTCTTGCACCACCTCCACCACCTCCTAGAAATAATCATCTTGATTCAAGAGATAAACAGGTCCCTGCTGTTGCTAGAGCCGAGGAGGATGATATATTTGTAGGAGAGGGCACTGACTATGCTATCCCTAGTAAAGATATGAGCCAAAGCCCAATTTCAGAAGACATGGAAGAATCTCCTCGGAATAAGGAGAGGACTTCCTACTTTGGTGAACCCATTTACGGTCCAGCCCGGCCTGCTGAGCCTTCTCATGATTGGCAATCAGCAGTATGTTATCTTCTGAAAACAAAACTGTAGAAAATTGAAAAGATAAATAGAAATGAATAATACATTGAGTTTTCCTGTTGACTTTTCCAGAATGGATATGATACTCTGCAAGCACAAGCACTTGCTGGTGGTTATCAGGGGGAATGGCAGGATTACCAATATGCTGAGCAGTTGGCTTATCCTGATCAATACCTCCAGCAAAACATCCAGCCTTATGATATGGAAGCAGCTTTAAATATTCAACAGGACCCGCGCTTCATGACCCAAGAAGACAAGGATCGGGGTTTAGGGTCAGTATTCAAGCGGGATGATCAGAGGCTTCTACAACTGAGAGAGAAAGATGCTCGGGAGAAGGATCCGAATTTCATATCTGATAGTTACTCAGAGTGCTATCCAGGTTACCAAGAGTATAATCGTGAAGTTGTGGACAGCGATGATGAAGACGATTTGTCAAAAATGGATATGGGGGGACGAGTAAGTATTTTTTCCACTTTTCTCTTTTTTCATGAATATATGAGTGAAAACATAATGGCACAAACTCTTTCTGACCTATTTTTGCAATTAAGAATGGTATTTAGTGAGTTAGTTGCTGCAGAAATCCTCTAGTTACCGTTCAAGTGGCTGTAATACTGGTTTTCTTGTACGACAGGCAAAGGGCCGCCTTCATCGATGGGACTTCGAGACAGAAGAGGATTGGGCAACATACAACGAGCAGAAGGAAGCAATGCCAAAAGCTGCATTCCAGTTTGGTGTGAAGATGCAAGATGGTCGGAAGACGCGGAAGCAAAACAAAGACCAGAAGCTTACAAATGAGTTGCACAAGATTAACAAGATACTTGCTAAGAAGAAGATGGAGAAGGGTGAGACAAATGATGATACCGGGGGTATGTATGATGAGGATTCACATCCTGGAAAGAAGCTTCGAATATGAAGCTTGAGAGTTCGATGCAATATCCATAATCTATAAACTAAACTGGTATATTTCTGCTGTGCGTTTAGTTTTTGGCGATTTGCGTATTTCGTCTTTGGTGTATAAATGAGGTTAGGCGTTACCAGTTGCTAACTTTTTTATTGCCATCTAGTGTATGGCAAAGGGCATTAAAAGTTTATCTATCTGTTTCTGAGATCGGGAAACAATGTCGTGGTTGAGTCCACTGCGCGGTTGCTGTTCAATTGCCCGAACTAATTAGACCTTTTTTCTTGTTCTATAGCAAGGAGCTAAAAAGAGCGGGTGTTGACATGTACGCGTGGAAAATGAAGTGTAACGGATTGATCGCAATTGCAAGTTTAGCTACGCGTCAATTTGATTACTCTCTTTGGTCTATTACTAGCAGTTACTTGGCCATCTTATGCAACTAGTAGTGCCTGGATTCTAGTGTGGTCCACCACGTTAGGCCTAACAGCAATTCATATGGCATATTGATTGATACTTCCGTTTCGTCTCATTGATTTTGGTTACAATTAATCATTTCATCAGTACTCAATTGTGCTCGTTACAACAATGCTCAAAATAGAGACGAATGCTATTTACTTTTAACTTAGGGGAAAAAGAATGTCGTCCAAAAAATGCCCATCCGTGCGGCTTGCCGGTTGCCCGTGCCATAATCTGAGATCTATTTTGAGGAGGCCGGTGTTATTTTTATTTTTCATTTTTGAAAAGATGTAATATATATATATATATATATATATATATATATATATATATATATATATATATGGGAGCTGATCCCTTGACAGCGTAGGCAAAATAGGATATCTTGCCAGCGCGATCTGGCCGTCCATCCCGAAGGGATGGACGGTCCCGATCACTTTTTTTTGCGGCGCTGTCAGTCGTCCGCTACACTGTGTAGCGGACGGATCTTTTTACCTTTTTGCCCCTCCGCCCCGTCCGCTACACTGTGTAGCGGGACTTTTTTAATTTTTTTTAAGCTCGTCCGCTACATTAGGTAGCGGACACGTTTTTCCACCATCAATGGCAGCCTGTTACGGCGGACAAGTAGACAGACAATACTTTTTCTTTCTCTTTTTCGGTCCTTTCTCTCATTGTCCTTATGACATCTCTCTCTCTCTCTCTCGTTTCTCTCACTGTCCTTTCTCTTACATATACATATAATCTCATGCCGCTGCACCTCTCCATGATCCAACCGGCGGAGATGACGACGGCCTCGTCTCAAATTAGCTCGCCGGACACAATCAAACCATGTGGTCCCTATAAAAGTTGGTGCATCTTCCCTCCCTCCCGCCAGTTCTGCTTCTACTCTTCCTCTCAAAACCTCTGCATTCCATTTTCTGGGTTCCATGGAAAATCCAGCGACACTTTAGGAAACAAGGCATAGTGGGGCCCAGCTACCGTCCCATTGTCGGGAACTCGCGGAGATCAGCAACACTTCAAAACCTCTAAAGGAGCAAAATGACAGAAGTTACGAGGAGCAAAATGACAGAACTTCGAACGCCTACACGCCTTGGGTGCCAGATCCGGTCACCGGTTACTACCGGCCAGAATCGGGCCAAGGAACTTGATCCCCAGGAATTTTCAGACTCGATCCCCTAGGAATTCGGTCCTCCGTCTCTTTGACTCTTCTACTGAATTTCTTTTTTCCATTCAGCTTCGCAGCGTGGTCGTCGTTACTCTCCCGCGAATGGAGGAGCGGAACGCGAGTCGATGACGCCGGAATCGCGCTGTGCTACACGGTGACGCCGGCTCGTCTCTGGCGCCAGTTCAAGCAGCTCGAGTCGCTGAAGCTCAATTCGGTGAGGCAGAGAAAAGAGATGGGAAGGAGAGAGACAGAGTAAGAGTCAAAGAGTCATAAATTGATGATAAAGAGAGACAGAGATGTCAGGAAAATTAATGGAAGAATGAGAAAAATGGACTGAAAACTTGTCCGCTACATAATGTAGCGGACCTAACAAACTGTCATTTCTATCAGAAAAACTTGTCCGCTACATAATGTAGCGGACGAGCTTAAAAAAAATTAAAAAAGTCCGTCCGCGATACAGTGTAGCGGACGGGGCGGAGGGGCAAAAAGGTAAAAGATCCGTCCGCTACACAGTGTAGCGGACGACTGACAGCGCCGCAAATAAAAGTGATCTGGACCGTCCATCCCTTCGGGATGGACGGCCAGATCGCGCTGGCAAGATATCCTATTTTGCCTACGCTGTCAAGGGATCAGCTCCCATATATATATATATATATATATATATATATATATATGGAGCTGATCCGTTGAGAGCGCTAGCAAAATAGGAGAAGTTGCATATCGTGGACGGGATTTTTTTACCTTTTTGCCCCTCCGCACCTGTCCGCTACACTGTATGGCGGAGGACATTAAAGTCCTGATGGGAGACAACAAAAAGACGTCTGCGATACTGTGTAGCGGACGTACCCTAGGCTGACACCTGTCAGGGCCTGTCCCGTTGAAAGGGATGTTAGGTCTTTATTTCTGCACATGTCAGTGTCGGGAATAATTTCCTCTATACAGTATCACGGACATTACTTCCCATATACCCCAGGGTTCCTTAATTCTCAGCTCTTTCGGCAAAATTTTCTTTTCCTTCGGATTCACTTGCTTCCTTTTTCGGCTGCCCTCAAGCTTCGAGTAACACTTGCTTCAATCTTCAATCAAGCAAGGTTAATTTCTGATCTCAAATATTTTCTGGGCAGATTGACTGATGAAGTATATATATTTTTTTTGGACAAAAAAGTATAGATTTTTGATGATATTCTAGAAATTTGCCACTCTATTCATCAACTTGTGATGTTCTAGAAATTAATTTGTTAACTTTAAAGAAGTTTATTGTAGTTAATTTTGATTTTTTTGAGGGCGCTAACTTCGGCACATCTATCCTATTTAAATTCGGTTTTTTTGAGATACGTTTGTTGTATTTTGACATGATGAATTTGTCTATTTATCTTAGTAATTTTAATTTGTTATGTTCAATAAATCTATAATTAGCAAAATTGGAGACTTTTGAAATTATGTATATGGTATATTTGTCATCTTAAATTGGTCTATTCGTCAAGATAATTTTTAGGTAATATTTTCAGTTGAAAATGTCATTTGATTGTTAAGCGTAGTCTATATTTCTACATAGGTCTTGTTTCACAATGTCTGATTTCGTGTCGAGCTCCAACACCCCCGTAGATGCTAGTGATCCGTATCTAGGACGAACCTTTCAAACATTGGAGGAAGCTGGAGAATGTTTCCGAGCGTATTCATTGAGGGTTGGATTTGGCATTAGAATAAAGACTTCAAGAACGAGCAACGTAACGAAAAAGATATGCTCTCGCTTATACGAGTGCCATAGGGGTAGAAACCCAGTGCAAAATGAGTCACGCGTATGCAACGATGACAGTGATGGCGAAATAGGATATTCGCGCAGAAGACGGGACTTCTTTGCGCGAACGAATTGCCAGGTCAAGATGTTCGTGAGCTATAAAGCCAAGCAAGATCATTGGCTTATTAGCAGCTTGGAACTGGCACACAATCACCCGTTAGTAACCCCTTCTAAGGTGAGTCAGATGCATCAACACATGAAGATGGGTAAGGTCGCGAGGAGCCTAATTCACACAATGAGCGATGCGCGGCTAGGACGTACCGACATGATTAATGTTCTTGCTGAACAGGATGTGGGAATTCAAAATTTAAACTTTAACACGACAGACGTTCGTAAAGCGGTCCGAACCCATAGACGAGCCGCGTATGACCTCAATGATGCTCAAGCCACAATGAGCCTATTGAAGCGGATACAGATGGAGGACCCGCAGTTTACCTTCGATTATAAACTTGACGACGAGCATCGAGTTAGCACAATTTTTTGGGTCGACGGTCGTTCGAGGCTTGCTTATAAGCATTTTGGGGATGTCGTGACTTTCGACACCACATACCGTACCAACAAGTACTCGATGCCGTTTGCCCCTTTCACGGGGGTCAATCATCATTATCACTCCATCCTGTTCGGGTTCGCCTTGTTAAGGGACGAGAGCGAGAGTTCTTTTGAATGGTTGTTTAGGGCGTGGCTGGAAGCCATGAACTTCAAAGCACCCAACGTAATCATCACCGATCAAGATTTGGCAATGAAGAAGGCTATTGCCACCGTCTTCCCAGATACTCGACACAACTTGTGCACTTGGCACATAAGCAACAAATACCCCGAACGTTTGCATCACGTGTACGCAAAGTTTCCAGACTTTAAACAGGATTTTGACACGTGCGTTAGCAAGTCGTTAACGATTGAGGAATTTGAGGAGAGGTGGGAAAAGCTTGTTGAGGATTACTCATTGCAAGACAACGGGTGGCTCCAGCACTTGTACGAGCTCAAAGAGCAATGGATTGGCGTTTACACGATGAGGCATTTTTCTGCGGGCATGAAAACGACGGGCAGGAGTGAATCTATGAATGCCATGTTCGATAGTTACGTGGGTACAACTACCAATTTGAAGAGTTTCGTCACATCCGCACAGAAAGCGGTTGCATCGTTGTTCGTGAAAGAAAGGGCTGCAGACTTTGCAACCACGTACAAACAGAGGAGAAGGTTGCTTGAGACCCCGCTGGAGCTGAACGGTGCCAAAGTCTATACGAAGGAGATCTTCTTGTTATACCAAGTAGAGCTGCAGAAATCGGGACGGTACTGTATAAACAAGGTGGCAGAAAAGTCTACGCGTGAGTACAAGGTTTATTCGCTCGTGAATGACCTCGTTCCTGAGAAGCTGCGCAGAATGTATACGGTGAGCCACGACACATTGACGGACTCGGTGACATGTGTTTGCAAGAAGTTTGAGTTCCATGGCATCCTGTGTAGACACATTCTGCGGTTTTTCATCCAGAAGAATATCAGGACAATCTCCGATAAATACGTCTTGCCACGGTGGACGAAAGGTGCAAACAGGTTGCATGGGACCATTGCCTTTCCGGAGCACCCGTTTACTGACTTTGAAGAATCAGAGACGTTATGGTATAATCATCTGGTGACGATGTTCGCCCGTTTGTCCGTAAAGGGTGCTGCTACAATGGTCGGATATACATATCTCATCGAGGTAGCTCAGCAGCAAGAGCCCATCGTCGACCAGTTGGAAGCAGCTTCCGTCACCAATCTAGTTGACACCGAGCCTACGACGGGGTCAGAAGATGACGAGCCGGGGGAGGAAGACGACAATGATATCCGGCCGTTGGATCCAATTATATCGCAAACGAAAGGCCGCAAGACATTTACGCGGAAGAAAAGCTTTATTAAAACGGCAACTCAACCTAAAAAGCTGCGAAGGTGTGCATTGTGCAACAAAATGACCGACCACGACAAGCGGAACCATTACAAGGCACTGGGGATAAGTTCAGGGGGTTTGCAAGACGGGGAAGAAGATGACGCCGAAGATGAGGACGAACAAGCTGCAGTGGACCTTTAATTTTTTGTATAAGTTTGACATTTGTAATAATTTTTCGACCGAATACTGGAATTTTTTATCTGATGGACCTATGAGAGGCCATCAAATCAAATCTAAAGTCTTAAGTTTTTTTTTTTTTTTTATCTTTGTCAGCCCCGTCCGTTATACAATGAAGCGGACGGATATGCAGAGCCCTAATTTTTTGGGGTTATTTTAAGTCCCCTATACAATGAAGCGGACGTAATGGCAAAAAACTTTTGGTCTTCATTTATGTCCGCTATACAATGTAGCGGACGTCATCGCTCTGAACTTTTGGTCTTCTTCTATGTCCGCTATATAATGTAGCGGACGGCATGTCCGCTATATAATGTAGCGGACGGCATCGCAGAAAAAATTTTGGTTTTCTTCTATGTCCGCTATATAATGTAGCGGACGGCGTCGCAGAAAAAACTTTTGGTTTTCTTCTATGTCCGCTATATAATGTAGCGGACGGCATCGCAGAAAAACTTTTGGTCTTCTTCTATGTCCGCTATATAATGTAGCGGACGGCATCGCAGAAAAAATTTTGGTTTTCTTTTATGTCCGATATACAATGTAATGGAAAACTCTATCCTATTATATATATTAATCAAATCGGGCAATTAGCTGTTATCAGTCCGCTGAGGACACTCTTCTCTCTGTCTCGGACATCTAAAACCCAAGCCGCCACCCCATCTACGGCGACCCACATCTCCGGTGACCCACAACTCCGGCGACACTACCGTCCTCCCCTCAACGCCGACCTCGATGGCTTCTGGATCGGAGACCACCTACGATTTTATTGGCAACTTGCACCTAGCAGGCAAACACTTTTTCAAAGTCATGATGCCGGGATTTGAGAATGAACTTGTAGGCCATCCCTCTTTCTCTGTATTTTCGTGTGTTAAAAGTTTGATCTTTTGGTTAAAAACTAACCTATTTTTTGTATTGTGTTTGTTAAGACATACCGGAAGCCTTGACCATTCAATTTACACCAATTCATGACAGTGCAAGATTATATAGCCGCAAGGGGGCATGGCAGGTTGAAATCAAGCTGAAGCCCGGCTGACCCCAAAAAAAGCAATTCGCAAAGGGTTGGAACGTCTTCGTGCGCCAGCATGGCCTCGAACTCGGGAACTTTGTAGTGTTTGAACACCTTGGGTGGTGGGATTTTCAAGTTGTAATCTTTGATCGGAGCGCTTGTGAAAAAAATTCTTTTCCCCAATGTTCCCTAATTTATTATTAATAAAAGAATTTATGTTCTTATTCATTATGTTTCCAAATTTTTTCTCGCTTAATTGTGCCGTTTGAGATTCCCTCGATATATTGAGATCGTTGATTGTGAATCGTACGTTATTTATTGATATTGAGATCGTTGATTGTGAATCGTACGTTATTTATTGTTTATCGATATTGAGATTGTTGATTATGTTGGCAAAACAAGTCTTCGAGCGCCAATTTATTAAAACAACATTATGCTACAATGTCGCTAAAACAAGTCTTCGGGCGCCAATTTATTAAAACTGCATTACGCTACAACGTCTAGCTCTACTATATAGCGGACATAAGGCCTCCGCTTAGGCCAGGGTTCGGGAAGGTTGGAACTAAGTGTCTGGTTCGTGCCAACCATTTTCTGGTCCAAGTTGCAGACAATGATCTGCACCACTATGACGTAAGATCCTCAGTTGTGCACCTTTCTGCTTGGTCATGTATTCTGCGGGGATGTCCGCTATACTATATAGTAGATGGCACAGCAGAAAGTTTTTTCTGTTTCTATCCAGATCCGCCATACTATAAAGCGGACGGCACCGCAGAAAGAAAGTCTCTAACACAGTACATGATTAGCGAGGAAGTATTATCGTAATACATCCACGCACCACGGAAACCCACACACAAACAAAAGGTGCACAGCTGAGGATCTCACGTCATAGTGCTGCAGATCATTGTCTGCAACTTGGACCAGAAAATGGTTGGCACGAACCAGACACTTAGTTCCGACCTTCCCGAACCCCGGCCTAAGCGGAGGCCTTATAGCCTTAGAAGAACTCGATCTTCAGTCATCTTCATCTGAAACTGGAGCATCGGAAACAGATCCTAGTTCGAAGCTCATGTTCCAGTATACTTGTGCTTCATTGTTGTTGCCATCTTCATGTGCATCACGTGCCATACGACGTAAGTTATGCCTACTTTGACGAACTCTCATTCTATTATTTTCTTCACGTATTCGATGCAGTGCCCTTTCAAGCTCCATGTGCGTAATTCGAGGCATGTTGATTGCCTTTTGTCGAGGTATGGGTATATTCATGCGCCGTGAATCAGCTACTAAGACCTCATATTCATTCATCCGATAAGACCATTCTGCACGTAATGTATTAACATAGCTTGATGAGTAACGCAAACTTGGACGCAAAGAATACTGAAATTCATCTTCTCCAGCCCAGTAACGACCCATTGCTTCAAAAATATCTCGTGGAGTATATGACATTTCCAGAGTTGTTATGAAACTTGGAGTATATCACTCTATGCCCTTTGCCCTTCGTGCAATGCATGTACTTATATATACCTTGAAACGGGACCACTTTATGAGATGCTACAGGTTCAACTTTATGAGATGTGACAAGCCCCTGCAATAGAACCAGAGACTTGTCTTGTCACCAAAGAAACTTGTCTTGTCACCAAAGACTTGTCAACTTTATGACACGAGCATGCTATTGTCTCCAACTATTGTCATTTTCAATGTCCAGAGACTTGTCTTGTCACCAGAGATGGGCAGACTATTGTGTAGCTATCACACCAATATATTGTGTATGTGTGTGTTGGCTTATTTATATATGTTAGCCATGCTCATCGCATTAGAACCGCCTAAGTTAAATGGCAGGAGTTCCTGGGAGTTCTAGTCTGCGGGGACGTGAGACTGTGTGGTTGTTGTGTGAAAGGAACGACGACTACAAAGAAGTGAAGTACACGGATCCGAGAGAGTATTATTGCGGTTTACGGAGAGAGTGGGCATATCGAGTTAAGGAATCAGAAGCACTACACCAAGATCTCACCACGCTGAGGGCACCTGTGCCGCAACGTCGTTCACTTAGTATGTCGAGGCGTAATGTTAAGCAGTGTAAGAAAGCTGTGCGCCGAATTCGTATGGAGAATAACCGGATGTTGCTGCGTAGAAAACAATTTTACATGCTTCAACTTGCGGAAGAAATGGCCGAGGCTAGTGGGAGGCACCTCAAATCAAACGAGAGAAACAATATTTTAACCAATGATCAGTACTTATCTGATGAGTATATGTCAAATGAAGAGTGATATATATATCTCCTCCTACTGCATGTTAGGATTTCATTCCAACTGACACTTATCCACATATCATTCTAATTAGCGAATCCCGTCTTTTGAAGCATGTAAAATGTTGGGAATTTATGTTTGTAACTACATCCGCCATACTATAAAGCGGACCTTCCAAACCTTGGTTTTTCTTTTGTCCTATGCATATCAGCTATATAGTAAAGCAGACATTCAAGCAGAAGGAAGGGTCCCCAATACAGTTTTTTTTGGCCTATCTATGTCCGCTATACTATAGCGACACTTAGTTTTTTTGGTCTTGTCCCCAATACTTAGTTTTTCGGCCCTATCTATGTTCGCTATACTATATAGCAAACAGTCAAACAGAAGGTCTTGTCCCCAACAGTTAGTTTTTTTCGACCCTATCTATGTCCGCTGTACTATATAGCGGACATTCAAGCAAATGAAGAGTCCCCAACACTTAGTTTTTTTTTGCCCTATCTATGTCCGCGAGATGATATAGCGGACTCTCAAGCAGAAGGAAGGTCCCCAATACTTAGTTTTTTTTTTGCCCTATCTATGTCCGCTATACTATATAGTGACACTTAGTTTATGGCCCTATCTATGTCCGCTATACTATATAGCGACACATAGTTTTTTTTGGCCCTATCTATGTTCGCTATACTATATAGCTACACTTAGTCAAGCAGAAGGTCTTGTCCCCAGCACTTAGTTTTTTTTGGCCCTATCTATGTCCGCGATACGATATAGCGGACCTTCAAGCAGAAGGAAGAGTCCCCAACACTTAGTTTTTTTTCGGCCCTATCTATGTCTGCTATACTATATAGCGGACAGTCAAGCAGAATGTAGACTGCCAAACACTTAGTTTTTTTTCGGCCCTATCTATGTCTGCGAGACGATATAGCGGACAGTCAAGCAGAAGGTCTTGTCTCCAACACTTAGTTTTTTTTGGGCCCTATCTATGTCCGCTATACTATATAGCGGACAGTCAAGCAGAAGGTCTTGTCCCCAACACTTAGTTTTTTTCGGCCCTATCTATGTCCGCTATACTATATAGCGGACAGTCAAGCAGAAGGTCTTGTCCCCAACACTTAGTTTTTTTTGGCCCTATCTATGTCCGCTATACTATATAGCGGACAGTCAAGCAGAAGGAAGAGTCCCCAACACTTAGTTTTTTTTTTTTTGGCCCTCTCTATGTCCGCTATACTATATAGCGGATAGTCAAGCAGAAGGTCTTGTCCCCAACACTTCAGTTTTTTTCGGCCCTATCTATGTCCGCTATACTATATAGCGGATAGTCAAGCAGAAGGAAGAGTCAAGAACACTTAGTTTTTTTTTGGCCCTATCTATGTCCGCTATACTATATAGCGGACAGTCAAGCAGAAGGAAGAGTCCCCAACACTTAGTTTTTTTTTGGCCCTATCTATGTCCGTTATACTATATAGCGGACAGTCAAGCAGAAGGTCTTGTCCCCAACACTTCGGTTTTTTTGGCCCTATTTATGTCCGCTATACTATATAGCGGACAGTCAAGCAGCAGGTCTTGTCCCCAACACTTAGTTTTTTTTTTTGGCCCTATCTATGTCCGCTATACTATATAGCGGACAGTCAAGCAGAAACACAGTCTCACTTGGTTTTTACACTTAGTTTCCCCCTGGACAAAGCAAATCACACAGAACAAATCAAACACTCAGATCAACAACACAACGATATCAGTGAATCAAATCAATCGCATTCAACACCGATCACATCTCAGTCAACACAAATAAAATCACCAATCGCATTCAACACCGATCACATCTCAGTCAACACAAATGAAATCATCAATCGCATTCAACGATAAGATTCAACGATAAGGACAATTAAAAAAGTTAATATAATGTTATTATAAGCAAACATTGTCAATTGGGGCCCTCAGCCCCTGCGGGATCCCCCTCGTTACACGGATTTACAATAAATCTAATAGCTCTAGGCCGGCCATTGATAATTTGCCAAGCCATCCTATACCTAAAGCAGTCTATGCATTCTTGGCTCCAGACGGTCTTCTTGAGGCTCTCAGACCGACAGATGTAATCCATGTACATGCAGACGAAGACGCCGCAGTCCGAGGAATTAAGTTGCTTGGGCCTACTCCTCGAGAACAAGCGTCGTATCGGCCGATGGGCTCTCTCGACGCTTCTTATTGACCATGGCAGCAAATAGATTCTGCGAGAAACATAATAAGCATTAAACATTAAGCATTAAACATTAAACATAGCAAACATAATAAGATTAATCAGTTCTACAATATGCAAGTTACAATAAGAAGTAAACATGATCTTACCATGGCATCCAACTGGCCTAAGCCTCGGTACATTTCAATCACACCCATCACGGGGGTATCATCGTAGATACTGTCGAGGACTGATACGGTCTTCGATACCGGTTCATAGCAAACCAAGAACCAGTGGGCATTCACTATACATGGGATTAGAAACACGTCCGCCACACTTGCGCTCACTGGACTATCCCTAGCAAGATATGCTTGTAGGTTAGCGGACGGTCTCCACTGGAGCTGGACGTTTCCCTTTCTCGCCTGCTTCCTCGCCTTGTCCCAGTCGCCCCACTCTTGTACTAGCATGCCATGAAAGTAAGCATCGAGGATAAAAACGCGCGGACCGTAGTTAGGCTGCTCCCGACCCCTTTGCCTCAGAATTTGCACGTAGTGCGAGATGACAAAGTTGTCTAACCAAATTCTCGGCGCCAGCGAGGACAGTTCTCTCCACGAGGCATTGTAATCCAAGCCCTGCGGGTGATCCACGTCATACGACGCTCCGTCTGGGGGGGCCCGCTAAAATAACGGGCTCGGATTAGGTCATGTTTATGCGGCTTCAGGGGCCTGGCTGGATGCCCTTTCGGATATTGCCCTCGGGGGTCGACCGGTTGCTCTTGCCCTCCGCCAGGGGGCAAGAGCAACGGAAGAAATTGGCCTCCAACCAACGGATCGGCCGGCTGATAATCCCCTTCGGGGGCCCCGGCCGGCTGATAATCGCCTTCGGGGGCCCCGGCCGGCTGATATTGCTCGCCGGCCATTTCTTCCGCCGGCTGATATTGCCCTTCGGGGCCGCCAAGTGGTCCCGCCCACGGGACAATGGGCAGTGCCTCGTTGAAACCGTAAGGCCAGTCTTGCGTGACTTGAATGTAATCGGCCCAAATTGAAGGTCGGGCCGCTGTAATCGGCCCACGACGCTTGAGCATGTCCCATCCCCGGTACAGAGGGACCACCAACTCCCTGGCTCACCCCTGAAGCTTGCCCGGAGGGATCAACGTTATACGGGCTGACGCCCGTATAACCCATTCCCGGGCTGTCGACCGAAGACTGTCCCGATGCTTGTCGCACAAAATTCCCGCAGCCTAAAGCCAGTGCAGCAGCCTGTTGGCGAAGATCCTCGCCCATTGCGCTCATCAGATCCTTCCGCTCACTCAACTTCTGGAAGAATGCAAGCGAGGCATTAACCTACATCCAAAGAGATAACAAATAAGTAACTTTAATCAGACATTTATATTCAACACATTCAAGACAAGTCAGACTAGTTGGGCAACTTACGAGATTGTATGCCATACGCTCGTCGATCTGACCCCTAGGCGCATACCTCTCCCCGCGTTCAAAGTTCACTGGGGCTACTCTCCTCCGCGTGATGCGGTAGTACCACTCATCGTACTGTTCGATGCTGATAACGGGGTCCGGCTCCGAGACGATGGCCGCCAGTGTGTCCTGCCAAGAAGTCCAGAGCTCTAGTTCGGCCGCGCACAATTCTTGCGCATTGGCCTTGCCAAACCGCCCGACATCCGGTGGGTCCCTGTTAACCCTCATATCTGGGGCACCGGCTGGCAAACCCTGCTCCAACTCAAAATGGCGCATTGCTCGGTCTGGCAGCTGCCACTCTGCGACCTCGAAGTGGATGAGGGGTGTGCGCTGCAACCCGGAGAGCGTGAAGACGAACGACTCTTCTACCCGTCGCGCCAAACGTATGTACGGTGCCCAACGCAATTGGCCCGGAGATAGGCGGTCGAACTCCCCTCGATAGTACGTGATGTTGTGATGGGGATCGACTCTCCTGCGGTAGTGGCTATTCTTCCGGCTGTACTCCCAAGCACGCAACCGAGGCCACACTCTATCGGTTCCATCCCTACGCGTTGGTGCACCGGGAGCAAGGTGTTCATAAGACCACACCTGAGAACATGGGCAAATTATATTTATATCGTCGATTCAACAAAAGCAAAAACAAAAAAAATAATAACAAAGACAGGATTTGTATTATATACCTGCAATAGCGAGAGACATGCACATATGGCTTTGGAGTCGGGCCTCGTTGCCTTGTGCAATGCTCGGTACAGATACGAAAGAACCGCTGCACCCCATGCATAATCTCCAACCTCCGCCAGGTTACCCAACAACGGTAAATATCTCACGCTGACCGTGTTCTTCGACGTCGTTGGGAATAATATTGCCCCCATCACCCACCAGAGGAAGGCTTGTGTGTACAGCACAAGGTCACGGCCCGTATAGTTTTCCGGCAAAACCCCGTAGGTATCTACCAACCACTTCAACTTGATACCACCACTGCTAAATTGATCCTGGGGTATCGAAGTTAAGAAGTCCCTAGCGGTTCTCTTATTCGTTGCTTCTGACGGAGGAGCAATTACCGGCCGCCCCGTCACCGGCAACCCTAAGATGAACCCTACATCTTCTAGGGTAATTGTCATCTCTCCGAGCGGGAAGTGAAACGTATTCGTTTCACTTCTCCACCTCTCAACAAGGGCACCTATCAAGGCCCGGTCAAGCTGTTGAAATATCTGCCCATGCGTGAAAATCCCAAACCCAATTCCACGCAGTATCCTCTTCTGGGCGGTGTTCAGTTTCCACGATGTGACATCGCGAGATACTTCTACGGTGTTGAGAAGTTCTCTTTCCTACGAATTAATAAATACAATTTAAGCAAAACAAACGGTATATACAACGTTCGTAAGAATAAGAAAGTCGATAAATAATGTATCTTACTCCACCATCCCATATGAGCGTACTGATATGGTTGGCTTGGTCGTATAACACGGATGGGTCTTCTGGTCCAGGGTTAAATTCCATTTTTTGCAACTGAAATTATGGAAAAACCTTCTCAGTTTGGATTTTACGTTTTGGATTTTGATAATCGCTCGCAAAAATACGACGCTAGCACATGCATAATACATATAACGCAAGCACATGAATGATACATACAATGTTAGCATATGTACTCATATGTATAAATATATATACATATACGGAATCGGATTTTACAAACGCTAGCACATGAACAAAAACATAGATATATAAAACGCAATATTCATCACAACTATCGATTACAAACGAAAGCTAGCACATGCATATTACATATAACGCAAGCACATGCAAAGAATGCATACAATGTTAGCATATATACTCATATGTATAATAGATATATATACATATACGGAATCGGATTTTACAAACGCTTGCACATGAACAAAAACATACATATATAAAACGCAATATTCATCACAACTATCGATTACAAACAAAAAAAGTATAGATTTTGTGAACTTACGTGATCGATTTAGGGTATTAAAGGTGTTCTTAAGACGGAATTGCGCCGATCTGCTTGCCAACGCCGCTGGGAAATTTTGTGAGTAGAAAGAGTGGAGAAGAGTGTCGTAGTTACTGTCGTTTGAAAGTATATTGAACGTCCGCAATACAGTATCGCGGATGACTATAACGTCCGCTACACTGTATAGCGGACACTGTTGACGTGACAGATAAGGACAAGATAACCGTCATTGTCGAAAAGGACCGACGGGACAGGGCCTGACAGGTGTCAGCCTAGGGGACGTCCGCTACATAGTATCACGGACGTCTTTTTGCTGTCTCCCATCAGGACTTTAATGTCCTCCGCCATACAGTGTAGCGGACAGGCGCGGAGGGGCAAAAAGGTAAAAAATCCCGTCCGCGATACTGTATGGCGGACGACTGACAGTTTTCGAAAAAGGCGCGATCTGGACCGTCCATCTCTCAGGATGGACGGTCAGATCGCGCTTGCAACTTCTCCTATTTTGCTAACGCTCTCAACGGATCAGCTCCCATATATATATATATATATATATATATATATATATATATATATATATATATCACAAACATACATCAAGTTACAACCAAAGCCCAGAGAGGATGACAAACCCATCATACAGGTCAACTAGCCACAACTGAGCCTAATTTGCACAGAAGCACAAGCTATACGAAAATACCAAAATAGGAAAAAGATCAAGAAACAAACTCTTGAGTTTATCAAAACGCATTGGAAGCTGTGGAAGTTGTCTTCCACCACAATTTTGTTCATATCATCTTTGAACAATATTGCAAGGAAACGCGAAAGAAGAATTGGTTATTAGTTTTTTGTATTTAATAAATGCAAAGCAAATAAGTGGTCGTAAGTATTACCTTGCTCTAGTTTTTTTGGCTAAGCAAGTGCCATAGATAAAATGTGGAATGAGAAATTAGTTAAAGTTCCAGCACGGTTTCTTAATCCAATAGGGTTTAGGGTTTCGAGGTTTGGCGTTTTGGATTTTAGGGTTTAAGGGTTCGGGGGTTCAGAGGACGAGGTGGGGGCTCGGGTTCGGGGTTAGGGGGTTTGGGGTCGGGGTCGGGTTCAGGGTCGGGGTTTTGGGGTTTGGGGTCATGGTCGGGGGTTCAGGGTCTGGGTAGTTTGGGGTTTGGGGTTCGGGGGTTCAGGGGTCAGGGTTCAGAGGTTGAGGTTGAGGGTTGAGGATTCAGGGTTTAGGGTTGGATATAATTGAAAAGGGGATGAGGTGGGGCGGGATGAGTTAAATCAAAGATGGAGAGAGGCACTCTATATTGCCATCCTTATCGGTACTCTCCGAGTTTGACACATGGCAAGCGTAAGTAGAAGGCCCGTCAAATGAGATATTCAATGCAACAATTA
>JAVXUO010003016.1:0-33830 GCA_033065855.1 Escallonia rubra | reverse complement strand
GTAATTTTGTTTTACAGACGTTAAGAGGGAATAAGAAGACTTGCATATGATAAGTTAAAAGGGACGATAGGAAAACTTTGATAAGCATGGTGCGACCAACTTTATTAAGGAAGAGGCTCTTCCAAGGAGCACACATTTGCTGTACCTTTATCAATGGTTTGTTGGAAGAAGGCCGACATATGTGTCACTACATCCAATGTTGTTCCCAGGTATGTGGCCATAGAGTTTTGAATGGGAAACTCTAAGCTGTGTGAGAAAAAATATGCCAAAAAGGATGAAGTGTTAGGGCTTAAGAATAAGGCCGATTTATGAAGATCGATTTACAGTCCCAAGTCTCTTGAATAAGTAGTGAGTATAATTTTGAGGAGCTCACAACATAAAGGATTAAGATGAAAGAAGAGAATGGAATCGTCTACAAATAAGAGGTGGTTTCTAGGCATAATGATCTTTGAGTGGCACGGAGGCCAACCACTCCTCCATGTAGCTAGGCTTGCAGGAGTAGCTGCGAGAGGACTTCAGTGCAAAAGATGAACAAGAAATGTGAGAAGGGGTCTCCCTGTCTTAGTCCACATTTAGAGATGAAGGATGTCGTCGGAGAGCCCTCGATGAGGATGGAAAATAAAACTGTGGTGATGCATTACATGATCAGTTTGATCCATTTAGGAGAGAAACTCAGTTGGTGTAAGACGCCTTGAAAAAATATCCCATATAACTCGATCAAAAGCTTTACTCATCCATTTTGAAAGAGCCAATAGCCGAAAAACCATGTTTTGTCTCTGATTCGGTTGGATAATTCCTAGGCAACAAGAATGTTGTCTGATATGTGTCGTCTATTGCTGAAGGCATTTTTGTATTGCTAGAGGAGAGATGGAATAATTGCTATGAATTTGTTATAGAGAACTTTGGCAATGATTTTATAAATGGAGTTACAGAGATTGATAGTGTAACATCCCGGAACTTTTCCGAAATGTTAACGCTCAATCAATTAGATACACTAAGAGAATATGTCCTCATTATCCAAATGGTCAACCATCATCAGAGCAACTAACCTTCAAAATAATCATACTCTCAATTTATTTCAGAAATAAAATACCAAACTGATATCCTACAAAATTTAAACAATACTCTTTACCCACGCAGGGGTTCTAATGATTAATACTAAACTTAGATTCACTTGTCCGCTTGTCTCTAGTCCAGTTTCAAGTAATCTAACGATGTTCACTACCTGCAGAAAGGAAGTCAAAGGGGAGTGAGCTTTTGAGAGCCCAGTAAGGTCGCACAAAGATTTAAAATCACAAAATGATTCGGACGATCTTTCAATAAAACATTTGAAGAGTATTTTCAATGAAATACAGCACTTAGACAAAGATGAACAAAACGAACGATTTTTACATTTAAGTCCAATAACAACTTTTTTTTGTGGGATTTTGCTTTCAATGAAATCACTACAATACGATATAAACACAGGGATGAATATTCAACTCAATTCCCTTAAATAGATAACCATTTTCAAAACACTTATAATGCAATAACATAAATAGGAAACGTTGAACATGAGCAGTACAGAAGCAAAGCCACCCCGGCAGTGCTCGATCGCTTTACATATGCATATGTACACTGACTAGTCCATCTAGGTACTAGTTAAACCCATCCAACAGACCATCCTTATAACACCAACAATACAGACCATCCTTATGGCTCCCAAGTTACTAACTCATGTCAACATTGAGAAACAATAAATAAATTTCAAAACATTTTATGATAATTGAATCGATAAAACATATGAGAATAAACAATTTAAGAATTCCAAACAATCGCTATAAGGCTCAATTTAGGCTTTCATGGACAGTTTCAAAACAACTTTTTTATCAGCATAAAATCGAATCAATTTAGTTTGTAAAACTGTTCTATAAGCATTTGAAAACAGAATAACGAAATGGGGTTCGGATAGAAATCCCTTACCTCGGTCCAAGCTAAGCGATGCTACCAAACCTCGATCAATATTAAAATCTCTGAATGAACCTAGATTGACATTTTATTCGTTAGAACATAATTTATGTAAAATACACTATAAACCCTAATATCAACTACCCACTGCGTACCCCACTCTCTCCGAAATCGCGCACTCAAAACGGTTCCTGCACACGGCCAACCTAACCGAAAATCCTATACACTCCATAACGGGTACCGACTCTCTAGAATTTATAATAATTTGTACTAAAACACTTTTATAGCTTAAAACATTGTTAAAAGTCAAAATATGCATTTTCTGAATTTTTGAATATTTTCGAATTAAAATAATTTGTTTAAATACAATAAAAACCCAATAATAGCCATAATTACTTCCAGATGCAAAATAACTCCCATAATTTTTATACGGACTTTAAAATATATAAAAAAATTATAGAAATTGAAATCAGAATTTAAAAGGCACTGAAACTATTTTTAAATTATTCATTTTTCTAAAACCAATGCGATACGGAAACCATAGCAAATCAACTCCAAAAAAACATAAAACTTTTACTGAGTCTTTCTTATACCATAAAGACATTACTATAATTTTTCCTAAAACATTTTCTGGGTTTAAGGTCTCCAAAACAATTTTACAAATCTGAAATTACAGAAAATACTAAAAATTCATACGATGTCAGAAAATTATGAAACTTTGCCAAAAATTCTAATATAGCCGATCGTACTATACTGTAAATTTTCATGTTCTAATGATAAGCGTGCGCTAACATATTCACGTGTCGATCTAACGCTAACCCAAATTTACCCGTCTGAGCTTCTCTTCTTCTTTCCTCTTTCTTGCACCCACTTCATGACTCCCCAACACCCAGCAGCTCTACGCTTCACACAGCAGATCCATACTTCTCTAAACACACCCTCACCCAACCATTATACACACAATTACCCACATATCTTCACTTACACACACACACATACACTTTAAAACATAAATCCTTTAGTCACACACACCATAAACACACTTGTGCACTCCCTTCTCACAGCTCTCACATCTCTACACACACATTCAACACTTCACAGCACTCACACCTGCATAGTTTACACACTCAGCACACACCTGCACACCTCACCAACGTTGCACTATCTCCTTACACATACATTTGTTTAGAACAGCACACAGGTACACCTATATCTCTCACCATCTTGCAAACTTATATTTCCGTTCCAACACACTCTATCTCTGCTTTCCCAATGCACCTACCCACATAGATATATGCATACACCCCTGCTCAAAATCTCTCCACACCCACGTAGACACAGCACACAAGCACCCACTACCTTTCATTTCGCACCCATTGCCGGCTTCTCTCTTTCTCCTTCTTTTCATCATAAACGCAAACTCTAGCTCTTTGACAGCTCCTTTCCGCCACAAAAACACAGCTTTACGCAACCATTTCATTTTCCTCTCATGCATTACCTGTATACCCATACTTGCTGGCACATATCATTCACCATATATATAAAACAACTCACCCACAAAACCCAGCTACATACCCATATTCCTTCTCACAGTATCACGGCAGCCACCATCACCTACAATCAAATACTAGGGCACACAACTCCCACACCCATATACCCACCTTAGGGAATAACTCACGCACGCTGCCCCAGCTGCCGTTACGGCAGACTGCTCCACTCCCTCTTCACACACAACGCACACAGATGCCTCATTTCACTTTCCCCTCAAACCCATTTCTCTTTTGTTATTTCATTCATACACACAGATATAACTTATACTCAGATTTGTACATATATATTTATATATCATAGCCACACATATGGACAACCAGCCGCACCCCATACGCACATCCAAGACCGCCACCCTTATCACTCGGATTTCTTAACCACGTCGGCACATACCCACATATAACGCATCTACGAATAATCATAAATCATGCGCTAGATATATATATACATACACTATACGATCGTTTTGAGTTTAAGAACTACGGCAATTCTCATATACAACTGGAGAAAGCGTTAAGAAGAAAAATCTTACCGGAATGAAGTCGCCGAAAAGTCCCCTTCGATCCCTTCGCAGAAGATCTCTCTCCCTCCCTCTCTCTCTCTGTGTGTGTGGGTCTTGTGGTTACGGGGAGCCTTGACGGCTGCCCCCCCTTAGGAGTGTGTATATATATAGAACCCTAAATTGATAATTTTCCAAAAACTCCCTACACTTTCATTAGCCGCTCAAATTTTACCCGAAACTTTTATATATATGCGAAATGGTCCAAAATAATATCTATGATAGTTTAGGTGCTAGGAAAAATTATTAACGGGTTGTTACGCCAACCCGTTGTACAAAACGTCGCTAAAAGTAGCTACCTAAAAATATCAAAGCTAACTAAACGAGAATTTATTGTTAAAAATATATACGCCAACGTTAAGTATATACAAAAATGTACGTTGCTAGAAGTTGCCGATAAAAATTCGGTCACGCTAATCACTAAACATTTAATTTGCCGCTAAAAGTTGTTAAAAAAAAATATCGACACTAAGAAAATATATTCGCTACTAAAACTTTTAAATAATTCCGAAAAAGGATCGGGGTGTTACAGATAGGTCGAAAGTCCCCCGGATGAGTAGGGTGAGCAACTTTGGGGATTAGTTCTATAAAGGTTTGATTGACTTCTTTCAGCATATATCCCCAGGAGAGGAAGGATAACACTGCCGTTGTGAGACATTGACCCATGAAGTCCCATCATTTTTTTATATACGAGGGGTGGGAAGCCATCTGGACCCGTAGATTTTAGGGGTTTTAACTGGAAGACAACAAGTTTAATTTCTTTTGTGGTGAAAGGGGTGTCTCCTGTTGTTAACTCAAGGTTAATTTGGAGGTCAAGAGACTTACATAAGATAATTCCCTATTTACATGTGAGGTGGGTCAGGAACTAGAATTGAGGTGAAGTGACCAATGAAGCAATCCTAGAGTTCTTCAGTTGAGGAACAGATAGATCCAGAGGAGTTAAGAATATTTGTGAATATGCCTCGTGAGTAACACATTCTAAAGGAGGTGTGGAAGAATTTTGTGTTTCGGTCCCCGAGAGATAACCAATTTTCTTTCGATCGATGTTTCTAGAAAATTGCTTCACAGTCAAGTAACTAATTGAGTTGATCATCTAGGTGCTTAACCTGGGCAATTACAGAGGGATCCGATAGTTGTTCCTGAGCAATTGGTAGCTAAAGACGAATACATTTAATTTGGGAAGGCAGATTGATAAAATGTAAGTTTCTCCATGCTGAGAGTTTCCGAAGGACCACTTTGTGTATGTGTACCACATGAAAAAGGGGGAACCAGTGATAGTTGTATTCTAGATAGTTCGAATAAGGTTGATCTCTTCTTGATGCTAGAGCCACATGGCCTTGAAGCGTGTGGGATGATTTGTGAAGCTGAGAGGATGAGATTAAAGAAGTATGGGGGCATGATCAGATCTCTGGATGCCAAGTTAAGTGTAAGTGACTTGGGGTTAGACAAGAGCCATTCCATATTGGAGAGACATCAGTCTAGTTTTTCCAAAGTGCAATCGAAATGGTATCGACCATTTGTCAAAGTAAAGATCGGACCAAACCAAGAGCCAAGGTTTTGGATGAAGTTACACAGATGAGAGTGACCGGGAAAGTGTGCTTATTGACGACCTGTTTTTTCCTTATTTGAAAGCACTTAGTTAAACTCTGCTATCAAAAGTAGTGGATCCAAGACCGGGTAGAGGTAGTGGCTGATGAAGTTCCACGCCGATCTTCTTTTTTTCAACCACAGGATGACCATACACAAACCCCGAGGTCCAAAGCGAGACATTAATTATTGTGAAGGTAAGGAAGATACAATGCTTGGAAAGAGCGAGGGGTGTTTTAACCAGGGGTGTCCTTCATCCCACCAAAGTCATCCCTTAGTTCCTTTGGGGTTATGGCCCAAGAAAAATTCAAATCCTTCCATTCTGAAAAATATTGCTACTTTCTCCATTTCTAGTTTGGGTTTTTGAAAGAACGTGATGTCAGGTTGGTGGTGGCGGATCCGTTGAAGTACTATGAGAACTGTTCGGGGTTAACCTAGCCCATGACAGTTCCAGCTGAGGATTTTCACTGGGACAAAAGGGATGTTCAAGGACAAATATTGAAGCCTACTTGGTGACTGACCAAACCATAAGTGAAGACTCCAACTCAGAGACATAGTCAAAGTGCAGAGATGTACATCTCTATTTGGATGTGCTCAAGAACTAAAAACGTGACATTCTTTTCCTCGAAAAGTGAGTTGATAGTGATGGAGATACATTTTTTTAAAACAATAGAGGAAGCAAATTTAGGTGAATAAGGGTGATGAACACTATCAAAAGTAGATAGATCTGAAGGTGTATTTTGGTGGAGACTTGTTGTCTTTAGATTAGGCTGTTCAGAACGTCGACAATGACGTTTTTGATAGGGTTCAAAAGAAATTTCCCAGTAAAGATCCCTTGCACGCATGAAGGATATATTTCCCTTATTCCTTGAATCTTCGTTACCATAGTGCAGGTCTCTTAGTTTTTGGTCCACCATGTATCCCTCATCCCCAAACTTATATGTTACCATAGTGCAGGTTACTTTGTGTTTGATCATCCATATACCCCTTGATACTATTTTATGATTTTCATTTTCAGTTGTAGGTATAGGTACAAATCCTCATGTGGTGTGACGGAGTAATCAAAGCATATTGAGATGCATGGAGAGCAGACTGAAGAATGAGCGTGCAAGTATGCAGCTACAAATGATAAATGGTGAACGTATAATTTTTAATGGGTAAATTACAAAAAAATCTCCTGAGGTTTGTCATAATTACACTCCGCCTCCCTTATCTTTAAAAATTAGACTCCTTTCATAAAGTAACATTTTTTCTTACGGTGTTAACGATGCAATGCAAAAAGACATAAATGCCCTTCAACAACGTTTTCTTTGGATTTGGCTGAAATTTACAAAACCCTAAACCTCCATTAGACCCAATGCTAGACCTCCCATCTGATGTAATCACTGACATACTCGCTCGATTGCCAGTCAAGTCTCTTCTACGCTCCAGATGCGTTTCAAAGCCATGGTGCACTCTGATCGACAGCCCGAAGTTCATCAAGATGCATCTTAATCGGTCCATCAAAACTAGCTCCATTCTGGCCCTAATATTCGAAGGTAGAGGCACCCTTTACTCTGTACAACATGATTCACTGCAAAATGCCATTGAACTTGACACCCGGTTTGAAAACTTAAACATCGTTGATGTATATGGTTCGTGCAATGGCTTAATTTTACTATCGATGCGCAAAAGCCCCATTGCCATGTTAAACCCGTCAACCCGAAAGGCATCTGAACTACAAGTTATGGGCATCTGAGAGGACCTCGCATCTGAATCGTAAGAATGGGTAAATTACACAAAACTCACAGTAGCAACCTCTTATATTTCTCACAGTAACAACCAGTCAACCCATTCGCGGGGGTCGAAAAAGACAGTGTAGGTCACTGCAAGCTCCTGGAAGGCGGCGGGGGAGACGCCGACCTGGGCGAGCTTGTCCGGGTGGCGCTGGAGGGAAAGTCGGCGATAAGCGGAGCGGATCTCATCGGTGGTGCAGTCGCCGCCAAGCCCCAGCACCTTGTATTGGCATCTCTTCCCCAGCAACGCCATGTTATACGTCATTTAGGGTTTGTTTAGGAATGGACCCTTTGTAGAGTACTTGTATTTTTTTTTGGGAGAATAGTATATGTATTTTCTGTTATAAAATGTTATAAAGGGGGGTATTTTGGGTATGAAAAAAGCACAAAGGAGTGTGTCAGGGAATCTTGAAACGGAGTTGGACAGGCCGTTAAAAGTGTGTAGCTGTGTGTAATGCAAGTACAAACCTCGGGGGGCAGAGTGTAATTTTTAAAGATAACGGTAGTTGAGTGTAATTTCGTAAAACCTTAGGGGGTTTTCGTGTAATTTACCCATTTTTAATTGCAGCTGAAAGAGAAGAAAACTTGGTGGTGGCACCAGACTAGTAACACAGATGCATTTTGCTGTGTGTTATTCAATATTTGGTGAGTCTGAGTCTTCTCTTCCGTGTTTTGATGAAAGCGAAGAGCTTGTGTCAGAGTGAGAATATGTGTTGGGGTCAGAGAAGGTAACTAAGGTATCCATTTTGGTGTGGGCTTCTTTGTCACTGATATCTTTCTTAAAATCTTCAAGAAAAGTTTCCTCGTAGGATGGTGCGTAGAACCGAATACCTTACTGCTTTGGTTAGGGGAAATTTCTGGTGTCAGACTCCAAGTTCCATGTCTCATATTGGTAATCTTTGATGAGGTTGGAGACCGGTTTTTAATGGAGGGATTTGAGGCAACGAATGAGTCATCGTAGCTAACATAAGGGTCCAAAAGTTGCGAAACAGAGGTACCATGCACTGTGTCTGGCAATGAATGAAAGTGACGGGTTATTGGAGGTTCAAGGTTTCTATGGGCTTGAATGGCCACGGTCATGAGTTTAGGTGAGGTTATAGTTATTGTTGGTTGGGATGTGGGAGACATATCCATGGGTTCTTTCCCCGGTCGATGTGAAACTGGCAAAAAGTGAGTTTGGGTTACCAGTTATTAAGTGGACAATATGGGCTTCGTATTGTGAATATGAGTTGAGGGATACCAACCTAGTGCAATATTGGGAGAGGGAATGTCGTGAGGTAATGGGTTTGGGCTTGGGGCAGTGGGGGATTTGAGGTGTATGAGTCTTGAGTCTGTGTTGAAAAGAATAGAATGGTGGCAATTCGACTGCCTGGAGGATGGAAGAGAGCTTGATGTGTTATGGCCTATTCAGAACCAAAAGTGGAGAGTAGGTTGAAGAGGTCAGGCTCTAGGGGGAGACTTTGGCAGAAGGATAAGAAACAATGTTGTTTGGGGGCAAGGGAATATGAGGGTGTCGGACCACTTGGTCTAAGTAAAAAATTCCACGATTGAGATTGTGCCAGTGAGTCCATGACATCATTTGGCAAACATGTACTGTTTAGATCAGAGCTCAACGTAGGCGCATCAAAGGGAGTGTCCAGATTAGGGATTTGGGCATCCACCATGATGTGGTCTTCATCTACTATTCCTTCCGAGGCAGTTTGAAAACTGCTATCTAGGGAAGAAATCGGTGATAAGGGCGATATATATATATATATATATATATATATATATATATATATATATATATATAGGGAGCTGATTCGTTGATAGCGCTAGCAGAATAGGAGAAGTTGTAAGCGCGATCTGGCCGTCCGTCCTAACGGCCCGGATCTTTTTTTTTCAAAACCTGTCAGCCGTCCGCGAGACAGTGTAGCGGACATGATTTTTTACCAAATTGCCCCTCTCACCTCGTCCGCTACACAGTCTCGCGGGGGTGACTTTTTGACCCTGACAAACATCAGTCAAAAAGTTATCCGCTACACTGTGTTGCGGACGACTGATTGCCTGACACGACTGACACATGTAAGTTTATTTTTGTACGTTTATTTCTGTACATGTCAGAGTTGTTCCCAACATTGTCTGTCGTACAGTATTGCGGACAACTTTCACCTATACCCAAAAGTGACCTAATTCTCAGCTCTTTTTACATTTTCATCTCCTTGAGATTCATTTGCTTCCATTTTCAGCTCCCTTCAAGCTTCGAGTAACACTTGCTTCAAGCTTCACTCAAGCAAGATAAGTTTGTGAATGTTGAAATTTTCTTTATGGATTGAATGATAAAGAATATTTTTTTCTTTCTAAAATGAATATATAGATATTTTTGGGTTTATGTTTGTTGGGATTTATCACTCTATTCATCAAAGTAATTTTAATTTGTGATGTTCAAGAAATTAATTTGTTAACTTCAAACAAATTTATTATAGTTAAATTTGAATTTTTTGAGATTCGTTAACTTAAAAAAAATTAAATAATTAAATTCGAATTTTTGGAGATTATGTTTGTTGTATTTTGCCATGATGTATTTGTCTATTTATCTTAGTAATTTTAATTTGCTATGTTCAATAAATTAATAATTGTTAAATTAGAGACACTTTTGAGATTATGTTTTGGTATATTTGCCTCCTAAATTGGTCTATTTATCAAGGTAATTTTGATTTGATATGTTCAAGAAATGTCATTTGATAGTTAAGTGTAATCTATTTCTACATATGTCTTCTTTCACAATGTCCGATTTCGTGTCGAGCTTCAACACCCCCGTAGATACTAGTGATCCGTATCTAGGACGAACATTTCAAACATTGGAAAAAGCCGAAGAATGTATTCGAGCGTATTCATTGAGAGTTGGTTTTGGCATTAGAATAAAGACTACAAGAACAAGCAATCTAACAAAAAAAAAATATGCTCTCGCTTATACGAGTGTCATAGGGGCAGACCCCCACAAAATGAGACACACAAGTGTAATGATGACAGTGATGATGAAATAGGATATGCGCGGAGAAGATGAGACTGTTTTGTGAGCACGAATTGCCAGGTCAAGATGTTTGTAAGCCATAAACCCAAGCAAGATCATTGGCTTATTACTAGCTTGGAATTGGCACACAATCACACGTTAGTAACCCCTTCTAAGGTGAGTCAGATGCATCAACACAAGAAGATGGGTAAGGTCGCAAGGAGCCTAATTCAAACAATGAGCAATGCGCGGATAGGACCTGCCGACATTATTAATGTTCTTGCTGAACAGGCTGGGGGAATTCAAAATCTAAACTTTAACACGACAGACGTTCGTAACGCGGTCTGAACCCAAAGACGAGACGCTTATGACCTCAATGATGCTCAATCCACGATGAGCCTATTAAAGCGGATGCAGATAGAGGACCCGCAGTTTAACTTTGATTATAAACTTTATGACGAGCATCGAGTTAGCACAATTTTTTGGGTCGATGGTCGTTTGAGGCTTGCTTATAAGCATTTTGGGGATGTCGTGACTTTCGACACCACATATCGTACCAACAAGTACTCGATGTCGTTCGCTCCTTTCACGGGCGTCAATCTTCATTATCACTCCATCCTATTCGGGTTCGCCTTGTTAAAGGACGAGAGCGAGAGTTCTTTTGTATGGTTGTTTAGGGCGTGGCCGGAAGCGATGAACTTCAAAGCACCCAAAGTTATCATCACCGATCAAGATTTGGCAATGAAGAAGGCTATTGCTACCGTCTTCCCAAATACTTGACATAACTTGTGCACTTGGTACATTAGCAACAAATACCCTGAACGTCTACATCACGTGTATACAAAGTATCTAGACTTTAAACAGGATTTTGACAAGTGTGTTAACAAGTCGTTAACGATTGAGGAATTTGAGGAGAGGTGGGAAACGCTTGTTGAGGATTACTTATTGCAAGACCACGAGTGATTCCAACACTTGTACGAGATCAAAGAGCAATGGATTGGCGTTTACACGAAAAGATATTTTTCTGCAGGCATGAAAACGATGGGCAGGAGTGAATCTATGAATGTCACGTTCGATAGTTACGTGGGTACAACTACCAATTTGAAGAGTTTCGTCACATCCGCCCAAAAAGCGATTGAATCATTATTCGTGAAAGAAAGGGCTGCAGACTTTGCAAGCACGTACAAACAAAAGAGATGGTTGCTTGAGACCCCGCTGGAGCTGAACAGTGCAAAAGTCTATACGAAGGAGATTTTCATGCTATACCAAGTAGAGCTGCGAAAATCGGGACGATACAATATAAACAAGGTAGCAGAAAAGTCTACGCGTGAGTACAAGGTTTATTCGCTGATGAATGACCTCGTCCCTGAGAAGCTGCGCAGAATGTATACGGTGTGCCATGACACATTAACAGATTCGGTGACATGTGTTTGCAAGAAGTTTGAGTTCCATGACATCCTGTGTAGACACATTCTGCGGTTTTTCACCCAGAAGAATAAGAGGACAATCCCCGATAAATACGTCCTGCCACGGTGGACGGAAGGTGCAAACAGGTTGCACGGTACCATTGCCTTTCCGGAGCATCTGTATACTGACTTTGAAGAATCAGAGACACTGCGGTATAATCATCTGGTGACAACGTTTATCCGTTTGTTCGTAAAGGGTGCTGCTACAATGACCGGATATATATAAACATCTCCTCGAGGTAGCTCAGCAGCAAGATCCCATCGTCGACCAGTTCGAATTAGTTTCAATCAGCAATGTGGTGGATGACATTGAGCCTACAACGGGATCAGAAGATGATGAGCCGATTGAGGAAGACAACAATGATATCCAGCCTTTGGATCCAATTATATCGCAAACAAAAGGCCGCAAGAGATCTATGCGGATGAAGAGCTCTATTGAACAAGCAACTCAACCTAAAAACTGAGAAGGTGTGCACTGTGCAACAAAATGATCGACCATGATAAGCAGAACCATTACAAGGCACTAGGGATAAGTCCTGGGGGTTTGCAAGACAATGAAAAAGATGATGCCGAAGATGAAGCAGAAGAAGATGCAGTGGACCTTTAGTTGGACTATTTGTGACAATTTTGTTGTAATAATCTTTTGTGACCATCTTTTTTTTTTGTGATTTTCTCTCCGTCCGCCACATAGTTTAGCAGACGTCGCGGCAGAAATCTTAGACTTCAACACTTAGCAGCAGAAACATTGGACTTCAACACTTAGAATTTTTTTGGTTGTTTAGGATGTCCGCTACACTATGTAGCGGACGGTGCAACAGAAACATTGGCCTTCAACACTTATAATTTTTTTGGTTGTTTAGGGCAAACACCATCACTCTTCAACACTTAGAATTTTTTTGGTTGTTTAGGGCGTCCGCTACACTATGTAGCGGTTGATGCAGCATAAACATTAGACTTCACACTTTTGGTTGTTTAGGACGTCTGTTACACTATGTTGCGGACGGTGCAGCAGAAACATTGGACTTCAACACTTAGAATTTTTTTTGGTTGTTTAGGGCAAGCACCATCAGTCTTCAACACTTAGAATTTTTTTGGTCGTTTAGGACGTCCTCTACACTATGTACCGGACGATGCAGCAGAAACATTAGACTTCAATACTTAGAATTTTTTTGGTTGTTTAGGACGTCTGCTACACTATGTAGCAGACGGTGCAGCAGAAAGATTGGACTTCAACACTTAGAATTTGTTTGGTTGTTTAGGGCAAGCACCATCAGTCTTCAACACTTATCATTTTTTTGGTTGTTTAGGACGCCGCTACACTATGTAGTGGACGGTGCAGCAGAAACATTAAACTTCAACACTTAATTTTTTTTTGGTTGTTTAGGACGTCCGCTACACTATGTAGCGGACTGTACAACAGAAACATTAGACTTCAATACTTAGATTTTTTTTTGGTTGTTTAGTCTGTCTGCTACACTATGTAGCGGACGGGGCAGCAGAAACATTGGACTTCAACACGTAAAAAAAATTTTGAACTTCGACACTTAGAATTTTTCTTACCACGCCATAATATTTTCTTGCCACCATCAAACCCAGCAAACATAGCTATCTCAATAAAGGCCAAAAATCCACAACACACAAATAAACCACCACAACACAAAAAAATACATGTCTCAATCGAACTTCGAATAAATTGGTATTTAAAATAAAATTGTTGTCTTAAAAATAATCGTTTACATGAAGGCCTCATTGAGCCGGATTCTCGTCCTTAGACGGATGTAGACTAAACCTAACTGGTATAGGCCGGCCTCTATAAATTTGCCAAGCTATTCTATATCTAAAGGCCTCTACTTCTACTGCGCTCCAGACGGCCGCCTTGAGGCTCTCACCCCGACAAATATAGTCCATGTACATGCAGACGAAGACGCCGCAGTCCAAGGTATTAGCTTGCTTGGGCCTACTCCTATTCACTCGAATATGGAGCCACAGCCTCGCTGGTACGTCTAGTTCACGGAGAGAGTGGACCATGGCATATACCAGATTCTGTGGAGAAATAAAAAATGGCATAAGCTACGAGTTAACATTTACAGTACGTAAATTACAATAAGCATTAAACAACAATCGAAACATTACCACAACATCCAACTGGGCTTTCCAAAGCTGCTTCACGGGCATTGTCGGGTATCCTCGTGGAGACTGTCGAGGACTGATATGACATTCTGTGTTGGTTCATAGCAAACCAAATACCAGTGGCTATTATCGAGAAATGGTATTAGGAACACATTCGCATCACTGGCACTCACCGAACTATTCCTAGAAAGAAATGTAATGAGCACATCAGATTGTTGCCACTGTCTCAAGGTTTGTTTCCCCTTCCATTCGACCCGCTGTTTCCATACTGATACAAGAAGGGCATGAAAAAATGCATCAAATAGAAAAATGCACGGACGGTTATTCGGGGTGTCCCGACTCCGCTCCCTCAGAATCTCCACGTAGGCAGAGACAAAAGTGTCGGTCAACCAAGCCCCCGGAGCTAGGCTGGACATCTCCCCCCACTCGCAAGTGTAATCCAAGCCATTCGAGCAAACAATAGTATAGTCCGCTTTGTCCCGAAGGGCCACGCTAAAGTAACACTCGTGGATTAGCAGGGATTTTGCCGGCCCTAGAGGCTTTAACGGACGCCCCTTGGGATAAGCGGGAGGGTCGACCGGGGAATTTGGTCCTCCGGGAGGGGCGAACGGGGGATATTGCCCGTTGGGGGCTTTGGCCAGCTAATATTGCCCTTCCGGGGGGTCGGAAGGTCCTGCCCACGGGACGATGGGCATTGACTCAGAGAGATTGATGTCACCATATTGCCAGTCTTGTGTGACTTGACTCTGAGAGAGGGGTATTGGTTCCGACTCCGGAGGAAGCAAAGCAAACGAGGGGACACTGTACTCGTCCCATGGCTCTTGAGCATGTCCCGTTACGGAGGGACCACCAACCCCCTGGCTCACCCCTGATGTCTGCCCCGAGGGATCACCGTATCCCTCGCTCAAATGGGGAGGCTTCCACCCCAGATAGTCCATTCACGTGGAGATGCCCGGAGAGGGCCCCGTATAAAAGGACATAAAATTCCCGCAGCCTTGAGCCAATGCATCAGCCCGTTGGTGAAGTTTTGATCCCATGGCATTCACCAGATCTTGCCGCTCATTCAACTTCTTGAAGAATGCGAGCGAGGCATTAACCTACATCGAAAGAGATAATAAGCATAACTCCAAAACATACGAGATTGAATGTAAATTAAGAATCAAAGTATCCAATTCAATGCAACTTACGAGACCAAATGCCCACTTCTCATCGATCTGACCCCTAGGGTGGTACCTCTGCCCTCGTTCAAGCCTTATTGGGGCTACTCTCTTTCGCGTGATGCAGTAGTACCACTCGTTGTACTACTCAATGCTGATCACGGGGTCAGGCTCGAACACAATGGCCGCCAACGTGTCCTGTCAAGAATTCCAGACCTCAATTTCTCGTGCGCACAAGTCTTGCGCATTCACCTTGCCAAACCGTCCGACACCCGGTGGGTTCCTGTTAACCCTCATATCTGGGGCATCTTCTGGCAAGCCCTGCAGACAGTCGAAATGGCGCATTGCGCATTCTGGCAGCTGCCACTCCGTAACCTCGAAGTGGATCAGGGGTGTGCGCTACAACTGGGAGAGCATGAAGACGAACGACTCCGTCACTCGTCGCTCGAGACGCTTGTACGGTGCCTACGCACTTGGCTGTAAGATATTGAGTCGAGTTCCCCCCGATAAAGCGTAATGTTGTGATGGGATCATCTCTCCGCGGATAGTGGCTCTCCCTCCTCCTGTACTCCCAAGCGCACAACTGAGGCCACACATTATCGGTTTCGTCCCTACGCTTGGGTGCACCAGTAGCAATGTGTTTATAAGACCACACCTGATAACAAAGTCAAATTATAGACAACATCGTCAAAAATTATTGTCAACCCACTAATAAAAAAATATCGATAACGTAATCAAGATTTATATAATATACATGCAACAGCGAGAGACATGCACATATAGCTTTGGAGTCAGGCATCATTGCCTTGTGCAATACTCGATATAAGTACGTAAGAGTTGCTGCACCCCAGGCATACTCCCCAACCTCTTGCAGGTTACCCAATAACGGTAAATATTTGCTGCTGACCGTATTCTTTGACGTCGTTGAGAATAGAATTGCCCATACCACCCACAGCAAGAAAGCCTTTGTGTACATCACAAGCATCCCATCCGTGTAGTTTTCTGACAGTTCCCTATAGGTATCTACCAACCACTTCAACTTTACCCCACCAATGCTAAACTGATCTTCAGGTACAAAGGTAAAGAAGTCCCTAGCGGCTCTCTTATTCGTTGCTTCCAACGGAGGAGCAATTACCGGTCGCCCCGTCACCGGTAACCCTAAGATGAACCCTACATCTTCTAGGGTAATAGCCATCTTTCCAAAAGGGAAGTGAAACGCATTAGTTTCACTTCTCCACCTCTCAACAAGGAAACCTATCAAGGCCCGGTCAAGTTGTTGAAAGATCTGGCTGTGTGTGAAAAACCCAAACCCAATTCCATGCAGTAATTTTTTTTCTGTCGTTTGTTCAATTTCTAGGCTGCGAAATTATCAGACACTTTTACTGTGTTGAGGAGTGCTATTTTCTACGAATTGATAAATACAATTTAAGCAAAGAAAAACGGTATACAATGTTCGTGAGAATAAGGAAGTTGATAAAATAAGTATCTTACTCCGCCATCCCATATGAGCGTACTGATATTGTTTGCTTGGTCGTATAATATGGAGGGATCTTCTGGTCTAGGGTTAAACTCCATTTTTTTGCAACTGAAATTATGTCAAAACCTCAAGTTTGGAAACTTTCGAAAATTGCTCGCAAATTACCAACGCTAGCACATGCATAATACGCAATATATGTGTGTGTGTGTATATATATATATATATATATATATATATATATATATATATATATATTCCCAACGCTAGCACATGCTCAATACATAATCAAAATCATGCATAAGACGCAATACTCATAACAACTTTAGATTATGAACAAATAAAAGATTGGTTTGTGAACTTACGTGATTGATGAGGCGATGAAACGATTTCTTGGGAAGAAATTGCGCAGATCTGCTTGCCAACGCTGCTAGAAAAATTTGTGAGAAGAAAGAATGAATAAGAGTATTCGAAGTTAAGTTTTTGTATACATATATAAGCCGTCCGCTACATAGTATAGCGGACAGTAAAGTCTATCCGCTACACAATGTAGCGGACCATATTTATTTAGTATTTATTCAAATCTCGTCTACTACACAGTGTAGCGGACAGTGGGGATAAGGACAAAGTAACAGTCGTAACAGTCGTGGAGGGACAGGACTGATGCGACAACTGTCAGTGGGGATGTGGATGACTTGACCACTGTCAGGGAAAAAGTTGTCCGCTAGACAGTGTAGCGGATAACTTTTTGACTGACGTTTATCGGGGTCAAAAAGTCGTCCGCGAGACTGTGTAGCGGATGAGGTGGGAGGGGCAATTTGGTAAAAAATCATGTCTGTTACACTGTCTTGCTGACGGCTGACAGCTTTTGAAAAAAGAAAGATCTGGGCCGTCCATCCTTGATGGACGGCCAGATCGCGTTTGCAACTTATCTTATTTTGCTAGTGCTATCAGCGGATCAGCTCACACACACACACACACACACACACATATATATATATATATATATATATATATATATTTCGGCCCAAAAGGGTTTTCAAACAAACTGGGAGGTACGATTTAAGTCAATGTTGGAAAGAATATGCATTGAGTCACCATAATGTGGCTGATAAAGTTCATACATGGTGGGATGGGAAAAACATTGTTGAATTCTTGAGCTGAGGTCCTCAAAATCTCTTCGGATAATGGAATTGCCTTTAGGGTAGCTTTCCAAAGTATGGCCTATGCACCCACATTTGTAGCAAACTCGAAAGATCTTCTAACAAGCACATGCTAACCAATGGGTTCATGGTTGAGTAGATAAAGAAAGAAACCTGCTAGAAGAGGTTTGTTCACATCCACACTAATCTGTATCTTAAAATAGTCATTGTTCTTCAATCTAATGGGGACCAGTCTATGCGTAGGACTACACCAAGAAGACCTCCAATGGTTTTTGCTAGGGGGAGACTATGACAGTAACTTGGTATGTTTGAGACACGTAGCCAAAGGTCAGTTGTAGGAAAGGTTATTGACCCGTAGACAAGGTGAGGTGTCCAAGGACGAAGCAAGAGAAGTGCTCCTTGTATGCTTCATAAACCATCGAAAAAAACCAAGTGTGCCACATACTCAAAGTCAAAATAGAAGAGGAAATTTTACGTAAATTTTCAACTCTTACCCTTCCAAAGAGGTGCCGATTGGTGTTGATAATTTGTTGCATTTGTCACTCACTGAAGGTCTTGGTGTCGCAAATGCAAGTCTATAAGAATACGCGATGTGCCACGTCGTTCGTGTATGACTGGAGCTTCGTCCAGGTGTATTAAAGGGCCATGACGGGTAAGAATACCATTTAACAAGGTTGGAGGTTGAGGGGGATTAGGGTTGTGGTTGGGTACATGTGAAGAAGGGGAGTTAGAAGGTGGATGTATGGCTTCAGGAGAGTCAATCGGTGGAGAAGGACACATCTTGGGAGAGGTTGGAGTTGCGTGATGTTGGGGAGGCAGGAGTTAATCCTTATGACCAACTCCTTTCATCCATGTGAAGCCCATTAAATGTTGTCAGAAGTTTCAGGTTGATGGAGATGTGTAGTAATGAGCAATGGTGTAAAGAAGGAGTTCATCTGAAGTAGGGATGGCAATGGGGCGGGTCGGATGCGGGTTTCTTAAGATCCGCACCCGCCCCGCTACGCCAAACATGTGACTCCGCCCCGCCATCAGGTTTGGAGATGATAATACCATCCCCGCCCCGACAGGCTTTCAGGTAACCCAACCCCGAACCGTTCCAATTTGCACTACCATTATAGAATTGCAATATCGCCGTCATCACTTTTGCCCTTCGTCTCCTCCGGCTCCGCTACTATCGCCATCGTCGCACTCCAAAATCATTAACTACCCTAATCTACATAATCATAACTTCGACTAATTTCTAATATTTTGAAACTATTTTTTATGGAAGAAATGGAATTTGACGCCTGCGTATGAAGGATCTGTGTTCGCAAGATCTTTGGCGGACACAAGATAGATGGATGTAAGATTAGCTGCGGTTTGTCCACTCGTACTGGAGTGCGGCAATGAATCCTTGAGTAAATTGAACACAATAATGGGGAAAAAGAGAAGAGATCAGGGTAGCCAAGGACAATGATGTGGTGTGGCGGCTTATGGAGAAGTAGAGAAAATGGGCAGAATGATGCAAGGTTAGGGTTCAGTTAATATATATAAGACGAGATTAATGGTGGAGATTAAATCTAGATAAGAATTTCAAGTGAACGGGTTGGGTCGGGTTACGGGGCATACATACTTAAAACCACACCCGCCCCATATCCGTAGCGGGTTATGAAAACAAAAACCAAACCCGCCCCATGACCCTGTTATATGTAAAAATATCCGCTCCTATAGGACCGGGGCGGGGCGGATATCCGCCGGGTACGGGTCCAATTGCCATCCCTAATCTGAAGGGAGTATGAACATGTCAGCCCGAGCAATAAATGAGAGAGAAAAGAGGGACTAATGGGTAAAAAAACAAACACTTTTTTCCTCTTGAATAGTTTGATGAGGGAATAAACGCTAAGCTGGCAAAAAGGGAAATACTAAAGAGTATTAAACGAAAAAGATGACGAAAAATAAAGACAGAAAAATGCGTCAGGAGACCAAAATAAAACCCAGCAGCAGCAGTACTAGCCGTCTCCAACTACTGACGTCTCACTTGCTTCCTCCCATGGCTTCCGAGAAAGACGCCGCTCTTGCTGCCGTCCCTACTGATTCTCCAACCATGTAAATCTCTGTCTGTCTCCCTCTCTCTAAGTATGTGCATATATGTATATATACATGTATTTACTTAATACAATTTCCAAAAGCAGATTTCGTGTAAAACCCTAAAATAGATGGAATTTACTTCCTAGCTATTGGTTACTTCTGTAAATTGACCAGCTTCAGTGGTTGTAGAGTTACCAGTTATGCTAATTGTATGGTTGTCTCTTGGTATTACATGTATGCATTAATCACGTTCTGCTTTGATAGAGACAGGAAAAACATGAAATGTACAAACTAAAGAGGAATACTCTGATATTTGTGCAATTTCAGGATATAAAGTCATCAATTTCGATTTTTGTAACGTAAGAATGATGCCAAATTATCAGTATCTTACCATTGGATTTTTCCCCTTTGACTTTTTTCCGATTCCCTGGGATAGACTTAGTACACGTGAGCATGTACTTTAAGTTTTTCCCCCTAGCATGACTTGCCAAAACGACTCTTGTCTAATTTAAATTTGGTGCTTGAGTTCAATTTAGTGTCTACGTGCGTATTA
This sequence comes from Escallonia rubra, assembly GCA_033065855.1. NCBI lineage: Eukaryota > Viridiplantae > Streptophyta > Magnoliopsida > Escalloniales > Escalloniaceae > Escallonia > Escallonia rubra. The sequence goes on along the minus strand of JAVXUO010003016.1, from coordinate 13,412 downwards.
AGGTCTACCATAGGGTTTTGGCAAAAGTCAAAGGGAGCCCTACGGCCCCAAAAAATGAGAACTCCTTTGATCACATTTGTTAAAAACAGAGCTTGTGACAAAAAAGAAAAAAAAGTCAATTGATTGAATGATTTGAATCCTGGAAACATATTGGCAGTTCAGTATCAATGTTCTTACTAGTTTTCTGGTAGGAACTTTTGGCTATAATCTGATTTTCTAAAAGGCTATGTTGCATGCGTGTCTGTTTGGGGGTAGGAGATGCATGTTTGGTGATGCAAACTCAAAATTTTAAACCATTAGTCTGTTCAGTTGCAGTAGTTGTGTTGTTTGCTCAAGAATAGTCTGCTAATGTCATTGAAAAACCAATACGAAAGTGCATAATTTTTTTTTATGCTCTGCTATAACTGGTATGTGTTATCGTACTATGAAAAAATGTTATCGTACTATGAAAATTTGTGCTATTATTCATATGGTTAAAGTGAGCACATAGATAACGCATATATTAGAATACTTGCCATATTCTCGCCACACCCATATTTTGTAATTTTCAAAAAAGACGTATCCACGTTTCTGCACCCGTGTCATGTATACACAAGGTCACCTCAAAAATGGCCTCTATCAGCTTTTGCCATCTGCTGCATCTTCTCTGTCCTTGGTGTTCGTGCCCCTTTATGTCTCTGGCATCAACGCCTCGGCCATCCATCGTCTCATGTTGTCTTTCAAGTAGTTCATTAGTTTTCACTTCCTTCTGCATCAAATAAATGTGATGCTATGACTTGTGAGGCATGTTGGCTTGGTAAAAGTCATAAGCTTCCTTTTGAATTTTCTCATGTAATCTCTTCATCACCTTTGGGATTAATTTACAGTGACCTTTGGGGTCCATCCTCTGTTGTGTCTCATCGAGGCTATCGCTACTATGTTCATTTCATTGATGATTTTAGTCGTTACACATGGATTTTTCCTCTCAAATTAAAGTTGGATATTATGAACGTTTTCATTCAATTTAAGAAGCTAGTGGAGAACTTAACCAGCAATTCTATCAAAACCCTTCAATCTGATTGGGGTGGCAAATACCGCCCGCTCCAAACTTTTTGTTGTAAAAACGGTATTTTCCACCGGTTTCGTGCCTCCTTACTCATGAACAAAATGGTGTTGCAGAACACAAGCACCGTCATATTGTGGAAAAAGGCCTTTCCATGCTTGCTCATGCTCACCTACCTCCCAAATACTGGGATGAAGCCTTCACCATTGTCGTGTTTCTCATTAATCGTCTTCCATCCCCCGTTATCCGGAATTTATGTCCCCTTGAAAACCTATTTCACGCTAAGCCAGACTTTACATGTCTCAAAGTTTTTGATTGTCTATGTTGTGCACACTTGTGACCTTATGTCAAGCACAAACTTGATTTTCGTTCCAAACTGGGTATATTTTTGGGCTACAATACCCTTCACAAGGGATATCGGTGCCTTGACCCCCTCAATGGCAGAACCTACATTACCCTCCATGTCATTTTCGACGAAAATATTCTTCCTTAAAAAACCATTCTTCCCTTACCCACATTACATGCCTTGCTAACCACACCGTCAAATATTCCTCACCCTAATACCCACCTACAAAATTCTTTATCTTACCAACCGGCCCCACCACTCACTTCATCCCTCTCCTCATTTCCATCTAACTCCCATGTATCCTTGCTAACCACACCGTCAAATATTCCTCACCCTAATACCCACCTACAAAATTCTTTATCTTACCAACCGGCCCCACCACTCACTTCATCCCTCTCCTCATTTCCATCTAACTCCCATGTATCCTGCCACCTATCCCCTCATACACGGCCCACTCCCTCTTTTCACTCTAACTCCTCATCACCTTTGTCCCCTTATCCAAGACCCGCATACCCTTTTCCTTCAAATTCAAACTTTCCTACCTTATCTCCACCACTCAATCTTCTGCCACCTTTTAAATTTCTCTCACCCTTTATCTCCTCCACTACACAAAGGCCCACCTCCCCAAAACTCTCTCTCAAAAACTCTACCGTCACCTTATTCTTCACTTCCCACCAAATCTTCTAACTTCCAAACAGAACAAATTTCCTTCACATCACCTCCCATTAACCCCTCCAACACCTTACACCCATCTTCTGACTCCCACCACTCCACGTCATCCCCTTCATCCACCTCACCCCACATGTATGAAGCACGAATTCCAGTGCGGGTGCGGATGCGGATGCGATACGGGTGCAGATACGCGGATACGTCAATTTCTCAAAAAATAGGATACGGGTGCGGCGGGGATATGGCAAAAATTTATTACATATATTATTTGTATATAACAAAAATAATGTTATTTTAGACAAACAATAAGGTGTTTTGTTAATTTGGTGGGCTGCTTTAGAAACATTGAAAGTGCATAGCCAGGTATGACAAAGTTAGTAGAATTTGTATTTTTTTTTATAAGTAGTGGGGCTATTTTGCAAGATTGTCAATAGACTTGGGAGTTAAACATAATAAAGATGAAGTTTCATAGAAACCCTATCCCTATCTTATAACACAGCCGTCAGCAGTTAGAGACATAGAAAACATCACAGTAAGGAGTGGTCGTCGCCTCTCCTGCCGGAAGTCCCTCGCCGGTTGCCTCTCCTGCCGGAAGACCCTCAACGCTCCGACAGAGTTATTTCTTCTCTTCTCCTTCTTCCCTTTCTTTGTCTCCTTCTTCTCTTCTCCTTCTCTTTCTTCTTCTTCTTCTACTCTCTGCCAAAAAACCTTGGGTGCGTGTCCGAGCCACACCCAGATCCAGAAAATTAATTGAAAAAAAAAAAGTTTCGGACACGCACCAGTGTGCACCTGGTGCCGGTGCTTCTTCCTGACTGCCGCACCGGTGCTTCATAGCCCCACATTAACCCCTCCCCCGTGCAAAACATATCCTCTGAATCCCCCCACTCGCAAGTTCCCTCACCTCGTACTAATTCTCCACATCCCTCATCTCTTCTGCCACACGTCAACACAACATATCCTGTCAATAACCCACCTCCATCACAACCACCCAAGCCCCTAATTTCTTCTACATATTCTATGGTCACCGCTCCCGCGACGGCATGCCAAAACCCAAAACATTTCTCACTTCCAAATATCCTCTAACGGCTTTTGTCACTGAACTTGAACCAACTTGTTACTCCCAAACTGCTTCACATTCCCATTGGCACCATGCCATGCAGGACGAATACAACGTTCTACTACCTAATCACACGTGGGACTTGACACCTCCACCACATAATGCCAACCTTATTGGCGGTTGTTCCGTGTTAAAAGCCATGCTGATGGCTCGGTTGACCGCCACAAAGCCCGACTTGTTGCCTAGGGCTATCGTCAACAAGGAGGAGTTGACTATGGTGAGACATTCATTCCTGTTGTCAAACCCACTACAGTTCGCCTGATTCTCTCATAGCTGTGTATTTTGGCTGGAGTCTTCGTCAAATTGATGTGAACAATGCGTTCCGAAACGGTTTTCTCGATGAAGATGTACATATGGCACATCCCCCTGGTTTTCAACATCCGCAGTTCCCTAACCATGTGTGCAAATTACTCAGGGCTCTCTACGATCTCAAGCAAGCCCTACGTGCCTAGAACGTACGTTTTTCCTAACGGCTGCTCCACCTTGGATTTAGTTCGGATACATCTCTGTTCATATTTCGCACCGAGAAATTTTTTATCTGTCTTATCATATATGTTGATGACATCATCCTCACTAGAAATTCATTACCGGCTATTAATCGTATTGTGTGTGCACTTAATGCCAAATTCTCGGTAAAAGATCTTGGTCCCTTCACTACTTCCTCGCCATTGAAGTTATTCTCACGAATCGTGGTCTCTTACTTCTTCAAAGAAAATATATCACTGATCTCCTTAAACGCACCCATCTGGATGCGGCAAAGCCGGTCCACACTCCCATGGCCACCTCAACTCAACTCTCTCGACATCGTGGTGATCCCTATCCCTCCCCCACTGCATATCGCAGCATCGTTGGCGCACTTCAGTACCTTTCATTTATCAGACCTGACATTTCATTCTCGGTCAACATGGTGGCTCAATTTATGCAGTCACCCACATCCGAGCACTGGTCGGCAGTCAAGCGTATCTTACGCTACCTTAAAGACACTCTTCATTTTGGCTTATGAATCTCCAAATCTTCAAATCTCTCTTTATCGGCGTACTCCGATGCTGGGCTGGATGTCCGGATGATTGTCGGTCCGCCAGTGATTTTTGTGTTTACCTTGGCTGCAATCTCATCTCTTGGAGTTCACGCAAGCAACCTCTGGTAGCTCGCTCGAGTACGGAAGCCGAACACAAAGCCATCGCAACTGTTGCCTCTGAACTTGAATGGCTCAAATCGCATTTGGCTAAACTTCATCTTGCACCGTCCCTTCCCCCCAAACTTTGGTGTGACAACATTGGCTTGGTTTATCTCTCTGCATTAACCTGGTTTTTCCATGCGCATACTAAGCATGTTGAAATTGACTACCACTTTGTTCGCAAAGCTCTCGATTTCGATATATTTTCACCGTCGGCCAGCCCACCGACATCATCACAAAGCCCTTGTCCTTGCCTCGGTTTCGATTACTTCGGTCCAAGTTTGCGCGGCGGGGTGGGGGGGGGGGGGTGGGTGGGTATTGGAGCATGTCATATGGCCAACACCCACTCAAACACGTTCACCAAATCAAATTCAAATTCATCACAAGATAGACTAGTTTAAATATTGTAATCATTTACTTATCTCCACTTTCTTATCTAGTTAGTTACATGCATAGGTAATCATCTTATATATACACGAAGCCACAATATGAGAAAAGTGAAATGAACAGTCTCCAGTGTTCTTTTAAGCAGTAATCGTAGTTTTTGGTAATGTTATCTTCATGCCTAAGCCTTTTGGGTAGAACATCAGTTGCTTAGAGAGGTTTAAGTAGTTGGAAAAAAATTTGTGGATGCTTTGTAATTCAACGTTTATTCTAGTTTACCAGTTTTCAACTTTAACTCAGACATAAGTTCATCTGTTTTTACGTAGTCTTTCGTTCTGTTATTTATCAATTCTTTGGCAGACAATTCCTTAAATTTGACTTGATATTTGGGGTTTTTGTTTTTTTCCTCTAAATTTATGCACAAAATATTTTCATTAAGCTCTTTGATACTTTTTCCTTATTGGGATGAATCTTAACACGCCCCTTATTTACTCCTGTTCTGATATGCAGATTTGATAAAATTATTAACAAGGAAATACCTGCAAAAGTGGTTTACGAGGATGAAAAGGTAGCAATATACTTTTTACATTCTCCTTCAGAGATATATTTTGCGATGTGTATTCTGCAAAGCTTAGCTCCATTGCTGGAGCAGCCTTGAGTTGCTCAGATCTATAAGCCTGCTATGAAGGCCATTATTTTACCAAAGCCTTATAAGAGGCAAAAAAACTGTTAAGGCATGGTGCTTTAAGTTTTAAGGTTTGGTACTCATTTAATTGCTTCAATTTAGGACTCTGCTATATCCTTTGGATCATGGCCTAAATAGAAATAGCTCATGATCAAGTTCATATGCAGTCAGTTTGTTTCTTTCTCTTTTGATTAGCCTTCTGCAGTCTCAGCTTAACCATCTGAACCCCTTTCTTGGTATGTGACATGCTGTCAATTTATTTTTGTCTACCTGTTTTTATTTTTCTTCTAAGCTTCTTGATAATCGCCTATGTTATCATCCTTTCTATGGTTTTATCATAGATGAGCTTTATAAGTTTTTTGGGCTGTTTTTTGAGTAATTTATCTGTATTAGCCTGTGTATTGATCTTGCTTTAGTTTTTATTACTGTTGATGTGGGCAGGTTCTTGCCTTTAGAGATATAGCTCCCCAAGCTCCTACACACATTGTGATTATCCCCAAAGTCAAGGATGGCTTGACTGGACTCTCTAAGGTACTTCTCATTTGGTTCTAGTTCTTGAACGGAGCGGATGAATTCTTGACTTGCCTTTGGTAAAAGACACTCTTATTCTTCCATTATACATATATTATGAGAGGCCTTTGGTCGAATTTAGATACATATTGAATAATGTTGTGGCGAATTATGGGCTTTATGACTTGTGTCGTTCGTTGGAAACTAGATTAAACAGCCAGGCTTTGAGCTCAACTAAGTTTTGGGGTTACTTAATAGGTTGCATGCATCTTCTAATGAAGTTATATCTGAGTCTTCAGTTCATAGTAGAGACCGAACATATTAGTCAGTACTCTCTGAATGTTTCTTTTTTGTATGTGCCATATTTACTTGGACCATAAGGGCATGCACAATTTTTAGTTTCAGGCTTTCAGCAATGGACTCCATTTTTCTTTACTAGTACCCACAACATTTTCATGTAAGAAGTGAGGTATAGAAGACTTCGTTTTAACATATCTGGTCTCAAGTGTTTGTTAGTTTTGAATTTCGACATAAACCATAGAAACTGCATTAATTCCTTCAATTGTACTATCTAATCTATAGTAAAAAAAACCATAAGGTGAATTCCATTCACCTTACCTTAGATTTGGGCTTGGTTTTGGATGATATCCTCCACCATGACATTCGCTTGTCATTGCAATTCTCAACCTCAGATGATTTCACCCCCAAGCCTCGATTGATTTCCCTTAACAAAACTTGTAATGACTAGGTCTAGGTTTTTCATATTCAATTTGAAAGAGAGATTTGTCTTGTCTAACTGGTAAGAAGCTTCACAATTCACGATGCACCAAGCTATAAAGTGGGGGAGTAGGATATTGAGGATCTCTAATTCATCTTTTCAAATAGCTTTTTCATCATCCGCAAAATTAACACAAAAATGGACTAAAGTACTCTGATATCAGAACATTCTGAAATCTTCAAATCAAATCCGCTGGATTTTGTGTAGCTACGAGAAGGGCTGGATCTTTAGCTCACATCTTTGCCGTCGCATAATGACCGGTGGATGAGATGCAAGGGATGAGAAGTGTAAGGAAAGTTAGGCAACATGACGTGGTGTGTTAATTTGTGGTGTTTTTGTCCATAAATGTAAATCAAGCTAAGTACGGCACATAAACAAAATGTTGATTAAAAATTTTCCAAGTCAAAGGATGGTTAATTCCACCCTAGAAGTCGAGCTTAGCCAGCCCTGAAACTCAGCATCAGATTCGGAGTGTCCATTCTGCATATATACACACCTATCCTGCTGGATCACCAAGTTCACTAGGTAGGAGCTGGAGGAGTCGTAGTCATAGCTAGCAAAACCGAATGGTGTAATATTAGCCCTAGCCGCTGGCTATGTTACATGGACTCGGTACGGGTGTCCAAGTCGGAGATGTGTCCAAGTGTCGGATTTGTCTAATTTTCAAACTTAAGACACAGGGTCACTGTAAAATATTCCTATTCATTGTTATTTTTCCGTTTTCCTCAGTTAACGTGGTGTTTTATTTGACGCAAAATATTTTACTTTAAATTTGTATCATCTCAAAGCAATAAAGAACTAAGAAAAATTCTATAAGATAGTAGTGACATATACTATGACGTGTCAAACACAACCCTTACCCATATCCAAGTGCCGTGTCGGACACGGGTACTTCACACATTTTGAATAGTCCATGTAACATAGGCCACCGGACCATGAGCAGGAGGAGGAGAAGGATTCGCCGGGTCAGGGGGTGGGGGTGGAGTGGGGAGGACCTAGATGGCTGGTGGATCAACGGCCGTGGTCAATTGGTATGGGGTAGAGCCTGCCCGGGACGGATCATATATGTATATGGCAGTGGAAATTGGAAAAAATAGAATATCGCGTCGTACATGTGTATATGATATGCCTGCACCTGTACACGTGTATCGCTATTTTTATAATGTTACGTGGTTTATTTTCCAGGCCGAGGAGAGGCACTGTGAAATTCTTGGCCACCTTCTTTACTCTGCAAAGCGCGTTGCTGAACAGGAAGGCCTCGAAGATGGCTTCAGAATTGTGATCAATGACGGGCCAAAAGGATGTTAGTCCTCTATCTTGATTTTCTCTGACATTTGAACTGCAAAGTTTAATTTCTTTTTCTTTTTTGTTAAACTCATTTGTTTGAGGCGAGGATATTTTTGGCAGGCCAATCTGTCTATCACCTTCACATTCACCTCCTTGGGGGAAGACAAATGAACTGGCCCCCTGGCTAAAATGGAGTTACCGTGCAGGCAGCCAGATTTGCTTGTATTCTGCTATCTTTTTTCGCAAAACAATAAAAGATAAGCCGAGATAAACGACGTCTTCTGTTGGCACAGAACTTGAATTTGGTTACTGGGTCACATGGATGTGTTTGGATTGCTGTTGTATTTTCAATTGTCTGTTAATTTAACGTCTCTAGAATAGCGATTAACATTGGATTTGCCAGTATATATGACACCCCAAAACCTCATTTAACCTAGGGTTAGGAGTGGGAAATTAGGTGGGCGGGCTAGGTTTGGGTGAGGGTTAAACGGGATGGATATAACTGGGTGACTTACCCATTTTGACCGATTTGGTTGTGGATCATCTAGCTCATTCCCCCCCCTTTTTTTTTTTTTTTGAAAATAATAAAAATATATACCGCTCAAAAGTAGGAGATTTTCCCCAGTTATAGATAACCCAGTATTAAAATATCAGTTAAGATAAACGCATAACGCAGTAGATCATGCCAAAAACTCGTTAGGTAAGCAGATACAGGTGGTTGAACAAGGTCTTAGCCGATCCGGCCAAAAATATGGATAATATTCTGATCCGTTAAGTAAGCAGATATCTCACACCGCGTGGTTGAACAAGGTCTCAACAGACCACCATTAAAACACCATCCAGTAGCTCAACGAGAGCATGTTGCCTGTTCTGTGCCAATGTACAATCAAAAAGCAAAACTAGCTCACGGGCTCATCAAAATAGTGAGGTACCATGCATACTTAACTCACTCTGCACTGTGATCTGCACAAATACATGTCAAGAGCTATAAATTTAACTAATTAACAGTAGCAAAGTCAAACAGCAAGGACGCTCGCCCTATGGAGTAGGGGACATCAAATTTGACAGTGTTTCACTGAATCGTCGTCGAAACCGAGTTGTATTAGCAATCAATCTGACCAGCTCATGCAAGTGATATACTAAGCGCTGCGAATGAAAAACATCCTCACCGAAAATAGCATGATTACGATCATACCAGATAACCCTCAATGCAATCGCTATCCAGAGGCAGTTTACTAAGAGTTTCGGTTGCTGCAAAATTGGCCGCCCCAGCCACCCAGGATCTCACCGAGGCTATAGAAGTCACATGCCCTGGATGTGTAACTTTAATACTTGCCTAAATGGGTTGCACACAATAACATTGAAAGAATAAGTGCTCAGTTGTTTGAGAAACTGTCCGAAGCACCACAACCACGTTTAATTAACTCCGTGCGAAGTGGAAGTCTCTGCCTGATAAATTGCCATAGGAAAGTTAGATTTTTGGTGATTTTACGTCACAAAGCTGGCCTCAGACAGGTATCAATGTGAGTAGTGCCGCAATTAAGCGACTGAACCATCCGATAGGCTGTCGTGACCGAGAATTTTCCATCAGTCCTGTGAGGCCAGTTAGGAATGTCTTGTCGTCCATCACAGGCATGAAGTAACCCAAAGATTTGATGAGCAACAGATGATGGGAACTTTTGGAAGACTCGACCCCGATCCCACGTAAAGGTGTCTGGCTTAATCAAGTCAGAATCTCTCATATGGCCATTAGCAAGTGTTCGATAAGAACTAGGCAATGGAGGCGGCAATTGGGGAAGCCAGCAATCGTTCCAAAGTGAGATTGATTCACCATTGCCAATTCGCCATTGAATCCCTTGTTTAAACATCCGCCGACCAGCTAAAATACTTTACCAGACCCAAGACGCATGTCTGACACATTTAACCTCAATAACGACCACATAATACTTTAGCAAGTAAAGTATCCAGATGTTGCCAGATCCGCCAAGCTTATTTAGCTAATAGCGCCTCATTAAAAGACCTGGTATCCCTAAATCTAAGTCCACCCAGGTGTTTAGGTAGACAAACAATAGGCCAAGCCACCCAATGAATTGAGCAATGAGATATATCTCCAGCCCACCATAATCAAGCTAGAATCTCATCTATCTTCTTGCAAAGGTACCGTGGAAATTTAAAGACCATCATATAATGAATGAACAAAAAGATAACACTGACTGAATTAACGTTGCTCTACCCGCCTTGTTAAGCAACAGTCACATCCACGATCTACATCTATCTTGAACCTTTTGTACCAAGCTATGACAAATGTCCCTTTTGTTAATGGAAATATCCAACTGATTTCCCAAATATTTACCTAAGGAATCCTGAGACGTAAAGCGAAAGGCAGCATCCACGTGAGATAGAACTTCAGGGTTCACATTTGGACTTAGAGTAAGAGCCGACTTATCCCAATTAATTTTTTATCCAGACGACTTGTTATATATCATAAGAATTTCCTTGATTGTCGCAATATGTGCTTTATACTCCTTATTTAAACAGAAAATAGATAAATATCTTCGGCACACATCAGATGTGATACCGGTGGAGAGTGTCGCCCAACTCTGATGCCTTCCAACTCAGCTTTTAGCTCACCCTGTGCCAGAGCAGTGGTTAATATTTTTGGGCACAAAATAAACAAATACGGAGATTATGGGTCACCTTGTCTTATTACATAAGAAGGCTGGAAATGCTCCATCATGGGTCCCATTGACCAAGATGGAATAAGACACCATTGTTACACACTGCATAATTAAATGCACCCGTCGCTTAGGAAACCCTAGTCTATCCAAAACCGCCTGAATGAAATCCCATCGAAGTTGATCATATGCTTTGCTTATATTTAATTTGAGAGCAACACAAACAGTTTTCCCCTTTTCTACCTTCGAATATAGTCAGTCAGTTCCTGGTCCAGAACAACATTATCTGATAATTTCTGCCTAGGCACAAACGCATTTTGGCAGGGAGAGATGAGCTACGACATCAATGGCTGCATATGATTCATCATCACCTTGGATATTATTTTGTATATCACATTACATAAACTAATTGGCCTAAAATCCTCTGGCATTCTAGAAATTCGTTCTTGGGAATGAGTAAGAAACGTACGATATACTTCTCTAAGCGTATAACCTGAGTTGAGGAAGGATAAGACTACATCAGTAATATCAGAGCGCATGAGATTCCAGCATGGGTGAATTCCATCCAGGCCAGAAGCCTGGAAGGGGCCCAATCTGAAAGGCTACCTTCCTTACCTCTGTAACAAAGAAAGGAATTACCAATAGGCTACCTTCCTGACCTCTGTAACCGAGAAAGGAATTACCAACTCCTGCCCCTGAGTTGGTCTTAGAGCCCTTTTAAAGAGACCGAACACGCCTATCCCCTCCATAATTCCTAGATTCCATGATACCGGCAATGGCGTAAAAATTCGTTTAAAGTAATTAACGAAACAACCTAACGTCCTCTTCCTAGGTTTATGTGATTGCATCAGATTTCAAGGAAACCACTTTGTTCTTTCTTCTGCGAATCAAAGAGGATATGGGGAAAAAATTTTGTTTCGATCCCTAACTCTACCCAAGGGTTCTTAGATCGCTAGGCCCAATACACCTCTTCAGCCTGCAACAGGTAGGGATGGCAATTAGATCTGCACCTAGCAGACCTCCGACCTGCCTCAACCCAGTAGGAGCCGGTTATATTGGCTTTGAGCGGGTTATGGAGTGGGTATGCTGTATTTACATTTTCACCCCTGAGCTCGCATCGAATCTCAGTCATCCATCCTAGGATATATAATTGTCTCACCAAACCCTACATTTTCTCCTTCTCTCTGCCGACTCTACCCAGCGCCGCTACCCCTTTCTTCTCTCCCCCGCACTGTAAGAGGCCAACCACAAACAACCTCCACCTCACCACCACCGTCACCACCATCTCACAGTCAACCAAACACCGTAACCACCACCTCCACCGCGACCAAACAGCGTCACCACCACCTTTGTTGTCATCACCACATAAACGTCCACTGTTATCACCATATAACCGTCCACCATCCTCTGTCACCACCACTCCACCATCAGCACTGCAGGTTTGATTGGCGATTTTCCAGATTGGAAAGAACTTCGCTCTTTCCTTTTTCTTTTTTTTTTGTTTTGCTGAATTTGCTCTTTTCATTTGGTGGTGGTGGGTAAAAGTTTTCATTCCAAGCCTCATTAGCATGCTCGTCTCATCAATCCTGTGACTGTCATTATACCTTATCAAGCAAATCCGAACGATTTCATCAGGGGCTATAGCTAGGAAATAGTGGGTGATTGTCATCTGTAGCTGTGGGTAGAGGGTGCCGCGGTGCTTTGGTTTTTAGGGGTAAGAGATTAGGCGGATCGGGGCGGGGTCGAGGTTCTTAAATTAGCTTAGGATCAGGGGATGGTATTGCACTCATATGACCCGCTAGCAGGGCGGAGTGGGGTTTCACCGAGGGGGTAATGAATTTCATAAGATATGCACCGAACTGTCCTATTGCCATCCCTAGTAGTAGGCCATCAATACATTGGTGCAAATGAAAATCATAAACCTGGCCTTGAATTGAAAAAAAAGCATGTGGCTGCGAGCACAACAGCTAATCCATATGACCCGTATGTCCATGGATTCTTAGTTAGGTTCCTTTTACCCATATGACCCAAAAATGACCCATATCTAATCCAACTTTCCACTTCATCTTCCTCAAATAGCTCATATAGTAGTCACAACCACTACCACCCAACAGCCACCATGCCATATCCACAATCAACCTTTACTATATATATATATATATATATATATATATATATATATATATATATATATATATATATATCTCTCCATCCCCCTCTCCTACCATGGCCGACCACACCTACCAATTTTCTTTTACACAACCAACCTTGATCCAACCCCACTTGACCAGAACTAAAGTTCGCCACTGCCACCACATTATCTTAATTCCACTGCCATGACATTCATTGTAACCCAACTCTCATTTTACTATTGCCAGTGAGCTCTACTTCCTCCACCACCACCACGTCATTATAGTCTTTACGGCAGATCCCTTCCATTACCCAAAGCAAGTGGTCGCAACTAGCATCACCCACACCATGACTTCTACAACCACTACCTCTATAATATCATGACCATAGTTGCCACCTGTCCACCGTCACCATATCGACATCCACCACCATCGCTCCGCCACTGTTACCGCCATCACACCCACACCCACAACCACCAAACTGTGAACGCCACCATTTTTGATCCAAACATTACACATTGATGATACATCATCCTTTGCCCCTCAAAACTACATATTTATTCCAAATGGCTCAGATTTTATTGAGAGATATAGCTCCTCCTCACCGAAATAT
>JAVXUO010002682.1:0-192262 GCA_033065855.1 Escallonia rubra | reverse complement strand
TTGCAACTGAAATTATGTCAAAACCTCAAGTTTGGAAACTTTCGAAAATTGCTCGCAAATTACCAACGCTAGCACATGCATAATACGCAATATATGTGTGTGTGTATATATATATATATATATATATATATATATATATATATATATATATATTCCCAACGCTAGCACATGCTCAATACATAATCAAAATCATGCATAAGACGCAATACTCATAACAACTTTAGATTATGAACAAATAAAAGATTGGTTTGTGAACTTACGTGATTGATGAGGCGATGAAACAATTTCTTGGGAAGAAATTGCGCAGATCTGCTTGCCAACGCTGCTAGAAAAATTTGTGAGAAGAAAGAATGAATAAGAGTATTCGAAGTTAAGTTTTTGTATACATATATAAGCCGTCCGCTACATAGTATAGCGGACAGTAAAGTCCGTCGCTACACAATGTAGCGGACCATATTTATTTAGTATTTATTCAAATCTCGTCTACTACACAGTGTAGCGGACAGTGGGGATAAGGACAAAGTAACAGTCGTAACAGTCGTGGAGGGACAGGACTGATGCGACAACTGTCAGTGGGGATGTGGATGACTTGACCACCGTCAAGCAAAAAGTCATCCGCAAGAAAGTGTAACGGATGACTTTTTGACTGACGTTTATCGGGGTCAAAAAGTCGTCCGCGAGATAGTGTAGCGGACGAGGTGGGAGGGGCAATTTGGTAAAAAATCATGTCCGCGACACTGTCTCGCGGACGGCTGACAGCTTTTGGAAAAAAATCTGGGCCGTCCATCCTTGATGGACGGCCAGATCGCGTTTGCAACTTCTCCTATTTTGCTAGTGCTATCAGCGGATCAGCTCACACACACACACACACACCCACAGATACATATATATATATATATATATATATATTTCGGCCCAAAAGGGTTTTCAAACAAACTGGGAGGTACGATTTAAGTCAATGTTGGAAAGAATATGCATTGAGTCACCATAATATGACTAATAAAGTTCATACATGGTAAGAAGGGAAAAACATTATTGAATTCTTGAGCTGAGATCCTCAAAATCTCTTCGGATAATGGAATTGCCTTTAGGGTAGCTTTCCAAAGTATGGCCTATGCACCCACATTTGTAGCAAACTCGAAAGATCTTCTAACGAGCACATGCTAACCAATGGGTTCATGGTTGAGTAGATAAAGAAAGAAACCTGCTAGAAGAGATTTGTTCACATCCACACTAATCTGTATCTTAAAATAGTCAAATTGTTCTTCAATCTAATGGGGACCAGTCTATGCGTAGGACTACACCAAGAAGACCTCCAATGGTTTTTGCTAGGGGGAGACTATGACNGTAACTTGGTATGTTTGAGACACGTAGCCAAAGGTCAGTTGTAGGAAAGGTTATTGACCCGTAGACAAGGTGAGGTGTCCAAGGACGAAGCAAGAGAAGTGCTCCTTGTATGCTTCATAAACCATCGAAAAAAACCAAGTGTGCCACATACTCAAAGTCAAAATAGAAGAGGAAGATTTTACGTAACTTTTCAACTCTTACCCTTCCAAAGAGGTGCCGATTGGTGTTGATAATTTGTTGCATTTGTCACTCACTGAAGGTCTTGGTGTCGCAAATGCAAGTCTATAAGAATACGCGATGTGCCACGTCGTTCGTGTATGACTGGAGCTTCGTCCAGGTGTATTAAAGGGCCATGACGGGTAAGAATACCATTTAACAAGGTTGGAGGTTGAGGGGGATCAGGGTTGTGGTTGGGTACATGTGAAGAAGGGGAGTTAGAAGGTGGATGTATGGCTTCAGGAGAGTCAATCGGTGGAGAAGGACACCTCGTGGGAGAGGGTGGAGTTGTGTGATGTTGGGGAGGCAGGAGTTAATCCTTATGACCAACTCCTTTCATCCGTGTGAAGCCCATTAAATGTTGTCAGAAGTTTCAGGTTGATGGAGATGTGTAGTAATGAGCAATGGTGTAAAGAAGGAGTTCATCTGAAGTAGGGATGGCAATGGGGCGGGTCGGATGCGGGTTTCTTAAGATCCGCACCCGCCGCCACGCCAAACATGTGACTCCGCCCCGCCATCAGGTTTGGAGATGATAATACCATCCCCGCCCCGACAGGCTTTCAGGTAACCCGACCCCGAGCCGTTCCAATTTGCACTACCATTATAGAATTGCAATATCGCCGTCATCACTTTTGCCCTTCGTCTCCTCCGGCTCCGCTACTATCGCCATCGTCGCACTCCAAAATCATTAACTACCCTAATCTACATAATCATAACTTCGACTAATTTCTAATATTTTGAAACTATTTTTGATGGAAGAAATGGAAGTTGACGCCTGCGTATGAAGGATCTGGGTTCGCAAGATCTTTGGGGGACACAAGATAGATGGATGTAAGATTAGCTGCGGTTTGTCCACTCGTACTGGAGCGCGGCAATGGATCCTTGAGTAAATTGAACACATAAATAGGGAAAAAGAGAAGAGATCAGGGTAGCCAAGGACAATAATGTGGTGCTGCGGCTTATGGAGAAGAAGGGAAAATGGGCAGAATGATGAAAGGTTAGGGTTCAGTTAATATATATAAGAAGAGATTAATGGTGGAGATTAAATTAGATAAATTTCAAGTGAACGGGTTGGGTCGGGTCACGGGGCATACGTACTTAAAACCACACCCACCCCATATCCAGCGGGTTATGAAAACAAAAACCAAACCCGCCCCATGACCCTGTTATATGTAAAAATATCCGCTCCTATAGGACCGGGGCGGGGCGGATATCCGCCGGGTACGGGTCCAATTGCCATCCCTAATCTGAAGGGAGTATGAACATGTCAGCCCGAGCAATAAATGAGAGAGAAAAGAGGGACTAATGGGTAAAAAAACAAACACTTTTTTCCTCTTGATAGTAGTTTGATGAGGGAATAAACGCTAAGCTGGCAAAAAGGGAAAAACAAGGGAATATTAAAAGAAAGAGTTGACGAAAAAAAAAAAAAAAAAAATGCGTCAGGAGACCAAAATAAAACCCAGCAGCAGCAGGACTAGCCGTCTCCAACGACTGACGTCTCACTTGCTTCCTCCCATGGCTTCCGAGAAAGACGCCGCTCTAGCTGCCGTCCCTACTGATTCTCCAACCATGTAAATCTCTGTCTGCCTCCCTCTCTCTAAGTATGTGCATATATGTATATATACATGTATTTACTTAATACAATTTCCAAAAGCAGATTTCGTGTAAAACCCTAAAATAGATGGAATTTACTTCCTAGCTATCGGTTACTTCTGTAAATTGACCAGCTTCAGTGGTTGTAGAGTTACCAGTTATGCTAATTGTATGGTTGTCTCTTGGTTTTACATGTATGCATTAATCACGGTCTGCTTTGATAGAGACAGGGAAAACATGAAATGTACAAACTAAAGAGGAATACTCTGATATTTGTGCAATTTCAGGATATAAAGTCATCAATTTCGATTTTTTGTAACGTAAGAATGATGCCAAATTATCAGTATCTTACCATTGGATTTTTCCCCTCTGACTTTTTTCCGATTCCCTGGGATAAACTTAGTACACGTGAGCATGTACTTTAAGTTTTTCCCCCTAGCATGACTTGCCAAAACGACTCTTGTTTAATTTAAATTTGGTGCTTGAGTTCAATTTAGTGTCTACGTGCGTATTAAGGTCTACCATAGGGTTTTGGCAAAGTCAAAGGGAGCCCTACGGCCCCAAAAAATGAGAACTCCTTTGATCACATTTGTTAAAAACAGAGCTTGTGACAAAAAAGAAAAAAAAGTCAATTGATTGAATGATTTGAATCCTGGAAACCATATTGGCAGTTCAGTATCAATGTTCTTACTAGTTTTCTGGTAGGAACTTTTGGCTATAATCTGATTTTCTAAAAAGCTATGTTGTATGCGTGTCTGTTTGGGGGTAGGAGATGCATGTTTGGTGATGCAAACTCAAAATTTTAAACCATAAGTCTGTTCAGTTGCAGTAGTTGTGTTGTTTGCTCAAGAATAGTCTGCTAATGTCGTTGAAAAACCAATACGAAAGTGCATAATTTTTTATTATGCTCTGCTATAACTGGTATGTGTTATCGTACTATGAAAAAATGTTATCATCGTACTATGAAAAATTGTGCTATTATTCATATGGTTAAACTGAGCACATATATAACGCATATATTAGAATACTTGCCATATTCTCGCCACAACCATATTTTATAAATTACAAAAAAGACGTATCCACGTTTCTGCACCCGTGTCATATATACACAAGGTCACCTCAAAAATGGCCTCTATCAGCTTTTGCCATCGGCTGCATCTTCTCTGTCCTTGGTGTTCGTGCCCCCCTATGTCTCTGCCATCAACGCCCCGGCCATCCACCGTCCCATGTTGTCTTTCAAGTAGTTCATTAGTTTTCACTTCCTACTGCATCAAATAAATGTGATGCTATGACTTGTGAGGCATGTTGTCTTGGTAAAAGTCATAAGCTTCCTTTTGAATTTTCTCATGTAATCTCTTCATCACCTTTGGGATTAATTTACAGTGACCTTTGGGGTCCATCCTCTGTTGTGTCTCATCGAGGCTATCGCTACTATGTTCATTTCATTGATGATTTTAGTCGTTACACATGGATTTTTCCTCTCAAATTAAAGTTGGATATTATGAACGTTTTCATTCAATTTAAGAAGCTAGTGGAGAACTTAACCAGCAATTCTATCAAAACCCTTCAATCTGATTGGGGTGGCAAATACCGCCCGCTCCAAACAGCTTGTAGTAAAAACGGTATTTTCCACCGGTTTCGTGCCTCCATACTCATGAACAAAATGGTGTTGCAGAACACAAGCACCGTCATATTGTGGAAAAAGGCCTTTCCATGCTTGCTCATGCTCACCTACCTCCCAAATACTGGGATGAAGCCTTCACCACTGTCGTGTCTCTCACTAATCGTCTTCCATCCCCCGTTATCCGGAATTTATGTCCCCTTGAAAACCTATTTCACGCTAAGCCAGACTTTACATGTCTCAAAGTTTTTGATTGTCTATGTTGCGCACACTTGTGACCTTATGTCAAGCACAAACTTGATTTTCGTTCCAAACTGGGTATATTTTTGGGCTACAATACCCTTCACAAGGGATATCGGTGCCTTGACCCCCTCAATGGCAGAACCTACATTACCCTCCATGTCATTTTCGACGAAAATATTCTTCCTTAAAAAACCATTCTTCCCTTACCCACATTACATGCCTTGCTAACCACACCGTCAAATATTCCTCACCCTAATACCCACCTACAAAATTCTTTATCTTACCAACCGGCCCCACCACTCACTTCATCCCTCTCCTCATTTCCATCTAACTCCCATGTATCCTTGCTAACCACACCGTCAAATATTCCTCACCCTAATACCCACCTACAAAATTCTTTATCTTACCAACCGGCCCCACCACTCACTTCATCCCTCTCCTCATTTCCATCTAACTCCCATGTATCCTGCCATCTATCCCCTCATACACGGCCCACTCCCTCTTTTCACTCTAACTCCTCATCACCTTTGTCCCCTTATCCAAGACCCGCATACCCTTTTCCTTCAAATTCAAACTTTCCTATCTTATCTCCACCACTCAATCTTCTGCCACCTTTTAAATTTCTCTCACCCTTTATCTCCTCCACTACACAAAGGCCCACCTCCCCAAAACTCTCTCTCAAAAACTCTACCGTCACCTTATTCTTCACTTCCCACCAAATCTTCTAACTTCCAAACATAACAAATTTCCTTCACATCACCTCCCATTAACCCCTCCAACACCAACACCTCTTCTGACTCCCACCACTCCACGCCATCCCCTTCATCCACCTCACCCCACATCTATGAAGCACGGATTCCAGTGCGAGTGCGGATGCAATACGGGTGCGGATACGCCGATACGTCATTTTCTCAAAAAATAGGATACGAGTGCGGCAGGGATATGGCAAAAATTTATTACGTATAGTATTTGTATATAACAAAAATAATGTTATTTTAGACAAACAATAAGGTGTTTTGTTAATTTGGTGGGCTGCTTTAGAAACATTGAAAGTGCAGAGCCAGGTATGACAAAGTTAGTAGAAGTTGTATTTTTTTTTATAAGTAGTGGGGCTATTTTGCAAGATTGTCAATAGACCTGGGAGTTAAACATAATAAAGATGAAGTTTCATAGAAACCCTATCCCTATCTTATAACACAGCCGTCAGCAGTTAGAGACATAGAAAACATCACAGTAAGGAGTGGTCGTCGCCTCTCCTGCCGGAAGTCCCTCGCCGGTTGCCTCTCCTGCCGGAAGACCCTCAACGCTCCGACAGAGTTATTTCTTCTCTTCTCCTTCTTCCCTTTATTTCTCTCCTTCTTCTCTTCTCCTTCTCTTTCTTCTTCTTCTTCTACTCTCTGCCAAAAAACCTTGGGTGCGTGTCGGAGCCGCACCCAGATCCAGAAAATTAATTGGAAAAAAAAAAGTTTCGGACACGCACCAGTGTGCACCTGGTGCCGGTGCTTCTTCCTGACTGCCGCACCGGTGCTTCATAGCCCCACATTAACCCCTCCCCCGTGCAAAACATATCCTCTGAATCCCCCCACTCGCAAGTTCCCTCACCTCGTACTAATTCTCCACATCCCTCATCTCTTCTGCCACACGTCAACACAACATATCCTATCAATAACCCACCTCCATCACAACCACCCAAGCCCCTAATTTCTTCTACATATTCTATGGTCACCGCTCCCGCGACGGCATGCCAAAACCCAAAACATTTCTCACTTCCAAATATCCTCTAACGGCTTTTGTCACTGAACTTGAACCAACTTGTTACTCCCAAACTGCTTCACATTCCCATTGGCACCATGCCATGCAGGACGAATACAACGTTCTACTACCTAATCACACGTGGGACTTGACACCTCCACCACATAATGCCAACCTTATTGGCGGTTGTTCCGTGTTAAAAGCCATGCTGATGGCTCGGTTGACCGCCACAAAGCCCGACTTGTTGCCTAGGGCTATCGTCAACAAGGAGGAGTTGACTATGGTGAGACATTCATTCCTGTTGTCAAACCCACTACAGTTCGCCTGATTCTCTCATAGCTGTGTATTTTGGCTGGAGTCTTCGTCAAATTGATGTGAACAATGCGTTCCGAAACGGTTTTCTCGATGAAGATGTACATATGGCACATCCCCCTGGTTTTCAACATCCGCAGTTCCCTAACCATGTGTGCAAATTACTCAGGGCTCTCTACGATCTCAAGCAAGCCCTACGTGCCTAGAACGTACGTTTTTCCTAACGGCTGCTCCACCTTGGATTTAGTTCGGATACATCTCTGTTCATATTTCGCACCGAGAAATTTTTTATCTGTCTTATCATATATGTTGATGACATCATCCTCACTAGAAATTCATTACCGGCTATTAATCGTATTGTGTGTGCACTTAATGCCAAATTCTCGGTAAAAGATCTTGGTCCCTTCACTACTTCCTCGCCATTGAAGTTATTCTCACGAATCGTGGTCTCTTACTTCTTCAAAGAAAATATATCACTGATCTCCTTAAACGCACCCATCTGGATGCGGCAAAGCCGGTCCACACTCCCATGGCCACCTCAACTCAACTCTCTCGACATCGTGGTGATCCCTATCCCTCCCCCACTGCATATCGCAGCATCGTTGGCGCACTTCAGTATCTTTCGTTTGCCAGACCTGACATTTCATTTTTGGTCAACAAGGTTGCTCAATTTATGCAGTCACCCACATCTGAACACTGGTCGGCTGTCAAGCGTATCTTACGCTACCTTAAAGACACTCTCCATTTTCGCTTATGCATCACCAAATCTTCAAATCTCTCTTTATCGGCGTACTCCGATGCTGGGCTGGATGTCCGGATGATTGTCGGTCCGCCAGTGATTTTTGTGTTTACCTTGGCTGCAATCTCATCTCTTGGAGTTCACGCAAGCAACCTCTGGTAGCTCGCTCGAGTACGGAAGCCGAACACAAAGCCATCGCAACTGTTGCCTCTGAACTTGAATGGTTCAAATCGCTTTTGGCTAAACTTCATCTTGCACCGTCCCTTCCCCCCAAACTTTGGTGTGACAACATTGGCTTGGTTTATCTCTCTGCATTAACCTGGTTTTTCCATGCGCATACTAAGCATGTTGAAATTGACTACCACTTTGTTCGCAAAGCTCTCGATTTCGATATATTTTCACCGTCGGCCAGCCCACCGACATCATCACAAAGCCCTTGTCCTTGCCTCGGTTTCGATTACTTCGGTCCAAGTTTGCGCGGCGGGGTGGGGGGGGGGGGGGTGGGTGGGTATTGGAGCATGTCATATGGCCAACACCCACTCAAACACGTTCACCAAATCAAATTCAAATTCATCACAAGATAGACTAGTTTAAATATTGTAATCATTTACTTATCTCCACTTTCTTATCTAGTTAGTTACATGCATAGGTAATCATCTTATATATACACGAAGCCACAATATGAGAAAAGTGAAATGAACAGTCTCCAGTGTTCTTTTAAGCAGTAATCGTAGTTTTTGGTAATGTTATCTTCATGCCTAAGCCTTTTGGGTAGGACATCAGTTGCTTAGAGAGGTTTAAGTAGTTGGAAAAAAATTTGTGGATGCTTTGTAATTCAACGTTTATTCTAGTTTACCAGTTTTCAACTTTAACTCAGACATAAGTTCATCTGTTTTTACGTAGTCTTTCGTTCTGTTATTTATCAATTCTTTGGCAGACAATTCCTTAAATTTGACTTGATATTTGGGGTTTTTGTTTTGTCCCGCTAAATTTATGCACAAAATATTTTCATTAAGCTCTTTGATACTTTTTCCTTATTGGGATGAATCTTAACACGCCCCTTATTTACTCCTGTTCTGATATGCAGATTTGATAAAATTATTAACAAGGAAATACCTGCAAAAGTGGTTTACGAGGATGAAAAGGTAGCAATATACTTTTTACATTCTCCTTCAGAGATATATTTTGCGATGTGTATTCTGCAAAGCTTAGCTCCATTGCTGGAGCAGCCTTGAGTTGCTCAGATCTATAAGCCTGCTATGAAGGCCATTATTTTACCAAAGCCTTATAAGAGGCAAAAAAACTGTTAAGGCATGGTGCTTTAAGTTTTAAGGTTTGGTACTCATTTAATTGCTTCAATTTAGGACTCTGCTATATCCTTTGGATCATGGCCTAAATAGAAATAGCTCATGATCAAGTTCATATGCAGTCAGTTTGTTTCTTTCTCTTTTGATTAGCCTTCTGCAGTCTCAGCTTAACCATCTGAACCCCTTTCTTGGTATGTGACATGCTGTCAATTTATTTTTGTCTACCTGTTTTTATTTTTCTTCTAAGCTTCTTGATAATCGCCTATGTTATCATCCTTTCTATGGTTTTATCATAGATGAGCTTTATAAGTTTTTTGGGCTGTTTTTTGAGTAATTTATCTGTATTAGCCTGTGTATTGATCTTGCTTTAGTTTTTATTACTGTTGATGTGGGCAGGTTCTTGCCTTTAGAGATATAGCTCCCCAAGCTCCTACACACATTGTGATTATCCCCAAAGTCAAGGATGGCTTGACTGGACTCTCTAAGGTACTTCTCATTTGGTTCTAGTTCTTGAACGGAGCGGATGAATTCTTGACTTGCCTTTGGTAAAAGACACTCTTATTCTTCCATTATACATATATTATGAGAGGCCTTTGGTCGAATTTAGATACATATTGAATAATGTTGTGGCGAATTATGGGCTTTATGACTTGTGTCGTTCGTTGGAAACTAGATTAAACAGCCAGGCTTTGAGCTCAACTAAGTTTTGGGGTTACTTAATAGGTTGCATGCGTCTTCTAATGAAGTTATATCTGAGTCTTCAGTTCATAGTAGAGACCGAACATATTAGTCAGTACTCTCTGAATGTTTCTTTTTTGTATGTGCCATATTTACTTGGACCATAAGGGCATGCACAATTTTTAGTTTCAGGCTTTCAGCAATGGACTCCATTTTTCTTTACTAGTACCCACAACATTTTCATGTAAGAAGTGAGGTATAGAAGACTTCGTTTTAACATATCTGGTCTCAAGTGTTTGTTAGTTTTGAATTTCGACATAAACCATAGAAACTGCATTAATTCCTTCAATTGTACTATCTAATCTATAGTAAAAAAAACCATAACCTTACCTTAGATTTGGGCTTGGTTTTGGATGATATCCTCCACCATGACATTCGCTTGTCATTGCAATTCTCAACCTCAGATGATTTCACCCCCAAGCCTCGATTGATTTCCCTTAACAAAACTTGTAATGACTAGGTCTAGGTTTTTCATATTCAATTTGAAAGAGAGATTTGTCTTGTCTAACTGGTAAGAAGCTTCACAATTCACGATGCACCAAGCTATAAAGTGGGGGAGTAGGATATTGAGGATCTCTAATTCATCTTTTCAAATAGCTTTTTCATCATCCGCAAAATTAACACAAAAATGGACTAAAGTACTCTGATATCAGAACATTCTGAAATCTTCAAATCAAATCCGCTGGATTTTGTGTAGCTACGAGAAGGGCTGGATCTTTAGCTCACATCTTTGCCGTCGCATAATGACCGGTGGATGAGATGCAAGGGATGAGAAGTGTAAGGAAAGTTAGGCAACATGACGTGGTGTGTTAATTTGTGGTGTTTTTGTCCATAAATGTAAATCAAGCTAAGTACGGCACATAAACAAAATGTTGATTAAAAATTTTCCAAGTCAAAGGATGGTTAATTCCACCCTAGAAGTCGAGCTTAGCCAGCCCTGAAACTCAGCATCAGATTCGGAGTGTCCATTCTGCATATATACACACCTATCCTGCTGGATCACCAAGTTCACTAGGTAGGAGCTGGAGGAGTCGTAGTCATAGCTAGCAAAACCGAATGGTGTAATATTAGCCCTAGCCGCTGGCTATGTTACATGGACTCGGTACGGGTGTCCAAGTCGGAGATGTGTCCAAGTGTCGGATTTGTCTAATTTTCAAACTTAAGACACAGGGTCACTGTAAAATATTCCTATTCATTGTTATTTTTCCGTTTTCCTCAGTTAACGTGGTGTTTTATTTGACGCAAAATATTTTACTTTAAATTTGTATCATCTCAAAGCAATAAAGAACTAAGAAAAATTCTATAAGATAGTAGTGACATATACTATGACGTGTCAAACACAACCCTTACCCATATCCAAGTGCCGTGTCGGACACGGGTACTTCACACATTTTGAATAGTCCATGTAACATAGGCCACCGGACCATGAGCAGGAGGAGGAGAAGGATTCGCCGGGTCAGGGGGTGGGGGTGGGGGTGGAGGGGGGAGGACCTAGATGGCTGGTGGATCAACGGCCGTGGTCAATTGGTATGGGGTAGAGCCTGCCCGGGACGGATCATATATGTATATGGCAGTGGAAATTGGAAAAAATAGAATATCGCGTCGTACATGTGTATATGATATGCCTGCACCTGTACACGTGTATCGCTATTTTTATAATGTTACGTGGTTTATTTTCCAGGCCGAGGAGAGGCACTGTGAAATTCTTGGCCACCTTCTTTACTCTGCAAAGCGCGTTGCTGAACAGGAAGGCCTCGAAGATGGCTTCAGAATTGTGATCAATGACGGGCCAAAAGGATGTTAGTCCTCTATCTTGATTTTCTCTGACATTTGAACTGCAAAGTTTAATTTCTTTTTCTTTTTTGTTAAACTCATTTGTTTGAGGCGAGGATATTTTTGGCAGGCCAATCTGTCTATCACCTTCACATTCACCTCCTTGGGGGAAGACAAATGAACTGGCCCCCTGGCTAAAATGGAGTTACCGTGCAGGCAGCCAGATTTGCTTGTATTCTGCTATCTTTTTTCACAAAACAATAAAAGATAAGCCGAGATAAACGACGTCTTCTGTTGGCACAGAACTTGAATTTGGTTACTGGGTCACATGGATGTGTTTGGATTGCTGTTGTATTTTCAATTGTCTGTTAATTTAACGTCTCTAGAATAGCGATTAACATTGGATTTGCCAGTATATATGACACCCCAAAACCTCATTTAACCTAGGGTTAGGGGTGGGAAATTAGGTGGGTGGGCTAGGTTTGGGTGAGGGTTAAACGGGATGGATATAACTGGGTGACTTACCCATTTTGACCGATTTGGTTGTGGATCATCTAGCTCATTCCCCCCCCTTTTTTTTTTTTTTGGAAAATAATAAAAATATATACCGCTCAAAAGTAGGAGATTTGCACCAGTTATAGATAACCCAGTATTAACATATCAGTAAAGATAAATGCATAATGCAGTAGATCTGCCAAAAATTCGTTAGGTAAGCAGATACAGGTGGTTGAACAAGGTCTTAGCCGATCCGGCCAAAAATATGGATAATATTCTGATCCGTTAAGTAAGCAGATATCTCACACCGCGTGGTTGAACAAGGTCTCAACAGACCACCATTAAAACACCATCCAGTAGCTCAACGAGAGCATGTTGCCTGTTCTGTGCCAATGTACAATCAAAAAGCAAAACTAGCTCACGGGCTCATCAAAATAGTGAGGTACCATGCATACTTAACTCACTCTGCACTTATAGTGTGTTTTTATTTATGTTCAGTTTTCACCTGTAAATTTGCATGTTACTTTAAGTTGTGTTAAAGTGTAGGATATGCTCTGCTTTAATTCAATTGTAATGTGTATAAATTTATTAGGTGTTTGTTAGTGTCGGCCTTTATGGTCATGTATACTGAGTCACGGAAATGTCGTGACCGATAATGTCTGCAAGCTCTACAACCGAGCGATTGTGTATCTTTAAATTATCAATGCAATTCTCTTATTATCAAAAAAAAAAAAAAAAAAACTCACTCTGCACTGTGATCTGCACAAATACATGTCGAGCTATAAATTTAACTAATTAACAGTAGCAAAGTCAAACAGCAAGGACGCTCGCCCTATGGAGTAGGGGACATCAAATTTGACAGTGTTTCACTGAATCGTCGTCGAAACCGAGTTGTATTAGCAATCAATCTGACCAGCTCATGCAAGTGATATACTAAGCGCTGCGAATGAAAAACATCCTCACCGAAAATAGCATGATTACGATCATACCAGATAACCCTCAATGCAATCGCTATCCAGAGGCAGTTTACTAAGAGTTTCGGTTGCTGCAAAATTGGCCGCCCCAGCCACCGAGGATCTCACCGAGGCTATAGAAGTCACATGCCCTGGATGTGTAACTTTAATACTTGCCTAAATGGGTTGCACACAATAACATTGAAAGAATAAGTGCTCAGTTGTTTGAGAAACTGTCCGAAGCACCACAACCACGTTTAATTAACTCCGTGCGAAGTGGAAGTCTCTGCCTGATAAATTGCCATAGGAAAGTTAGATTTTTGGTGATTTTACGTCACAAAGCTGGCCTCAGACAGGTATCAATGTGAGTAGTGCCGCAATTAAGCGACTGAACCATCCGATAGGCTGTCGTGACCGAGAATTTTCCATCAGTCCTGTGAGGCCAGTTAGGAATGTCTTGTCGTCCATCACAGGCATGAAGTAACCCAAAGATTTGATGAGCAACAGATGATGGGAACTTTTGGAAGACTCGACCCCGATCCCACGTAAAGGTGTCTGGCTTAATCAAGTCAGAATCTCTCATATGGCCATTAGCAAGTGTTCGATAAGAACTAAGCAATGGAGGCGGCAATTGGGGAAGCCAGCAATCGTTCCAAAGTGAGATTGATTCACCATTGCCAATTCGCCATTGAACCCCTTGTTTAAACATCCGCCGACCAGCTAAAATACTTTACCAGACCCAAGACATGCACGCATGTCTGACACATTTAACCTCAATAACGACCACATAATACTTTAGCAAGTAAAGTATCCAGATGTTGCCGGATCCGCCAAGCTTATTTAGCTAATAGCGCCTCATTAAAAGACCTGGTATCCCTAAATCTAAGTCCACCCAGGTGTTTAGGTAGACAAACAATAGGCCAAGCCACCCAATGAATTGAGCAATGAGATATATCTCCAGCCCACCATAATCAAGCTAGAATCTCATCTATCTTCTTGCAAAGGTACCGTGGAAATTTAAAGACCATCATATAATGAATGAACAAAGAAGATAACACTGACTGAATTAACGTTGCTCTACCCGCCTTGTTAAGCAACAGTCACATCCACGATCTACATCTATCTTGAACCTTTTGTACCAAGCTATGACAAATGTCCCTTTTGTTAATGGAAATATCCAACTGATTTCCCAAATATTTACCTAAGGAATCCTGAGACGTAAAGCGAAAGGCAGCATCCACGTGAGATAGAACTTCAGGGTTCACATTTGGACTTAGAGTAAGAGCCGACTTATCCCAATTAATTTTTTATCCAGATGACTTGTTATATATCATAAGAATTTCCTTGACTGTCGCAATATGTGCTTTATACTCCTTATTTAAACAGAAAAATAGATAAATATCTTCGGCACACATCAGATGTGATACCGGTGGAGAGTGTCGCCCAACTCTGATGCCTACCAACTCAACTTTTAGCTCACCCTGTGCCAAAGCAGTGGTTAATATTTTTGGGCACAAAATAAACAAATACGGAGATTATGGGTCACCTTGTCTTATTACATAAGAAGGCTGGAAATGCTCCATCATGGGTCCCATTGACCAAGATGGAATAAGACACCGTTGTTACACACTGCATAATTAAATGCACTCGTCGCTCAGGAAACCCTAGTCTATCCAAAACCGCCTTTATGAAATCCCATCGAAGTTGATCATATGCTTTGCTTATATTTAATTTGAGAGCAACACAAACAGTTTTCCCCTTTTCTGCCTTCGAATATAGTCAGTCAGTTCCTGGTCCAGAACAACATTATCTGATAATTTCTGCCTAGGCACAAACGCATTTTGGCAAGGAGAGATGAGCTACGACATCAATGGCTGCATAGGATTCATCATCACCTTGGATATTATTTTGTATATCACATTACATAAACTAATTGGCCTAAAATCCTCTGGCATTCTAGAAATTCGTTCTTGCGAATGAGTAAGAAATGTACGATTTACTTCCCTAAGCGTATAACCTGAGTTGAGGAAGGATAAGACTACATCAGTAATATCAGAGCGCATGAGATTCTAGCATCGGTGAATTCCATCCAGGCCAGAAGCCTGGAAGGGGCCCAATCTGAAAGGCTACCTTCCTTACCTCTGTAACAAAGAAAGGAATTACCAATAGGCTACCTTCCTTACCTCTGGAACCGAGAAAGGAATTACCAACTCCTGCCCCTGAGTTGGTCTTAGAGCCCTTTTAAAGAGACCAAACACGCATATCCCCTCCATAATTCCTAGATTCCATGATACCGGCAATGGCGTAAAAATTCGTTTAAAGTAATTAACGAAACAACCTAACGTCCTCTTCATGGGTTTATGTGATTGCATCAGATTTCAAGGAAACCACTTTGTTCTTTCTTCTACGAATCAAAGAGGATGTGGGGGAAAAAAATTTGTTTCGATCCCCCAACTCTACCCAAGGGTTCTTAGATCGCTGGGCCCAATACACCTCTTTAGCCTGCAACAGGTAGGGATGGCAATTAGATCTGCACCTAGCAGACCTCCGACCTGCCTCAACCCAGCAGGAGCCGGTTATATTGGCTTTGAGCGGGTTATGGGGTGGGTATGCTGTATTTACATTTTCACCCCTGAGCCCGCAGCGAATCTCAGTCATCCATCCTAGGATATATAATTGTCTCACCAAACCCTACATTTTCTCCTTCTCTCTGCCGACTCTACCCAGCGTCGCTACCTTTTTCTTCTCTCCGTCTCACTGTAAGAGGCCAACCACAAACAACCTCCACCTCACCACCACCGTCACCACCAACTCACAGTCGACCAAACACCGTAACCACCACCTCCACCTCCACCGCGACCAAACACTGTCACCACCACCTATGTTGTCATCACCACATAAACGTCCACCATTATCACCATATAATTGCCCACCATCCTCTGTCACCACCACTCCACCATCAGCACTGCAGGTTTGATTGGCGATTTTCCAGATTGGAAAGAACTTCGCTCTTTCCTTTTTCTTTTTTTTTTTTTTTTGCTGAATTTGCTCTTTTCATTTGGTGGTGGTGGGTAAAAGTTTTCATTCCAAGCCTCATTAGCATGCTCGTCTCATCAATCATGTGATTGTCATTATACCTTATCAAGCGAATCCGAACGATCTTATCAGGGGCTATAGCTAGGAAATAGTGGGTGATTGTCGTCTGTAGCTGTGGGTAGAGGGTGCCGCGGTGCTCTGGTTTTTAGGGGTAAAAAGATTAGGCGGATCGGGGCGGGGTCGAGTTTCTTAAATTAGCTTAGGATCAGGGATGGTATTGCACTCATATAACCCGCTAGCAGGGCGGAGTGGGGTTTCACCAAGGGGTTACGAATTTCATAAGATATGCACCGAATTGTCCTATTGCCATCCCTAGCAGTAGGCCATCAAGACATTGGTGCAAATGAAAATCATAAACCTGGCCTTGAATTGAAAAAAAAGCATGTGGCTGCGAGCACAACAACTAATCCATATGACCCGTATGTCCATGGATTCTTAGTTAGGTTCCTTTTACCCAATACCCATATGACCCAAAAATGACCCATATCTAATCCAACTCTCCACTTCATCTTCCTCAAATAGCTCATATATTAGTCACAACCACTACCACCCAACAGCCACCATGCCATATCCACAATCAACCTTTACTATATATATATATATATATATATATATATATATATATATATGGGGCCCGATCCACACCCACCGGTGGAGAAAAAAAATTTCTCCACCCAACCGCTTGTAAGACAAGCGGTTGGGTACTGTGTCATTTTCTCGTGGGCCCCACCACAAAAAGCCCAACCGCATGTAAGAGAAGCGGTTGGGCATGATTATTTTTTTGACATGGGCCCACCATAAAAAACCACTCCACCCAACCGCTTCTCTTATACGCGGTTGGGACAAATTTTTTTTTGCCCAACCGCTTCTCTTAGAAGCGGTTGGTAACCCCTTTTTTTTTAACAATTTTTTAAACAACCAACCGCATATAAAAGAAGCGGTTGGTGGCTTTTATTTTGGGTGGCTCCCACACAAAAATTTTCAAATTTTTTGATTGGCTGACACAAAAAAAAAAAAATTCGAGCCAAGGCTGCCACGTGGCATCATCCGCGCCTGCCACGTGGCCCAACCGCGTGAAGGGACGCCGGTTGGTGCCACGTGGCCTCCTCAGCGTCTGCCACGTGGCCCAACCGCGTGAAGGGACGCCAGTTGTTGCCGCGTGGCCTACACGCGCCTGCCACGTGGCCACCACGCGCCTGCCACGTGGCCAAACGCGGGAAGGTGCGCCTGTTGGTAAGATGGCGGTGCCACGTGGCCTCCTCCGCGCCTGCCACGTGGCCCAACCGCGTGAAGGGGCGCCGGTTGGTGCCACGTGGCCTCTTCAGCGTCTGCCACGTGGCCCAACCGCGTGAAGGGACGCCGGTTGTTGCCGCGTGGCCTCCACGCGCCTGCCACGCGCTGCCACGTGGCCAAACAAGGGAAATTGCGCCTGTTGGTACGATGGCGGTGCCACGTGGCCTCCCCCGCTCCTGCCACGTGGCCCAACCGCGTGAAGGGGCCCCGCGGGTTGCCCTCTCCTTCTGCCACGTGGCGCCCCTCCCCCCACGCGCCTGATGGCTCCCCGTGACTCTGTCCTTCCTCCCCGTGACTGTCCTTTTTTGCAGTGGTTCCCGCCAAAATTTTTTTTCTGCCACCACTCACGGGTTTTTTCTGCAGACACCAACCCTCTTTTTTCTTCTCTCTTCCTTTTTCTTCTCTATTTATAATCCCCTCCCCCCAACCATTCTTCTCCACATTTCTGCTCTGCTCCGCATTTTTTCTCCACAAACCAAAAAATTTTAGCGCTAGAAGAAGATCGGTGAATAATCGCTAGAAGATCGGTAGATTTTTCTTCAAATACATCAAGTCACAACAAGTAAGTATTTTGAATTTCCTTATACATCAAGTCAGCGTATTACACTTAGCGTATTACATTTATAGCGATTCAAAATAGCGTATTACATTACATTTATAGACAGATTTTTCACGGATTTATAAAAAATAGCTAGAGCGAGATTTTGCCAAAGTACAAAAAAGAGACCCTAGTTATTCTGAAAGCATCTGTATCAGGTAAAAAATTCAGATTTTTTCAAGCACTGTAGAGGGGCTAACTGATACGGGGAACCGTGTACCTTTGCAGTCTAATTTAAAATACCAAGCTAGCGCGATTTCGCGCGAAACTTTTACGAGTACCCTAGGATGTTGGGAAGTTCCATTCCCCAGGATTTCGCGCCATTCCGGAGCCGTTTGCTATTTTTTTGCCCGAACGGCCCTTTCAGCGCTCGCCCTTTAATTAGACAGCTTTTTCACGGATTTATAAAAAATAGCTAGAGCGTGATTTGGCCAAAGTGTAAAAAAGAGACCCTAGTTATTCTGAAAGCATCTGTATCAGGTAAAAATTTCAGATTTTTCCAAGCACTGTAGAGGGGCTAACTGCTACGGGGAACCGTGTACCTTCGCAGTCTAATTTAAAATACCAAGCTAGCGCGATTTCGCGCGAAACTTTTACGAGTACCCTAGGATGTTGGGAAGTTCCATTCCCCAGGATTTCGCGCCATTCCGGAGCCGTTTGCTATTTTTTTGCCCGAACGGCCCTTTCAGCGCTCGCCCCGGACACCGGTTCGCGATTTTTGCGCGAAAAATCCGTAAAGTACTTTTTAGGCCAATGATGAACTCACGAAGCGTAAAGTAGAATTTCGAGGCACCTTTGAGATTTTTCCTGATGCCAGGGGCATTTCGGTAATTTGCCACCCCGCGAGGGGTGTTTCGGTGTTTTTCCCGCGCCAAGTTTTTAATTACACAGTTTTAGTCCAGGAATGTAATCACAGAAACTGAAATGTTGTTTTGAAGCTGGTTCGGGGGCGTTGGGGTGATAGTGAACCCCCGGGGGCATCTTCTTCGCCCGGTCCCATGCGTCGTGGAGCCATCGGCGGTAATTCTTGCCGATGTAAGCAAAGAAGGCATGCTGCCCCAGTGCCTGCTGCTATTGTTACTATGGATAAACGTAGGGCTAATGGAGACTTCAAGGAGCAAAGTTTTGGAATTGGGCTGTACATGAAATATCCAAATTGGAAGACATATGAGCTTTAAATCCCATAAATGGTTGTGGCCCCATGCTGCTTATGCGGGCCCATTTGATTGAATTCTCAATTTAGGCATTTGTTGAAGTAGATGGTGACATTTGGTACAATTGTGGCGGTAGTGTTTTCACAATAAGCCAAATTATCAACTTAATATGAATACATAATAAAAGTGCACGTTCACGGTACCCAAGCGAGATATGCCAAAATTGCTATTACTTTTATCTTGGTGAACAATTTGGGATTGTTTTCGTCTTCAATGGATCCTTGATAACAAAATGGTGTTCTCTCGTTGCCAAATTATCTATATTTCCTTGAAAGTACGTGGATTCCTCTTAATCGATTTTCGTTTGTCAAAGGAGTTTGCCCTAATCGTGCAAAATTTTTTGGGCTGCAACCTAAGTTTAAACAAGAGGCCGTGTTCCCTCCATAAAATGATAACTATAATTAACAATCGTCAAATAATCAACAACATTAATTAATTAATTATTAATTAATAATAGGCATTGCAGCTAATTTTTATTTCCTCCTACTCTTTGCAAGGTGGTGAGGGAGTTCAGGCAATTAAACATTGTCTTTTGTGGGGCATAAATGCAAAACCTTCACAAGTGAAGGACATTACGCAAATGTTTCGAGAAGGAATCCTGTCTTCACTAATCAACATACGAGCTTCACTGGGGCGTATATGCACACAAAGCACGAACCCTAACTGAGGAAGCTCCGGCGACGCTCCCAAAAACAAGCTCTAATCAGCACATCATCAACGCATAGATCATGGCTTCCGGTATTACAATTTTTATTCTTCATTTCGTATTCCTTCCTTAACGCATCATCGGCCATTTTGATCGCCACACGCACACATACACATACTAATAATTGGTTGGATTATGGATTTGTAGATGCTGATATGGAGGATTATGGATTCGAGTACTCGGAAGAGGAGGCCGAGGAGCAGGACGTTGACATTGAGAACCAATATTACAACTCCAAAGGTATTTCCCTTCCCTTGTTTTATTCTCCATCCGTTCTGTTGGCTTTTTCCCCTTTTATCTATTTGCAGAGTCCTAAGATAGATTTCGCTACTTGTGTCGTGTAAAAATCAAATTGAAGTATCCTTTGGCAAGTCAAGGTAGAATAAAATTAATGAAAAAGTCAACGCTTACATGTTTTGATACTAGGAATTTGCAAAAAGTGAAATGGGAAAAATCCAATGGAATGGAGGAGTATTTTAGCTTCTTGATCTTTTCTGCATTGATGCGTGAATGTGTATGTCCATGTGTGCTTTAGTGATCCAACAGCGAAGCAGTCAACTATCAGCTATGATTCAGAATAGCTGGAGACTGGAGTAGTGGGCTTTAACTTCGAGGTTTAGAGCTGAAGGTTGTGAGTCGTGACGTGAGTTCAATATGATGGGGGTTGTGTCATGGGCGTATTGAGCATTTGTGGTGGTGGAGGGTACACAATATATGTGGCGTTATCTTAGGGCAGGTACAAGATTTATTCCATGGAAGTGCTTCACAATCCGACTACTAATAACAGGCTGGAAATAGTAGCCGCAGTGCTGCTAGTTATAGCCAAACCAAGTTGCAGCCTGGTTAGCTTTAAGTTTGAGTCTTTGGTAATAGGTCCCATTTTTCTCTTCTTCTCTGAGACTTTGGTGATACTTTTCCTCCCCGTCACCTTTTTCCTTTGTCCGCTCTTTTATATCTTCTATGGATGTGCTCCTACAGTCCCACTAAGCAAGAAGATCTGTGGGATATACTCTTCTTTTTTGACCAAAAAAAAAAAATACTCTTCTTTCTCGGACTACCAAAGCTTGTCCATTCTCTCTATCGAAATCTGCTTCCTGTGGATTGTACAATCTTTCTCCTACTGCTGGCAATCCGTATATGAAGAGGATTCATAACCATGTGTGATGAACCTGCTCTGTATCCAAATTCAAGGCTTTGACATTCACCATATTAGTATGAACCTAGGTTCTTGCTGAAAGATGATGTAGCCTGGGTGGAGTATCTAATTCAATTATGGGTTGACCTCTGACATTCACAAGGACTGAGACTGGACTTGGAAATCTATTTGCAGACTTAAATTTGTGAACGCTTGATTACACAATCTGTTGGGTTCATTAATAATCTCAAGCAAATAGAAGTTCTCAACCCTGAGAATTTATCATCCAGCAGTCTTGCCAAAGATGCAGTACTTGGCTGTGATGTTATTGAAATGCAGCTAAAAGTACAGTAAGATCTGAAGGGAGCTTATTCCAGAGTGGAGCTAAAGCACAACTCTTAACTGGGATGCTGTATGCATGTTGAAAGTATACTAACAGGCTAGGAAATTTTCCTTCTTAACATGTGATTGGTTTGTCAGCTATTTGCATTGGATACTTATGGTAGGGTGGGGTTGAGTGGGTGGGTGTGTCGGTCTTTTTATATTGTGTTTAGTGTCTTCGGTAACAAGGTTGGGTTGGAGGGTTTGGTTGCAAGATGAGGGGTAAAGTGTACAGTGTCCAAAAAAGATTCCGATAACATGATTATATCTGACCTTTGCAGTAACAGTCAATGACAGCAGAGTAGGCAATCCTCAGGGGTGGCCATCCTACTTCACTTGAGACCATCTCCTTTGAATTTGTCTTTATTCTGTATATTTGACACATGAATGTCCTTGAGTTGGGGCTTATTACTTGTAGACGCCAACTCTGGAGCTCGTAGAGAAGAAAACATTACTCCTACACCTTTTCTTTGACAGGTAGGTATTACTTATGTACCGTTCATAGAATAATGAATGACTTGAATACTTACACGGGGAGAATATGGTTATTGTAAGACAAGTTTTTTGCTTCTCTGTCTTTCCTACTGTAGTTCTATACAGCGACATTTGTATCATGTTCTAAGTACCATTTAATTATCTTAGAGTGGGTTAGTTTTACTGCGAAGTTGGCACATAATCATGAAAGCTTGTTCCTTGAAACATTGGCAGGTTTGGTTGAGACTGATCCCCAGGGTGCACTTGCGGGCTTCGCTGAGGTAGTGCGTATGGAACCAGAGAAGGCAGAATGGTGAGCTTATTAGATCCTGCAATGTGCGGCAAGACTCAGAACAATGGGAAGAAGGCAGTAGTTGTATAAATATCCCATCAGTGCACCATTCGTCTATCTTACATCTAGGAGAATATCTTAGATGAATGCCGTTTTCTCTCCAAAGCAAACATCTGACAACTTGTTAAGACTAGTTTTGCTGGTCTAGTACATTTGTCACTTCCAAATGAATTTAGAAGTATTCCAGTGAAACAGAAGAGTAGAAGAACAAATTTTGCACCTTATGGATTAAATAGGGCTTCCTCATGTTTAGAAATTTACACGGGAGCTATCGTTGACTTGGGCTTGACTAATGGTTAAATTTGTCAACTGGCTTTGATTCGTTTTGACTGTTTCATCAGGGGATTCAAAGCGCTCAAGCAAACTGTCAAGCTTCATTACCGTTTAGGGAGGTATAAAGAGATGATGGAAGCCTATAGGGTGATGTTGACCTACATTAAATCAGCAGTGACACGAAACTATAGTGAGAAATGTATAAACAGTATCATGGATTTTGTTTCTGGGTCTGCTAGCCAGAATTTTGGGCTTTTGCAAGAGTTTTATCAGACCACCCTGAAGGCCCTTGAAGAGGCTAAAAATGAGGTTAGAGGTTATATTGCATCACTCTTTAAAGGTTTCCCCTTTTATGGAAGCCTCTACATGATCTTTTTTTTTTTTTTGCTCCGTAGAGGTTGTGGTTTAAGACGAATCTTAAGCTTTGCAAGATCTGGTTTGACATGCGCGAGTATGGTCGAATGAATAAGGTATGCATCTGACTTCTCACACAAAATGTCTTATGGAGTACCAAAACTGATCTTATGCACGCTGACAGATTTTGAAGGAGCTGCACAAATCTTGCCAAAAAGGGGATGGTAGTGATGATGAGAAGAAAGGAACCCAGCTTTTGGAGGTTTATGCAATTGAGATTCAAATGTACACCGAGACCAAGAATAACAAAAAACTCAAGGTCAGAAATTGTTTGCTGCATGATTGATGTTTCAATGAGATACTGTATGACTACATGTGTGAAATTTGGCAGGCATGTAAGACATTTTGTATGCTTGAATTCATATGGAGTATTGCAAGAGTAGCACTGAACACTAATAAATAATAAGTCTGTTAAAGTCATTAGACTTGACGTTGTTTTGCTGCAGTCTCATCGACTTCATGTCTGGGTACGGGATACCTGAAGGTTCTGTTTTGGCTAATAAAGGGTATAAGAGTAGTTTCATACAGAGGACGTTGGAGAACAAACTTACTGACGCTCACGGCTTTCATTAGGTGGTAGATATTACTGATTAAATGCATTTAACGTTTGAGCGCTATGCATAAAAAATAGTATGAAATGTGCATTGACCAGCGATGTTCAAAATCTGAAAATTTTCAAAGTGCACCGTCGGCTGCTCTGGTGGTGTTAGACAGGATAGTGTAACGGTGATTGGGCCTGGTATTCTTATTATGACAAATTAATTCTTACCCACGAACTAAAGGTTTATAGGCAAGTAGGTACGGTGAGAAGATTTTGGTTGATGTTTCTTATAGTCTTCCAATATTTTTCATCGCTTCCTCTTAAACAAAAGCAAGAATTTGTACAAATTCGATGTTTGCATACTTGTCCACGATAGTGAAATCTCCAGAAATTTTTGTATTGACTCTCAGAAGAGAAAGGAATGAAGTGATGTGGGAGGAAGAGGAACAGAATATTGAAACTCAAGAGTTCACTCTTCAACTAGCTACTCGGTTGCATAAACATGGAATCGCAATTAACTTAATCACCAGTTGATTGGATTTCTTAATCAAATCTCCGATGGACTTAATCAAACCCCTAACATATCTTATATCACTCCTAAATCATCTAAATTTGATCATATAGTATCTAAATGGGCTGCGAATCGAGCATTCTGAGAAAATGGGGAGTCTGGCACCTTAGTTGCAGGATTCTTCAATCCTAGTCATGCTCCCAGCCTGGAACCTTGCTACCAGATTTGCACTGTATCCCGCTCCCATCCTGATTCCCACTATAGTTGTGATGCTCCCATTCGAGGACATCGCACCCGCTTCTACTCCCACCGACGATCTGTGCAACTAAGATTGGGACTTCAAGATGGAGTTGAAACTTATTTTTAATAAACGTTTAGCCTCTCTTAACAAGAAAATACATTGCAGTTTACAAACTAGATGGTAAGAAGCTTAGAGCGATGAGTCATCAAGGTGAAATTCCGTAATAGAGTTGTTATTTGAGAAAGATGGCTTCTTGAAATGCATGGGGGTTAGAGTTATTCAAGTTTTGATTACTATATGCTTTCGTAACCCAAGCAATGCGTATCATGTTTGTTATTTTCATTAAGTAGCAAGCCATACTGAAGGATAATGCTGGGTCAAATGTAGGAAAATCAGCTTTTCTTCTTTTGTTTTTGTTTTTTACTTTTGTTGCCACAAATAGGTTTCGTGTTTTAAGTTGTTTCTTATTCATTTAGTTCATGTTATAAATTTAGTTGAGTTTGTCTATGCGTCTAGGCTTGGTTGCAATGTACGATTACTCATAGATGGATTTAACAAGCTATACTGACTCTCTTTCTTCCTCCTACATATTCTAGAAGCATCCTAAGCCCTTACTGGAGAGTGAATCTACCTTTGATTCTTAACCTTTTCGTCAATCGATTCTCTTTCCGTTCTACCTCAATTTCCCTTGGAGCGGATCAATCTGATGTTGGCACTCAAATTTTGACCGAGACTGAAACTCTGTTTTACCATAGATTTTGGGCCTAGAATAGCTATAGTTGTCAGTATCTTACTGATGCAACACAAAGACTATGCGATGTAGAAAGCGTCCTTGGTAGTAATTTAGTTTGACTTATTTCAAGTTTTATGGTAATCACAGCATTCTAGTTATTTTAGTCGCAATGTCTTTCTTTCTGTCCAAGTCGTGTTAGCATATAAATTCTACTGTAATTTCATTAGTATCCAGCTTTGGATTATAGTATTTGTACTATTATTAAGAGAGAGCACCCTTGTGGTGAAGCCTTTTTGAAACTTCAACTATATGCCTTCATAATATATTAACTTCAAATTCAAAAAAATTAGTCAAGGTCATTGTTGTAAAGTTTCTCAAAATTTAATAAACAACCGCTGCAAGCCACTCCATTAAAACTTCTTCTTCATCCCATTATTCCAACCACTCCACCAAATATCCAGCCGTCAACTTTTTTACTGCATTTCTACTGCTCCTTCCCTCTTCGTCTCCATTTTCATGGTAAACTCATTTCCCCTTTTATGTACTTCTTATTATTTGTATCGAGTAGGTTTAC
Source organism: Escallonia rubra (assembly GCA_033065855.1). Taxonomy (NCBI): domain Eukaryota; kingdom Viridiplantae; phylum Streptophyta; class Magnoliopsida; order Escalloniales; family Escalloniaceae; genus Escallonia; species Escallonia rubra. The sequence continues at coordinate 166,637 of JAVXUO010002682.1, read as the reverse complement.
ATATTTTTTGTTAATGCGTGTGCCGACGACCACTATTTAGAATTAAAGCCTAGGGCTTTGAGTTTTCTTGTCCCTCTTCTCTCTAACTGCTCTCACTCTCCCCTTTCCCCTTTTCTTCTAACTTTTTGGGGGCTTTGACTTCTGAAATTTGTACTATCAACTTGTCTTCTGAATTAGACATTGTACTAGAGGTGTTACGCTAGATTCATGATGCAAGATCATTTATGCGTCCCCACATACCGTTTTCCAAGTGCTTATATGTTATTTCTAATGATGTGAAGATATTGATGCATATCTAATGACACGCGATATGTGAAATTGGGGATTCGATACACGATACATATTTTGATTCGATGACTACGAGAATAGCTTTGAAGCATGAAACCCATGCGAACTTTACATGAAAATTGTTGGGCCTCTGGAAAGTTCGGAATCCACTTGAAGTCACGTGGAGGCCGCTTGATGGAAACCGAGTGGAAGACACGATCCAAAACATTCCGGGAGTATGTAATCAACTTTTAAGTCAAGCTTAAGATGAAATCATGGACAGAATGTGGTTTTATGCTTCTCAACGAGGAAAAAATAGTGCTCTCTTACAAGGATTTGCCTAAAGTAAAGGGGGTCAACATTTTTATGGACCTTTTCCAAACTTTTTTATAACCTTTTTTCTAAGCGTTCTTTAATCCTCTCATTCTAGAAACTCTCTGAATGCTTGCAAGAGAACTAATTTGGTCGAACCATTATCTAGTCATTGTAGCAATGTGAATTTGAAAGCATAGACTGTTAACAAAGGGCTTAGTAGTCAAGTCAATCATGTTTACAAGATTGAATTGAGGTTATAGTCTGGATTCGCTGATTTCATTTCAATTAGGATGTCTTAATTAATTTATTTAGCAAGCTGGTAATATCTCATTTGCTGCTAAAAGGTAAAGATCTAGTTGCTAGTGCACCTTTAGTGACAAATGGTGCACAGATTGAGGAAAAAGAGAGGAGGTTTAGCACACTGTTTATTTGTCTGTGCATGTAAAGTGAATGTACTGAGCCTTAATTGCTTACTGTGATCAATTTCAGCAACTGAACCAAAAAGCACTTGCTGAGTTGTTTGTGCATGTATGTTGAATGTTCTGAAACATAATGAATTACTGTGATTAATGACAGCAACTGTACCTAAAAGCACTTGCAATCAAATCAGCAATACCACATCCGAGGATAATGGGGATAATTCATGAATGTGGTGGCAAAATGCATATGGTAGAGCGTCAGTGGGCAGAAGCAGCTACTGACTTTTTTGAAGCCTTCAAAAATTATGACGAAGCTGGGAACCAGCGGCGTATCCAATGTCTCAAGTATGTTTGAACTATTTACACATCATTTAGTCATTGATATCAAACCTCATATTCTTGTATGGAAACTACTCTGCACAAGTAAATGTAGATCTGCAGTAGACTAGTAAAATACATTCAAGTTTTGGACAATGCAAACTGTTTACTTGATAACATCACCTATGAAATGGCACAACATGAAGATATTACCAAATTTCCTCCTCTAGGTTTTATATGCCAAACAAATAGAAGACGCAACGGGAGTTTTTTTTTTCCTCCCCTCCCCTTCATACATTCTTCTGTGACGTGGCAGATACTTGGTTCTCGCAAATATGCTGATGGAGTCTGAAGTTAATCCATTTGATGGACAAGAAGCAAAACCGTATGTGTCACTTAAAATTTGTGTATTCAACATGGGAATGATTTTCCTAAGTGGCTTTTGTTTTGAAATCTTATCATATATGTCTGCAGATACAAGAATGACCCCGAAATTTTGGCAATGACGGATTTGATTGCAGCCTATCAAAGAAATGAGATATTCGAATTTGAGAAAATCCTCAAGGTAGGTTATATGCAGTCTGGTATTATATTACACTTCCATCTGTACACTAGCCATTTCGCCCAAGTGACGTTGGCAAGATGGTTATCTGCAGAGTAACAGAAGAACAATAATGGATGACCATTTTATCAGAAACTATATTGAAGACCTATTAAAGAAGATCAGAACTCAGGTGTTGCTTAAGCTCATCAAACCATACACGAGAATCAGAATTCCTTTCATATCTAAGGTACCAATTCCTTTTTGTTGCTTGCTTTAGGTATGTATCTCGACATTTCTGCAGCTTTATTATTGACTGAATTGTTTTCTGAATCGCCCATCTGGTTCTGGGAGTATAGTATCATGCAGTGTGTGCGTTTGGGGCTTAATACTATTAAACATCTGGTGCTGGAACAGTTGAGCTATATTCTAGTAGCTAAGCATGATTCTTGTATAAATGGTTAGGGCAGATTTGAGCTTGAGTAACTTCCTAATGATTGGGGTGGTGAGGGGATGGTTGAGAGGAAATGGAAAGGGATTAGTAGCACTGGTATTAAGAATTCAGTTAGGTGTATATCTTACTTATCAAACAAAATATATGTATGTAAGAGTATATATATATATATATATTTTTGCCGTTTCTTATATTGAATATGATTTTTAATCCTTAGGGTTACTTTGGTACTTCAATTATAGTGAGTTACTAGTAGGATGCATGAAAAACTTGAGAGAGCATTTAATCAGGGGAGGTGGAGCTCATTACACCTCTAAAGGAGGATTCTATTGCCCAAGCCTAGTGCTTGATTTGTAGGGAAATAACTACCCAATAACACAGTCCGAGATCCGAGATCAAATATCAAATATCAAGTATCCAGCTACATATGAGAGATTACAACCCTAATCTATAGCTGAAGTACCAAAATGCCCCTAAACTACTTAACATTGAAGGAAACTTTGAACTTGCCGAAATATCTCCAGGCGTACTCTAGCATTAAGGAACCTCCTCATAGCTAAAATATCTTATAGTACTTGGCTCTGAAGAAACCTAGTGGAAAAACTAACCCAGGTGAATGCTGGGCCATAAAGTCCATTTGGTTAAGCGAGGAGTTTTTGATGAAAGAGTATGGATGGGCTTCACTAAAAAGTTTGTCTTCCAAATGCCCAGTCGAAGGAAGTCACGCAACGCGGCTACTGAAATCTAATGCTCGGGGTGCATTAGTAATACTTTTGAAGTTCCAATTATTCCAATTTTTTGTAAGCATAATGTCCCTCATTGCATATAATTACAAGCCATCCCATATGGGTGAAAAGAACTTTTGGTGGTTATTGGTTGAGGCCCGAAGGCGATGTCAAAGGTTCCTATGAAGATGATGATGATTGCTTTCGAAATTTCACTCGTTTGTCGCAATGTTCTACTCCTAGTCTAACCCCAATCTTTTTTTTTGCAGCTATATTTTCCTCTTTCGTTCTTCCCGTTAAATTAAGATTCATTTGGTGATTGTGGAATTACTATTATTCCCGGCCCTAAGGTCTTTTACTCTATTTGCAAAAGAGATTCAAGTGATTTTATAGATCAGTAATATGAGTAATAGGTTTGGGGAAAGGGTGGAGGGTTGGAGCCACCGTTCATGATGCAATTGTTAATGGTGAGTGTAGTTATAAATTCCGTTCCATATTGCTCTGTTTCAACTGGTGGCTGTGTTACATGGAGTCTTCAAAATGCGTGAAGTACCCATGTCAGACACTCGACACGGGTATGGAATGTGTCCGCTACATCTCATAGGATATGGTACTACGAACATTATCTTATTGTGTTTCTTTTAATTTGTTTGGCTTTGAGACGAGACTAGTTCTCAATTAGAACCAAGTGCGTCACATAAAACGTTGTTCTACCTTAGAAAAAACTAAAAAGTAATACCAAGTATGAACATTTGCCTTGTCCTTGGGTCAGGTGTATTAAAAATTAGACGAATCCAACATTGGACATGTAACCAATCCGGCCACTTGTACCGAATCCATGTAACATAGCCGGTACGTGCCATTTTAAGCATTTTGCGGTACAATATGCTATGAATTCCGCCTCGGTTCAAATCTCGGTGAATACCCGTTGTATCTGCTAAGACTTAGGCCTTGTTTGACAGTTTTTTTTTTCAGTTTTGGAAATTGGAAAAAAAAGTTGCGTTTGGTAACCAAATTTTTTTTTTCTTCTTCAATTTAAAAAACCAGTTTATAAACTGAAGAAGAAAAAAAAAACTCCAAAAATCAGTTATTTTTTTCCCGTTTGGTTTTTTTTTTTTGAAACAACCACCACCACCCTCCCACCGCCGGCTGCCGGCAACCGCCGCCGACCGCTGGCGGCCACCGGCGGCCAACTTTGGCCACCGCCGGCCGGCGGCAACCTCCGACGACCACCGCCGGCGGTCGGTGGCCACCAGCCACCGCCACCGCAAACCACCACAAAAAAAAAACTCAATAAAAAATGGGTTATCAAACACAAAAAAATAAAAACTGGGTTATCAAACACCCACTTGTTTTAAAAAAAATATATAATTAAACTGCTCTTTAATTTGTTTTTTTTGGAAACTGAAAATTAAAAAAAAAATGTTGTCAAACAGAGCCTTAGTTTACTGGGTGGAAATAGAGTTCCGACCATAGCTCAGTACTCTTTCTGCAATTGCGGACGAAATTCAGAATCAACAAGGGTTCGTAGTACCGGTTGCAAAATGAGGGTATTAATGGGAGTTCGTCTGCAAACAGGAGGTAACGAAAGCAATTCTTTTACAAGAGTCACGTCTACTTGGATTTGTGAAGCAAGATTAGGAGCTATCTTACATGGACTCGGTACGAGTGTTGGAGTCTGATACGTATCCAAGTGTCAGATTCTTCTATTTCTCCAAACTCAAGACATGGGGACACAACAAAATATTCATATCTATTATTGTTTTTCAGCTATTCATTAGTTCACATGGTGTTTTAAGTTATGCATATCGTTTTAATTTAAAACTGAAATCATCTCCAAGCAACAACAAACTAAAAGAAACACTATAATGTAGTGTTCTTAGTGGCATATCCTACGGGATGTGTAGGACAGATATCCCTGTACCCATGTCCAAGTGTCTGACACGGGTACTTCACGCATTTTGGTGAGTCCATGTAACATGATTGAGAGACAAACTGAGTGAGAGAGATGTATTTATGTATATGAATGTATGAGTTTATGCATGCATGCATGTGTGAGTATGCGTATACATCTGTAGAAGTGGCACTGATATTAAGATCGATGTGCCTAGGTATGACACTGAGAACGTTGGATTGAGGATTAGCATCTCTTTCAAAGCACTTTATTATTTGTTGGAGAAGTAAAACCACAAATCTTGTTTTGTAATCACATCTTCAAGGAAGAACTGTTTAGTACGACGGTCTTTTTTTGTTATGCAGAATGATTTTGTTTCGTGACTTTCGTCCAGCCATATCAGTACTATTCTTGCTTTTTTTTCTAAAACGTTATCTACATTCTAGCCCTACCTATTCATATTGATTCACTAGATCACTATTCTAGGGATGGGATGGTGGTTGGTATATATCAGATGGTATGTGTGATGGGGTGGCTTGGTGTTATGTGGTGGGTGTTGATGGGGTATCGTAAAGATAGGCTTTGGACATGATGATGATGTGGGTCGGCAGTGATTGACTAGTGGCGTTTTGTGTTTGGGGGGTGGGGTGTGGGGGTGGGGGGGTGTTGGTATATTTGGGTCCTACTTTCTAACAGAGGCGACATTTGAGATACCATGTGAGTCTGGCAGAAAGGGAAGAGTTTCTTTTCCAATTTTTCATGAGGTTTGTAGACTTACAAAAAATAATCTAGATCCAAAAACGTATTCCTTCCAAAGCCGTGTTTCGAAGGCACATATTCACAAGGTACAATTACCTTGGTAAATAAGTTCAATACTGCTACATATGGGTAAATAGAATACAGTTTCTGCTACAAAAACAAGATAATAATTACCTATGAAGCAACCGAGTGGAAAGACTAAACTACCTTAATAAAACAAGCCCATTCCAAGTTACAGCCAACCTAGTAACTATTATCAAACATAAGCAACCTTAGAGGAATAAAGATCCTCCTTTTTCAACTTCTCCACCTCCATCAGATTGTATCTCTTTATTATATATCTAAGGCAACGCAATATGATGCAGATTAATGAGACTTTATTTTTCGCCATGTTTCTCTAATCTACCTATCCATTGGTTTAGTCTTGCTCCTCTACCCCTTTAACTAAACATTTATGTTTTTTGGGCATCATCCTCACCCCAGCTGCCTTCTTCTTTGTCTCAAAATTCAACACTGAGAGCATAGAAACTTCTCAATTAACAAATCAATTCTTTGTGCCAAACAGCCCCTCCAAGTTCATTGTCCATCCTTGCATCAAAATACTGCTCCCCTTCTGGAATTCCGTTATCATTTCTGCATCAGTGCTTACCAGAGCCACCAGACTTTAACAATTGCAGCAATAGCATCTCACAGCAAATCATAGCTGGCTTTGTCATTGCAAGTGCAAAAAATCCTTCACCTCAAATCCTCAATATGGTCAAGTTGCTGGCAATGACCATGAACCCTTCCAACCATCATTACTGCTTACTGGAGAACCCTAGCTATAAATGAACTTGCTCTGAAGCAACAACCAGGAAGGAAAAGTTTGACCACGTCAGCCTTTTACCTGATCCGAAGTTTTTGGAAATCTAGGACCAGTTCTGGACTTGAACAAGTAGTCCCAGCTTTATTTGCGTTGACTCTGAAGCTTCAGCCAGCTGAGTTGTCCATCAGAGTCCTTAATTCTTGCGATTCAACCAGTGGTTTCCACAATGGATCAAATTGAGAAGGTCATTTGCTACTACTCGAGCCATCTTTTGTCCTTGTACCACATCTTTGCAAATTCTCCAAGAGCTTTACTTTTGGGAGGGGATAAGTTATAACTCATAGGTAATTGAAAGGGATTGGGTAGTCTAGGAGTTTATTCGACATATAGTCACTATATCTATAGGGGCAGAGAGTGAGCATTATGGCAGCATGAGTATTGTTAGGTTCTACTTCAATACCATGGCTTTGATGGTGACAGCCTTCCTATCAAACCCTCCCCAGACCCCACTATGCTGAGAGCCTTGTGCATTGGGCTGCCTTGTTGTTTCTATCTATTCATCAGGGTTGTATCAGTGCGTAAGTTATGATGAGCTATCTCCTCAATAAAATTGTTAAAGGAACACCAGTAGGGCGAGTTAACTCCAAATAATTGAATATGTATGTATATGTTCTCCTCTTCTTGATTACTTTATGCTTGGATTTCTTGTCTAATTTCTATCTTTTTCTTCTCAACAATTCTTCCCTTCTGGTCCCATATCACGTCAGGGGTTTTTGTTGTTTTGGGTGGGGGGGGGGGGGGGGGGGTTGGTTTGAATGGGAAGGATCTTAAATTCAATTTATTGTCTGGGCACCATCTGCTGAATAATATGTCCATATTAAGAAAATTAATGTCATTGTGTGATTGCAACACGTGTGAAGAACGGTTCTGTTGTTTGATACGTTATTGTTCATTTACCGTGCATTTTTAAATGTATTTTTTTCTATATATTTGTAGTAGAATAATGATAAATTAGATTATCTTTGTTGCGCAAATACTTGCCCTCATTAATACATATGGTCTTTGGTCAGATAGGTTAAGTCAGTGGTTAACCTTCTTTGACTACATGTTATTCACGTCCTTCTGGTTGAAAGGTTTCACTTCAGTTGCTTTCCTTGGTTGTTTTACTAACCCTTTTTGTCATTAGGAGCTTAATGTGCCAGAGGGAGATGTTGAACAACTGCTGGTGTCACTGATATTGGATAACCGAGTACAAGGGCACATTGATCAAGTGAACAGGCTATTGGAGCGTAGTGACAGGTCAACTATCATATTTGGATGTTCATAAATCCTTAAAACTAACTTGTAGACACACATGCGCGCACATGCATGCGCGTGCGTGTGCACACACAAAAGCACAACAAATGCAATTTATACACACCAATTTTTTTATATCAATGATCATTATCGTTGAGATGTATACCTTGCAGGTCTAAGGGAATGAAGAAGTACGCTGCTGTAGAGAAATGGAACACACAACTCAAGTCTCTGTATCAAACTGTTAGCAATCGAGTTGTTTAAGATTTGTTAGAGGATCTCCGTTGGCATACGGTTTCTGTCTCTTATGTCAAGTTTGCTGAACAGCACTTGCTGAAAAGAGGGGTGTTGCAGATTAAAGTTAGCGTTGCAGATAAAGTAGGACTAAATAGAAAACAAAGGTGACTTTTCCTTGTCCTATGGGAAGTGAATACTCTGATTAGTGTGTTTCCGGTCCCTGCTAGAGTTGCACGTATGGTAATTGTTCTTGAAAAAAAAAAAGATGAATCTTTATAGAAATTTTTATGCTAATTTTGCATGGTACGTGTTCTTGAAATGATTTTGCAAAATCAAAACAGGTGTAATCTTGTATGGCAAGTGTTATTAAGAGGGTGCTGCCGTGGTGGAGGAAACGGGGTTGAGTTGGTGGTAGGTGTTCGTGGGCGTGGGATGAGGTGGCAGTGGTTGGTCGTGACAAACGGGAGAGGTGGTTGGTGGTAGCAATGGCAGGTGGTGTTTGGCGATGATGGGCGGTGGCGATGAGTGGCAGCGGTGGAGGGCAGGTGGTTTTGGTGGGGATGGCGATCGGTGGGTGGATAAGGTGCTTGGATGTAGTGGCAGATGAAAATAATCTTTCGAAATGTTTCAGAGAATTGGAATAAGCTGAAACAAACAAAACAGTGGGTATTTGTATGTGTGTGTGTGTGGTCAAACTAGAAATATAGACCATGATAAATAAAGAAAGTGAATAAGTTACGGTCCAAGATAAAAACAAACTAACCAAGGGGGTTGGTTGAGTTGGCAAGGGGGAAAATGCACCCGCGTCGATTCCACGCCCCGCGGTTACCCATATTGCAGTTCTAGTATTTTCCTTTGGGAAATTAAAAAAAAAAAAAAAAAAAAAGATAAAAACAAACTGGAGGACATGCTCATCCGGTGCAAAATAAAGTAAAATGCAAAACATAACTAAAAGTAAAGCAGCAGGCAAATTCACTATCAAAAGACCAAGAGGAAGCACAAATTGCAACTAGCAACATTCAGAATAAGGCAACAGCATCCGATACCACACCAAACTCGTTTTGCTGTAAGGCGTCACCTGAATGATCACAAAATGAGCTAGTGCAGATGATAAAGTCAAAATACTGTCTTTTTCTCGGGCAATATGTAAAGAGTGGAACGCACTGCAGCTATGTAGCAAACTCTGAAGAGAACTAACACTATGTACATCACTCAAACCCCGACGAGTCATCTGTGTCACGAAATCAGAGTGAGGAAGTCAGAAAATAATATGAAGCTGATTAACAGAATGTATGACAATTCTTGTGTTGAATTATTATGCTTAAATTCGATAACTGTTTGCAATCGTTCTTACTATTTATTTGTGGTTATTCTGGAATTCTGAGTGATTAATTATATCTATGCTTAATTGTTATTGAAACCTTAATTATTTCGGTTATTTATATTCATCTTGGTGCTTATCTTATTGCCCATTAAGCCGTGAATTTCTTATTAATTTTGTGACTGTTGTTTCTGTGTTGACATGGGAATCTATTCTGTGGGGAGGCGTTATAAGGTCTGAACCTTTGTAATTATGCAGGGCTAGTACCTTAATGAGAAGGTCTAGTTACGTACATCATGCATTGCATGTGTACACTTTCTACACATTTCCTGAATGGCATTGGTTCTGCCCAAGATCAACATCTCTAACTGGTTTACATGGTATCTTAACGATTGTTTTGAGAATGATGTTTAAGTGAATGTCTTGTCATTTGACTGAAGGGGATCAAGTAAAACTCCTTCCTATATTGTGATTGATGTTCAAATGAATGTTTTGATATATGAATGAAGGGGATTAAGTTGAAACTCTTCCCCATATTATGATCAAAATGTTTGTGATTGTCAAAAACCCATTCCGCTATTTCCCTTGAAGTATATGTGTTCATTTTAAAACCCTTTGAAAAATCATCACTGCATTTTAAAAATAATGGCTTGGAGATGATATTCAAATGATCGTTTTGGTATTTGGTTATAGCTCTTAATGTTGGTTTTGGAAACTGGGATGATTGTTAATGTTTGTTTGGGTGTCTGTCTATGTTTGTTTGGTCGTTTTTGGTGTTATGCTTATGACTAATTATGATTGTTTTGGAAGTTACTAAATTGTTCACGATTGTTGAAATGTTTTGAGAAATTATCATCAGATGAACTCTTGAGTTGTTTTGTAATTCTTTCGGTTATTCCTTGAATGACCTTACTAAGATCTCAAAAGCTCACCATTCGTTTGACTCCATTCTATAGGTAATGATCAGCTGTAGAATGCTCATGAATGGGTTCAGAGTCTGAGTGAGGTTCTGGTGAGCCCACCACTACTGTATAGTAAGACCTTTGTGTGGGTCGGTATTGTTAACTCGTTCTATAAGAACTTCAGTTGTAAAGAATCTAAGCTTTAATAGTTTAAGCTTAAACAGTTCTGAAATCTTGTATTTTGAGGAATTTGAGTTGATGTGTAGTTAGATTCTTTGAAGTATGTGTCAGTAAATAGGATTTGATAGGTTTAAACTGATGTAGTAGTTTAACGTTACGAGAGTTCGGGGCGATAGAGCTCCGAGTTTCTGGGATGTTACACTCTCAGCCCATTAAAACTATCTCGGTGCATAAACTCTACACCCCATCCCGCTATCCCTAAAGTTCTACCGAATCATCGCCGGTGTAGTCACAGCAGGAGCTGCCTTCATCAAGTGAGGAGCGAGAGACACCAGAACCTCAAAAGCCCAAATCCGAGAACAAAACAAGGCACATTTGAGTGTATGTTAAGAATAAGCATTGAGGAATTGTTAGAAAATATTCAAAGAGCTAAGACAAACCTCCCAGACATCATAAAATCCCATAAAACTAAGCAACTGCCTCGAGGACACCGCACCCATCGACCGATACAAGTGAGCCAGAGCAGGAGTACCTTAGTCACACCTTCTAATATCCCCAATCACCTCAATGGCCTGAAGGCACCACAGCTGGATTGAGTCATCCTTATTGCTAAATAGGGTTTCCCTTAGAATGTAGAGCAGAAAACCATGGATAAACTGATCAACTGCTACGGTCTCCATTGCATCCAAGTTCATCCGCTCATAGTGATCGCAAATGGAACCCAAAAGTAATGAACCACCCTTCTTGAAGGATGGCTCGTAGCCAAGTAGACGGACCACAAGGTGTATCCTTATCAAGATCATTGGCCCACAGAATTGGCTTCCCTCGACAACAAACACCGATGACGTTTATGAAATCAAACAGGTTGACTGTGGCCTCCCCGAATGGCATATGAAAAGTGTTGGTGAAATCCCACCAATGTTAGGCAAGGCATAAAAGATGCTTTTAATTCAAGTAAAAGCATGATCTCCGTCCAAGAAGGGAGGGAAGCACGTAGCGCTATCCTATCCTTAATGAGATCAGGGAGTTTTTTGCACCACTCTCTCATAAGGTTAGAGGAGCCCCTACATCACATGTTCCCAGGGAGGGGCTGCAAATTCAAAAAGCAAAAGAGAAAACCTAAGGAACCGTTCTGTTCATGAAGGGGTTGCATGAAAACCATAAAGATGGGGCCTACCGTGCATGGGCAGGGTGTGTGTATGAGATACGATGAAATACTGTGTGTCTAGGAGAAAAAATTCAAGGAAACTTACCTCCTACGCAAAATAGAGTGCACTAAGAAGAGTCCCTTGCTCCGGGGTGAGCAACGAACGATCCTCGGCTCAAGTCTATAGTTGGAATCGGCTGATCTTGCCAATTTGGGGACCTCCCTCATGCCCCTTGCAAGTTCTCACATGGTCCTCCATCATTGTGCGAAATTGAGAGAGATAAAGAAGAGATTTGGGGTACTTGTAAATTAGGAGAGTGATTAGGTTAGAATGGATGATCTAGAACTCCTAGATAGAAGAAATCTGAGAGAGATCGGAGTGGAATTGATTTAGAAGTCTTTTGAAAAAAACATGAGAATGTAATATTTCGCACTTTTGGAACGGTTTAAAATAACTATCGGAGATCCAAAAAATAAATGGGCATTAGTATGGAAGCTTAAAATAATTTTTGGACAAAAATGTAATTTTGAAAACTTTTGGGGTCATTTAGTAATTTTGGAAAACTTTGGGGGCAGAAATGTAAATTATATATTTTTTCCTTTTTTAGTGATAAAAAATTAATAAAATGAGTGATAGTACATATTTTAGTGACATTTGGCTAAGTTAGTAGAGATTGGAATAATTCTGGGGCTTAAATGTAATTATACAAAGTTTGAGGTTATTTTGCAAATATGGAAACTTTGGGGCCAAATTGCAATATTTGAAAGTTAGACATTGTGTCATATTTGGGGAAGATGGATTATAAGGTAATGCCACCTCATACTTGAATTTTTTATGACTGATGAAATTTAATATAAGACGCTGAGCAAATTCGATAATTGTTTGCATTCTTCTTCAGAATTGTTGTGCATATATCTGATAACTGCATAATCGTTCTTGTTATTTTTTTGTGGTTATTCTGGAATTATGAGTGATTAATTATATCGGTATGCTTAATTGTTACTGAACCTTAATGGGTTCGGTTATTTGAATTCATGTTGGTGCTCATTTTATTGCATTTTAAGCAGTGAATTTCTTGTTTATTCTGTGACTGTTGTTTTTGTGTTAACCTGAGAATCTGTTCAGTGGTTCAGTGGGGAGGCGTTATAAGACGTCTGAACCTGCATAATTATGCGGGGCTAGTACCTTAATGAGAAGGTCTAGTTATCGTACATCATGCATTACATGGGTACACTTTCTGCATATTGCCTGAATAGCATTGCTTCTGCCCAGGATTAACATCTCTGATTTGTTTACATGGTATCTTATAATGAGTGTTTGAGAATGATGTTCAAATGAATGTCTTGTTTTCTGATTGAAGGGGATCGAGTGAAACTCCTCCCCAGATTGTGATCAAACTTTTTGTGATCGTCTGAAACCCTTCCCCTATTTCTCTTGAAGTGTCTGTAATCGTTTTGGAACTCTTTGGGAAAATCATCATTGCATTTTAAAATGATGGCTTTGAAATGATCTTCAAATGATCGTATTAGCATTTGGTTATGATTGCTAATGTTCGTTTCGAAATTGGGATTATTGTCAATATTTGTTCTGGTGTCTATCTAAGATTGTCTTTGGTCGTTTTTAGTATATACTAAGGACTGATTATGATCGTTTTGGAATTTATCAGACTGTTCATGACTGTCAAAATGTTTTAAAACATTATCGTCCAATGGATTCTTTTGAATCGTTTTGTAATTCCTTCGGTTGTTCTTGTACAATCTTAGTGACCTCTTAAAAGCTCACCCTTCGTTTGATTTCCGTCTGCAGGTAATGATCAGCTGTAACATGCTCAGGAATGGGTTTAGAGTCTGTATGAGATTCTGGTGAGCCATCACTACTGTGTAGGGAGACCCCTGCGTGGGTCGGTACTGTCAACTCTCTTTATAAGAACTCGAGTTTGTAAAGAACCTAGTTTTTAATAGTTTAAGTTCAAGCAGTTCTATAATTTTGTATTTTGAAGAATTTGAGTTGATGTCGGATTAGATGCTTCGCAGTATGTGTTTGTAAACAAGATTTGGCAGGTTTGATGTGATGTGGTAGGTTAACGCTCCGGAAGTTCAAGGCGACGGAGTTTCGGATTTCTAGGATGTTATAGAGAATCATAATAATAATATATAATAAACAATTCATTAAAGATGCTCTAGCAATGATGGAATTTATATTCTGTTTACTCAATCACATGAAATTTTACCCAACCCCATATATGGAATGTATGAAATGCATATGAACGGAGAAATAAAGAGAATTTTCGACTCAAATTGGAATTTGCAATAGATACAAATGGAAAGGAATTCATAAAACATTCCTAGCAATAAAATTCTCCATAAAGCCCCGTGCTCAACCGACGGTTTTGTCATTTATGTCAGTCAAAGTCTCTGATTAACTGGCCGGTTTTCGACTCTTTGAATTTCAAAAATCCCATTTGACTAATGGGTCGGTTCTCCTGCGAATTTTCAAATTTGCAAAAACATGCTGACTAACTCGCCAAGTTTTGACTTAAAGTTTCAAATTTTCAAATCTCTCAAACGGTTTTGATCAACCGACCGGTTTTTGACCCATTCTTAAAATTAAAAAAAAATGATGCATGCTTGTATGCTTGTGTGCTTTGAATGCTTCCATTAGACCTGACAAACGGGTATACCCGGCGGGTACGGGTAAAATCCGGCCGCGTACGGATAAAAGCGGTTCGGGTAATTTTTACCCGATTTTTCCCGGGTAGGGATTTTCAGTACCTGTACCCTACCTTGACGGGCCGGGTATTACCGGCGGGTAAATTGATTAATTTTAATTTTTTTATTAACAAATATATTAGTTTTTTTTCCCTTATCAATTCACCTTAATTTCACTGGACTATTTTTTCATCTTAATTATTTTTTATTAGCAGATATCAATCTCAATTCTCACATCTGATCATCCAACCCAATCATCTCAACTCCCAGACTCCAAACACAGTAACCATAATATCTTTATCTTAAGTCTTAACACAACTACTAGCAAAATCACCTACCAAATAATTCCTAAGTCTGATCTGAAGCAGTTAATAAATACAAAAAATTAACACAATAATACAAGCAGATCTGTATAAATAATACAAGCAGATCTGTAAACATAAACATAATACAAGTCTGAAAAATAAATTATCACGTAAGCAAAAACAATATTCGATCATAGACGACTTTGGTCTGTGCCATAAATTTCTCTTTCCAGATCGGTGGCGACGGAGCTTGACAGGGACGATGGACGGTGGCGACAGAGCTGTTGCGGCGGAGTTGTGCCTGATCCATGGCGGATCTGATCGGAGACTGGAGGCGGATGTGGCAACGAAGCTTGACAGTGACGATGGACGGCTTTGGACGCCGTGAGTTGAAGTGGCTGCCAATGGATCTGAATGGTGAGCTGGAGAGAACGATGCCCTGCGATGGAGCGATGTCGTGAGAGAGAGAGAGAAAAAGAGAAAGTGGGAGGGAGGCGCACATGGAAGAGAGAGGGAGGGAGAGAGGCGCAGATGGAAGAGAGAGGGAGGGAGGCACAGATGGATGAAAGAGAACAGAATGAATTGAAAAATGAAAAGCATGAAAAGCCTGAGAAGGGTTATACTTATATAGTAAACAAATTGGGTAGCCCGTATCCGACCCGCATTTACCCCGAAATTACGGGTTGGTTCGGGTACGGGTCAGATTTTGGTGGGTATTGAATATTGGTACCCGTACCCGGTATTTTGGACCGGGTACGGTTCGGGTAACGGGTATGGTCTTCTTTTTGCCAAGTCTAGCTTCCATCATCCTTATAAATTTAGGGTTGTCTGCCTGCGCATTGTCGCATGATATACATTTATTCGCCTGAAAGCGTTGTCATCCGATATGTGTATGCATGCATGTGTATGTCTTGTACCTGATCCCTTGGTTATTTACTACTTAGCTTTCTTAAATCAATTGCTCTATCTAATGACTCTTGTATGATGTAAGGTAATACAAGATTCTGTGTTCGCACCTTCTTGTGAAATGAACCGATTCATTCACATCAACAATCAATTGTCTCTACGACATTTCCAGCTCCAGCTTTAACTTTGTCCGTCGACCCTTCCAGCAGGGGCTTTGTCAATGGTCAAATTTATTTCCCTGTTCGTCGAGCCTTTCAACTTATCTTAAGGGCTCCAGTAATGGGCAATTCGAGCTCTAGTTCCTGTTCAAGATCCAATCTTCAGTTGGAATTTTTAATAGATACAAATGGAAATGAATTCATAAAACATTCCTAGCAATAGAATTCTCCAGAAAGTCCTGTGCTCAACCGGCGGTTTTGTCATTTATGTCGGTCAAAGTCTCTGATTAACTGGCCGGTTTTCGACTCTTTGAATTTCAAAAATCCCATTTGACTAATGGGTCGGTTCTCCTGCGAATTTTCAAATTTGCAAAAACATGCTGACTAACCCGCCAAGTTTTGACTTAAAGTTTCAAATTTTCAAATCTCTCAAACAGTTTTGATCAACCGACCGGTTTTTGACCCATTCTTAAAATTAAAAAAAAAATCATGCATGCTTGTATGCTTGTGTGCTTTGAATGCTTCCATTATCCTTATAAATTTGGGGTTGTTTGCCTGAGCATTGTCGCATGATATACGTTTATTCGCCTGAAAGTGTTGTCATCTGGTATGTGTATGTCTGCATGTGTATGTCTTGTACCTGATCCCTTGGTTATTTACTACCTAGCTTTCTTAAATCAATTGCTCTATCTAATGACTCTTGTATGATGTAAGGTAATACAAGATTCTGTGTTCGCACCTTCTTGTGAAATGAACCGATTCATTCACATCAACAATCAATTGTCTCTACGACATTTCCAGCTCCAGCTTTAACTTTGTCCGTCGACCCTTCCATCAGGGGCTTTGTCAATGGTCAAATTTATTTCCCTGTCCGTCGAGCCTTTCAACTTATCTTAAGGGCTCCAGTAATGGGCAATTCGAGCTCTAGTTCATGTTCAAGATCCAATCTTCAATTGGAATTTTTAATAGATACAAATGGAAAGGAATTCATAAAACATTCCTAGCAATAGAATTCTCCAGAAAGTCCTGTGCTCAACCGGCGGTTTTGTCATTTATGTCGGTCAAAGTCTCTGATTAACTGGCCGGTTTTCGACTCTTTGAATTTCAAAAATCACATTTGACTAATGGGTCGGTTCTCCTGCAAATTTTCAAATTTGCAAAAACATGCTGACTAACCTGCCAAGTTTTGACTTAAAGTTTCAAATTTTCAAATCTCTCAAACAGTTTTGATCAACCGACCGGTTTTTGACCCATTCTTAAAATTAAAAAAAAATGATGCATGCTTGTATGCTTGTGTGCTTTGAATGCTTCCATCATCCTTATAAATTTGGGGTTGTCTGCCTGAGCATTGTCGCATGATATACGTTTATTTGCCTGAAAGCGTTGTCATCTGGTATGTGTATGCCTGCATGTGTATGTCTTGTACCTGATCCCTTGGTTATTTACTACCTAGCTTTCTTAAATCAATTGCTCTATCTAATGACTCTTGTATGATGTAAGGTAATACAAGATTCTGTGTTCGCACCTTCTTGTAAAATGAACTGATTCATTCACATCAACAATCAATTGTCTCTACGATATTTCCAGCTCCAGCTTTAACTTTGTCTGTCAACCCTTCCAGCTTGTCTTAGAGGCTCTGTCAATGGTCAAATTTATTTCCCTTTCCGTCGAGCCTTTCAACTTATCTTGAGGGCTCCAGCAATGGGCAATTCGATCTCTAGTTCCTATTCAATATCCAATCTTCAGTGTGTCTAGACAATCAATTGTCGTTACCATTGGCTCTGACTTCTAGGAGTATACTATCTAGGCAACAAACCACTCGGTGGCGCATTGTTGGCTCTGTTTCCTAGGTATACAACTTTGTCTGTCGACCCTTTCAACTTCTCTTGAGAGCTTCGGCAACGGGCAGTTCCAGTTCCAGTTCCGGTTCCAAATCCAGTCTTCAATGTGTCTAGACGACCAATCGTCATTACGATTGGTTCTGGGTTTTAGACATGCTATTCTCATTTGCCTAAGCGACCAACCATTGTTGGCTCAGGCTCTTAGGTAGTGAGTTTCCGGCTCCAATTCAAGTTTTAGCTCTGAATTCTGTGTTTGATGGCCAATCATTGTTATTGTTGGCTCCAGTATCGAACGATATTCATATTTCAGCGAACTATTTTGGTCTGATTTCTCCTTGGAGGATACGTAGGAAACCTTTGCAAAGGTTCGACCTCATATCTGTATGAGTCCTTGAGTCTTTCTTTGAGTCACGTGGTCTTTTTTTGTGTTTTCACAACAAAAATGTGTTGTCCTTCTTTTTCGGTGATGTTCGCTCACCAGTGCGCTCCATCCCTGAGGGGCTCTGTAGACACCCTATTCTTGTAGGCACTTTTAATTAATCGAATAATGGGCTTCATTATTAATTAAAAAGCATTATTAAGTTTGGGCTTAGTAATGTGTCTTAAGTACATGATTAAGTGCAGTTTATTTAATTAATGTGATCCAGTCTAGTTCAATTGTCCAGTCCTGTTTAGTACAGTCTTGTTCAGTCCATTACATGTCTAGTCCACTGCATTAGTCCAAGGCCATGTAGAGTAGGTCCAGTCAATGGTCTAGATTATCCTAAATGATGTAATTTTTCTAGATGATTTTAACGAATAATTCATGATTTATCCTTGACCTATAGATCAAATCATCTATTTTATGGTTAAGAAATTATCCCGAATCTGGTATATCTCATTTGTGATTTCAGAGATAATTATCGAAATTAGGATCAAATAATGCCTTGAAATTCAGAAAAAAAAATTAATTAATTAATGGGTGAACCGGCCGGTTTTTTACATACTATCCGATTTGTTGACTTTTGTCAATCTGCGATTTTATCACTTATTCTGACTTATCTCCAACTATGCAGATTGGTATTGCCAATTTATCAGATCCTGCGATCCTGAACACTATAAGAAGGGGTATTGGCCTCCATTTTAAGGGTCGGACATTAATGTATTTCTCAAGCTTATTCTCTTTAGAGTTTGTACGCCATTTCCTTGTAAAGTGACGTCCAGCCTCTCTCGAGAATCTTAGCCATCCAAATCACTTTAAAAATGTCACTTTGTTCTTTGCATCGTGGATCTAACGGCGAGCATACATAGTCGTCAAAATAAGCTGCATTGCGAGGTAATTTTTATTAAGATTAAATAGGGTAGAAGTCATATAGATTGTCATCCCTTTTCCCGTTGTCACATTCCATTACAAAACAACCAAAAAAATTATTTTCACTTTCTTTGTCTAAGTTTAGGGTCAAATTGTAGACTACCTCCTGTAGAACCACAGTCGAAGTACGGTGATTTTGATTCCTATTAGTCCGATCGGATACGTAAGCCATTCGACCTAGTTATCGAATTCAAGCCAAAAAACATAAAAATTAACTTAGGGTTGGTATTGTCATATTTTTGCATGCTACATGTTTATTTTAAGGCCATTAATCACTAGAAATAAAGTAGAGACCGAAAGGGCGCGGCAGGTACCTAATACATTCCCGATGCGTAACTTAGTTCGCGGACCCCTCTTATAGTTTAGGTAGATTAATAGTCCTTCCTGGACACCTTTGTCACTTCAGGTTCTTTTTTTCTTATTTGTTCTTATTAAATAAGATGACAACTTCAAAATAAATCCTTCCCGATATTTTTTTTGAGGCAGTGCACCACAATACTATTTTGATAGTTTAAGGTATCAACCCTGTGGGGGATTGTTAGAATTTGTCTTTATTTTTTTCTACAAATTCTTTTACTAAAGCTTTAAAACCTTGCTTTTTTTCTTTATTTATCCTAGTCAATGTAACCTATTGTGTTAAACCTTGTCATAAATTTATTCATAATGTTTTTGACCGTTGTTATTTATTTTGTGTGTAACTCTAGTCTTTTTCTACTATAAAAGGACACCACTCCTACCATGGAGAACACACACATAAAAAACATGTACTTGATACTTTTATATGCTCTCTACATTTTCTATATTTTGATTTTCAAGCAACTTGATTGGGCTAGTTCAATAGTCTTTTTGTGGACGCACAAAATAGAGAAGGCGTCACTGCGAACCTCGGGTTTTTATCTTGGAGGGTTTATCATTCGTTAGAACCCGTGCATATGGAGATGATAAAGTCTTTAGGACAACAACTTTGTCGCGACTCTCACAGGCCAGCACAAATTTACTTTTAATTCTCTATAGCTTCAAATTGCATGCTAGTTAAAGTACTTAATAGTTTGTTTAGACATGCACGTTTGTATGCTACTACTATGTTTATTTTGCATGCCTAATTTATTTTTTTAGCCATATGTTTTGATAACTTTTCATGGTTAGACATTACATGATTTGGAAGTATTTTTACGATTGATTGTTATGTAAAGTTAAGGTAGCAAATCTAAACTATGTTCCAACAAAAAATACATAGTACCATTTTTCTCTTCTACCAGTTCAACAATTTAACATTTCATACCGTTCTAAATATTGACGAATACCGCTTATACTGATCGAAACGTTTCATGCCAAGCAAACTCATGTACTGGCCAAAATATGCTCTTTTGTTCCAGGTTACTGTAAGAAACAAAAACATGTTCGACCACCATTATTGCTGGCGAACCCACTAATGTATTGGTTCGTCTCCATCCCTTTTCCGTCCCACCTCCTTAAATCTATCACCACCAATCACCGCCATGGCATTATCCCCGTAAATCACAAATTTTTTGAGAGCCCAACCATGACAACCCTATACAAATTTGGATCTAGATTTGTTCTTGAAGATCAAAAGTCCAACACTGGCACCACGAAGAAACTAGAAGGCGATGATGGTAGTGATGACGGTGGTGGTTTAGAATTTAAAGTGGTCGAGGTGGTATGAAAGACAGTGGTGGTATTGGAGGAAGCGGTGGCTTCTCAAGCTGCCGTCAAAATAAAATATGGAAGATGAAGTGTATGTGAAGTGTATTCAGAGTTGATTTTCCATTTAGATGAGAACGTGCTTCCTCATGTAAATTTAGTTACACGCGGCTTATATATAATTTAAGTTTTTTTTTTCTTTTGATTCAAAATAGGAATATATACCAAGATAAGGAGAAAAATGTTACAAAACAAGCAAATCAGTATGGATGACAATCCATCCAGATAAGTATGATGAAAAAAAGGATGACAGCCCCATCCAACTTGAGCAGATGATATCAAAATATAACTGCAAGAACCAACACACCACATGAGTACCATTAATCATGGCCTGACCAACTGATGAGCACAACTGGCTATACAAATGGTATCCATTCCGGTTGAACTCTTGTGTTGATCTAGAGGCAAAAGAAGCCAAAACTGATGAAAAAGTGGACACACCTTCTGTACTCTGGGCGATATGCAACGAATGCAACTTCCTGCAACCATAAGCCATCCTGCAACCATAAGCCATCCTGAACAAAGTGTGAGAACGAAAGTAAGAAGATAGTATGTAATAAATTAGTGGAGTGCAGCCAGACAGTAGCGTAAATAATAGCAGACGCGTTGATAACAATGCAACTTGCCCCTATCGAAACACACCCCAAATTTATTAATACCAAACCAATGCCCTAACGATCGAGATCCGCACGTTTGACCACTGAGATTGAACAAAAGGTAGGAAAAATAGGGACAGTACAGGTATAAGCAAGCGAAATACGAAGGAGAGAAAGAGGAGGGAAGAAATGCTCAAACTGATACTTCTTCCGGTAGTTATATATCACTACCGGAAGAAGTATCAGTTTTCCTCGTATAATGAGACATTCCAGTACACAGGGTGCTTCGGTACCATCTCGGATTTCTACAACAATTTTACGACTAATATAAGTATTTACTAGACAGAAATTTAGGTCAAAGAGATAGCTTTTTTTTCCTCTCTCTCTCTCTTGAAACGTGTAGAATGTCGTATCATTGGATTGCTTAAAAACCTATATATACCAACCAAATAACAGTTTCCACTTAAAATATAAAAAGTTTTAAACCCAAAAAGAAAAAAATAAATTGTTGATTGTGGCCAAGAAAATCAACATACAGTTGGTATATGTCTCAGCCCCATGTCTTGGTGGTTAATCCTTTGTCTCAGGTTTGTTAGCATTGTAGCTGCTGATAACTTTAAGCTTTAGTTTTCAAGAGCGAGTCTTTCTGCTCAGCTTCCATTTGGATGCAAGGCGTTCCTTTTTTCGCAACTTATGTAGTGATTTTTCCGCCAATCTTCTTCCGGTAGTTATATATAACTATGTCATTCCCATTCCCTCGCTCCTAAATTCTAGGCTTTCTCATCTCTCAGATCATGTATTATTTTGCTAAACTATTTCATCCGTCGTTGATACTATTTTGGTTGGATTCTTGTAAATGGGTTTTCGAGATGATTCCTCATTTTATTTAGTTTTGGCCTTACGGTTTGATTCTTTTTATGTTTTAGTTATTTTCGTCAAAGCACTTGTGGGTTCTCATATGACTTAAATTTCTATGTGTATTTTGGCATTTTTTTAAAATTTCTGTTGATGGGTTTTTGTCAACTACTTTAGTAGAAATGTTTGTGGTTCATAGTTCACCGCCTGTTACTACTCTATTCAGTCCACATGTTCAATGATTCAATTCAATGTGAACGGTGCTAAATTAGCACAAGTGAGAATACAAGTATGTGTGCACCTCTTTTTATGATATTAAACATGGAAGCTAATCAATTGACAGCGCATGCAACTTAAGTCAAGTTGTCGAAGCGATCTGACCGTCCATCCATCACCGAGAGACGAGCCAAATATTTTTTTTAGGTAAACTTTGTCATCTGTTACATTATATATATAGCTAACGGTAAATTTATCATACTGTCCACCCTATTGGCATGTAAACCCTCTGACTCCCTCCATATTTTTGTCAAAATTCCTGTCCCCTAAATAAATTAGCGGACGATGGAAAAACTTTAACGAAACTTTGATCTGGTCTGCCTATATGTTATACTCGGTCTGTCCCACATAAATTGACTATATTTTTTTTTTTTGCCGTCCCACAAAAATTGATCACTTTCAAATTAAGAAAGATTCTGTAAATATTTTTACATATTCACCTTTTTATACTTTTTTTTTATTCTATTTCTTTCTCCACATTTAACTCTTCAGTTTTCACCAACTCATTTTCTCTGATCCATCTTCTTACACTTTTTTATTCTATTTCTATGCTCTATTTTTTCTCCTCCTCTCTCTAAAGGGTAGAATGAAAAATACACAATAAATGACCTAAATAATTAATATGTTTGTAAAAGAAATGATCCAATTACGTAGAACGGATAGAGTATGACATATCACGCCTTTTTTCACTTTGCTTGCTATAGCTTTTCTTTTACCAATTGGGCAAAAGAGGTAATTACCATTCCTATGGCTTTTCTTTTACAGATTGGGTATTTTCTGGACACCAAAGAGTATGGGGGCATGTCCCGGTTGGTAATAACTACTGGAGTAGCTACTCAGAGCAATGACCCCATCTGCAGCTGCAGAGGTACAATGAAATCCATGTAGGCGTGTGGGACTCTTTTGCACCTATGATTGGGTTCGTTTTGACACTGTCTCGCCTGATCAAACTCTGTACTCTCCTCTCTGATCCCCTGACATTGTTTTTCACTTCCATTTTCGGCCCTTTTCTTTTCTAGTAATTATTTTGTATCCAAATTATACTAAAACAAAGAATCTGTTCACTTTTTTCCTTCTTTTGAATGTCTTCTCTTTTCTTCTTCTTCTTTGGCGTGGCAAGCTTTACACGGAAATTGTTGTTATCATGACTGTGACGTGTTTTGCTTGGAGTTTTCAAGATTTACACTTTTTCTTGATGCAGCTATGCGGGTGATCTTTTTTCTCATCTGGGTTTTGCTTCAGATCTCAGATCTCCTTATCACTGAGGGTTCTCGCTAATTTTCTTCGATTGACGTTGGGGGGTTTCACTGCGAAGATTCCTGGGTAAAAGACTAGCCAATATACTCTTTTATGCATGTGTGTGTGGATCTTACGCTATTGAAGTATTTCGATGTTTCCAGATTACTTCCACATTCATTCTTGCTCGTGCGCTTCCCTGTCTCTTTCTGGATGGGGGAATTGGCATAGGACATAGTTCGTTATATCACTTAGAAGTACATACAGGTGTGAACTGCGGGTCTGCTGCTGTTTATACCAGTGTTTTTTTCTTCTTTTAATTCTCCATCTTTGTTATGCAATGTTAATGGATATATTCGCAATTTCAGGAGAACGTTGATCACAATGATTGGATGCAATTGCGAGCGTATACTAGGTTTCGATTTACATTTAGAAGGTTTCTTGTGGTTGGGAATATGAACGGAATGAATTAGTTACTGGGATTTTAGAATGGACTTGTCAAACTGTAACAGTTTGAGAATTTTTGGGCTCCATTTGAATTCGGTGGCATGCAAATGTCTGGGTTTGATTGTGATTGCGTTTGTTTTTAGAACTATTTTCTCCCCTGCATTCTCAGGCGTTGGTGGGATTGGAAAGGATGACTTGGTATTTGTCCACAACGTTTCTTTGCCGCCGAGTTCCAGATACGGAATTAAGAAAATGAAGTTTTTGGAGGTTCCGCAGATTGTCTGGGGTTTAAACAATCAGAAAATCGCCTTTGCAAGAGCCTGCGTCACTGCAGTAATGCTGAATCGAACTCTTCTGATGCCGAGCTTAAGTGCTTCACTGTTTTACAAAGAGATCGATCTATTACAACCCATCTCCTTTGATAAGG
Organism: Escallonia rubra; assembly: GCA_033065855.1. Lineage (NCBI taxonomy): Eukaryota > Viridiplantae > Streptophyta > Magnoliopsida > Escalloniales > Escalloniaceae > Escallonia > Escallonia rubra. The sequence goes on along the minus strand of JAVXUO010002682.1, from coordinate 142,228 downwards.
TTTTCCAATTTGACAAGTTTAATTCGCTGTGTAACGGTTTTGTCCAATTGGGCCGGTATTCAGATCTGGTAAATGGTAGTGACGTTTTTGAGCTCCAAAAGGGAAGTGGAAGGAAGTGGACGATTGGGAGGGATTTGGATCAATTAAGACAGTTTAGCAAAGACCCATACGATGGATATGAGATAATTCGAATAATTGGAAAGAACCCTTTTCTATGGCATGATCATTGGCCGGTTCAAGATTACGCTAAGGTTTTTGAGTGCTTAGTTTTAGTGGATGAAATATCTGCTGAAGCAGATAAAGTTGTCTCCAGAATTAGAGAGTTAGGAAGAGAGCTGAGAAGGGAAGTTCGGTTGTTACAAAATGTTACAAGCAAAGTTGGGTTATTACAAAACCGTACGCACGTCAGTAGCTCCTTCTTGGAGCCAGTGCCTTATCTAGCTGTCCATATGAGGATAGAGAAAGACTGGATGATTCACTGTAAGAAGTTAGAGCAGAGATCAAATATAAGTGAAATTTGTAGTAGTAAGGAGGAGATTATGAGCAGAGTGGGAAACATTGTAGGCTTGAAAACGCCAATACTTGTTTACCTTGCTGTGGCCGATAGTCTTCTTGAAGATAACTCCATTCTGAAAGGTTGGAAGGAAGGCCTGCTTCCTTACGAGAAGAAGAAACTTGGTGTTGCTGGAATGTATAAGAGACACCCTTATCTTATTCAGTCAGCAATTGACTACGAAGTTTGCTTAAGAGCCAATGTGTTTGTGGGAAATAGTTTTTCCACATTTTCGAGCCTTGTAGTTCTCGAGAGAACACAAAAAATGATCAGAACGGGTGTATCAAGGCCATGTGGCATGGATGTAAAGTGGCCGTCGTATGCGTATAATATATTGGGAGATTCTGAAGGTCCTCGTCCATGGATGGCAAATATGTCTCATTCAAGCCTACGTGCAATTAGCTACGGTTCTAATGAGGTCTTTTGCTGAATTGATATGATTCTGGCTGCAGCGTTCATAATTCATCAGGGAGTTTGGACTGGACTTATAAGGTTTCTGACCTCTGGATAGAAATGGCTATTATACTTTAACAAGATTTTGCACCCAAGATGAGATGCAGAAAAAATTACAGAATAGCAGTTCAAAGGCAAACCAGGTAAAGTTTTTATAGATGTAAAAGTCTGGATGCTTTATGTAACTTTTTTGGCAGCATTGATTGATTATTGTTTTATTCTTTTACGTCCATATCATGGGTTGTAAGTGCATTTGATGCTTTACCATGCGTAGACTTTATGTACACACGCCACCACTTGAAATATAACTTACAGTGAAGTCTCCACGATTAGAGAATATTAACTCTTTTTCTTGCCTCTCAGCTTATAGAATCTGTTTCTTTTGACGCTTTATCTCAATGATACCGAATTGAGAGCTTTACAATTTCTGGACTCGCAGAGAGGTTCAGAGAAAGAGAAGTCTTGTTGATGTGCTTATTATGCTATGTATGACAGCTGATGATTTTGAGAAACACAACATGGAATCGTTAAATTTATGGATTTCAGTTGTTTTATGTTCCTTGATTTTCTCGTGACTAAAGGGAGCATCGTTATTCACGTCTTTTTTAGGAGGATGTCATTTCTGGTCTTCACCCTGGGGGTACTCTCTTCCCATTCCTGAGCATCATTATTTACAATCTTTGGCTCATTTCCACTTTAGTTGTCCCATGCTAAAACAAGTGGCATTCTTTCTACATCTAAAGGGATTCCTCCCATTATTTTCCTAATAAGTGATTGCTTTGACAATATACCTCGTGCATAAATTTTTGACCCTGATATTGTGTAGTGAGCTAAAATTACGGACTGCTTGTTGCGTTATTATCGAAAGTTTTTGGGTGGCTAAGCTTGTACAACACCAGAACAGATTATAAGTCCTCCCCTGTCATAATTTCACAATGGCTTGACCTGCTCCTACGAACCTCAAATCGTTGAAGTCTCTTGGTAAGCTTTTAGACTTTTCTTCGAAGTGCTTGAAGTTCTTCATCTCTGATGCCTCTCAAATCACCCATGACTTGTTACCATGTCATGTCGTCCTCTACCTCGACATGCTGCCTTGATAACAAATTTAAAAAAATCTATCCAAGGATCTAAAAAGCTTAAGCCAAGAGTTTGCCAGGAATCAGAAGTTTGGTCAAGTTGCTGGCAATGACCGTAATCCCTTCCGACCTTCATTGCTGCTCAAAGGATAATTCCAGTTTTATATGAACTTGCTCTGAACCAACAACCAGGAATCAAAAGTTTGACTGGGTCAGCCTTTTACCTGGTCCCAAGTTTTTTGAAATCTAGAACCAGTTTTGGACTTGAACAAGAAGCCCCAGCTTCATTTCTATTAGCTCTGATGCTTCAGCCGGCTGAGGATTTTGGATCAGAATGCTTATCTCTTGAGGTTCATTCAATAATTTCCGCAATGGAACCGATTGAAACGACCATTTGCTAATACTCGAGCCATCTTCTGTCCTTGTTCTGCATCTTCAGAAATTCTCCGAGTGTTTAGCTTTTGGTAGGGGTAAGTTATATAAGTAATGAAAGGGGATTGGGTAATTTAGGAGTTGCACTAAATGTTCCTGTTTGGTTTCATAGTGCGTCAGGGGGTTGGGGTGGGTCATTGGGAAGGACATTATGTTTCTTGAATCCAAGTTATGGTATGGGCACCGTATTGGGCTCCCATATATGCATGTACCCATAATAAATATGTATGCACATTCTAACTACGTTTATTAGCACCAGTAAGGATCACGTTATATAGTAATTTGAAATAAATATGTTATAAACGTTGACTATTATAATAAAATCATAGTAAATAAATCAATCGAAAGTTTATTGCACAAAATATGGTCTTGCTATATCTTGTTGTCCAGGGTACATTGAGATTGTAATCAATTTTCAATATATTTCACAAATATATTATTCTCACCAAACACTACAAGTGTGACATTGTAGTAATAAAAGTGAAGAAAGTGTTTTAGAGATAATTAATGTCAAGTGCATAAATTGGAGTTGTCCAATTTCTTATAGTATATTTCTATGCGTGTATATAAGTTTAGGAAATGAAGTTGAGAAGAAGTTTGAATTATAACTAAGTGATACTAATGAAAGTTCAAAAATTAACTCAAGAGAGATTGTCGTAAGTAAATTTTCTAACGTAAAGGAGTTAATGATTAGTAAATGTACAACAACGTTTAGGAGCTTAAGTGTTACATCTCTAAAATCAAGAATCAAATGAACTCAAGAGATCTGGTATGGCATATATAAAAACTCAGTTGCTTAAGCAACAAATCTAATAGTCGTAATTTCCAAGGATTTTTCTAAAGTTTTTTCCCGTTCACTTTTTTTTTTATAGCCATTTTTCCTACAAGTAACGCCATTAAAGTTCAAAATATCATCACTTAGAATTTTCAGTATCATTCATTATCTATTTTGTTTCTCTATGTAGAGTGATGTAAATTTTTATTTTTTTTTGGTTAAGAAGAGAAAATAGTTTATTCATAAAAGGGCTACTTTGATAGTCCTTTTTTTATTCCTTTTCCTTTTATCCTAACTATTACAACTTACTAGCTTAATCTAGTAAAGTAGACCACATCGCATCTACTTACAAAGATGCAACAAACAGATGTAGTAACATAAAATCTTATGAAAAAGTAAAGTACTATAACAAGTTGTAGGATGATGGTTGAGGATCAAAATAGCCCCTGCAATTAATTTTCTTTTGGTAATGATCTAGTCTTTAATAATTTTTATGTATGTCTTATTTAAATATTAAAATCAGAGTAAGTCATATTTTAATTTTCTATCTTAAGTTTCAAATTTCGAGTAATTGTTTTTTTAAAGTTACGTTTAATCTTAATTTTACCTTCTTTTTTCCACTTTCCAGTTAAAAAATCTTTAGTATACTCTAAATTTGTCTTGATAGTGGACTCTAAAACTCTTTTTTTTTTTTTTTAGGTAGCATGACCTTGTTCCTCTCTAGTAGTGCAATAACGCTATTAATCAAGTTGTGCATGTAATTTAATATATAATATATTTACCTTAAGACTTTTACTTTTAACATCAATTCATATGATAACACCACAACTACTAATCTAAAATGTCAATATACACTTGTGTTTATGTCATCTTGAAATATATTCTACCAAATGAATGAGTGAAGTTGATATGAGATAACAGTAATGAACGAAGTAATTTCAATAATGTTCGTAAACATAAGTTTTTCATCCTATACATATGCATTCAATTAATAATATACGTACAAACTCAACAAAAGTTCATCAAGCATAATTTCTAACCCAGTTAATTGATCGTATGCTAAGACATGTGTCATCAAAATAAACAGGAAAAAAAATATTACCTATGGCATAAGGTTTTAAGAGTTAAAAATATCATAACAACCCACTATTTCCCCTAAGACAAAATAACACCTAAGTTTATCATAAATGTTGAAAAAAGAAGGTATAGTCGAACTTGTGTATACTCTATCTCGGTCCTATGGCAGTAAATTTAAATTTGCAATTATATGCAAAATTTTGAGGTTAGGTATATTAAAAAAGAACATGATGATACGTGGACTTAGGAACGGTTCTCTAAAGAGTAGCAAAAATTAGGGTGTTTATTTGATATTGGTAAGTTTTAATGTTAGGTTTTTATAGGTTTTCTTTGAAGGTAAAGAGAGACATATCATACTTATAAGATTGAGTTAGATCCACTTCCGCGTTTGTTGAATTCAATTCTTTTGTCACAAAAAGATACATTAGTGAAGTTTTAACCTCTTTAGCAACTAAAATTTAAAATTTATAAAGAAATGCTATAATTTCGTCTCACCTTTTTACAAGTATACAACACCCTTAATTTTTGTAAATTTTATAAGGGTATTTTTGAGAAAAATTGTTTAGTCATTTAATGTATTGGGATCATTATATACGAAGGGGGCTCGATCTACACCCGTTTTGGTTAAACTCATGCATCTTTGTCACTTAAAGATGCATTAGTAAACTTTTAACCTTTTTAGCAGTAAATTATTTGAATTTTGTCAAAAATGTTGTAGTTTAGCCTCGTCTTTTTAAAAATAAAAAATACCAACAATTTTCGTAAATCTTTTAACGTGTTTTGCAAGTTATATAGTGATTTGAAATAAAAATATTGTAAATCTTGGTGAAAAACACAATTAAAATTAATCAATACGATTATTATAATTGCAGTATAATAATAAATCAGTTGTTAGCTGCTAATCAAAGACTCGAAGTATGAAAAGTTCATTGCATAAAACAACGTCTCACTTTCAAACCTGAATTTTTCACGCCAATTATCACTAATATTTTTTACTATTTATCATACTTATCTCTTTCGTCATATCAAATTGCCGCTAAAGAGAATCCTGACTATTCTACATTATACCTTGTTATTCAAGGTACACTCATATTGTTATTAGTCTCAAACATTTTTCACAAATATCTAACTCTCAAGAAACACTACAAGTTTGACTGTACAATAATAAAAGTGAAGAACGTGTTTAGAGATAAATAATATCAAGTGTATATATTGGAGTTGTCTAATTTCCAGTAATATAGATGGCATATATATAAGTTTAGCAAGTGAAATCGAGAATAAGTTTAAATTATAATTAAGTGATATTAACAAAAGTTCAAAAATTAACCTGAAAATGTTTTTCGAAAGTATACTCTTTTCTCTTTACTTCACCTCTCTCTCTCTCTCTCTCTCTCTCTCTCTCTCCCTCTCCCTCCCTCCCTCTCTCCACCCCCCACCCCCCCCCCCCGGGATAAAATGAAAAACTCACATAATAAGACTCATATCATAAATAAACGACAAATGGAGTATAACTTTCATGTATCTCTTATTTTAAGATTAGAATGCAAAACAAGTCTTTTCAACTTTTTCTATCTTAAGTTTTAACGTCGAGTACAATTTGTCTAAAACTGCGCTTAATCTTAATTATACTTTTCTACTTTTCAATTAAAAAATCTATAATTTACTCTAAATTTTTCTTGATAGTGTACTCGAAACTCTCTTTTATTTTTATCTAGCATGATCTTTTTCATCTTAGTAGTACAAAAATGTTATTAATTAAGTTGTCCATGTAATTTAGCGTATATTTGCCATAAGACTTTTATTTTTTACACGGACTTATAAGATAATACCAAACCTACTCATCTAAAAAATTATATATATATATATATATATATATATATATATATATAATGCTTTAAAATTTATTAATATAAATGCAAACTCAACAAAAGTTCATCAAGAATAATTCATAACTCAGATCATTTATCAAATAAAGACTCTATCATCAAAATAAAAAGGAAAAAAATATTACCAATGGCATAATGTGTTAAGAGTTAAGAAAATTATAGGGTTAGTTATACCCATGATCTTGAGGCTAGAATATAATTACACGCATGTCCATTAGTTGGAACAAATAGCACTTATGTCTGTTGACCAAATGAAAATACTGAAAGGATGAAGACCATAATGCCTATCAATTGGGAATGGAATTCTTCAAATGTCATTTATCATCCCTTCATCTCACCATACAGCCCCACCACCACCATCATTCATATCATGACCTGAACCCACAGGTGGGCCCGTGAGCTAGATCTGTGACCGGCCGCAGACCCACTGGACTCCAACCAAGGGCTTTGCCAGGCCTTAGTCGCTAAAACCAATATGAATTGCAGCGGAATTTAAACGTTTTCAACTCCAAATTAAATTCTACTATTTCAATGTCATTACAATCCTTCTTACATGAACACATATACTACAACTCGACTCGGCTAATGCAGTGTTCGGAGCTCCACCCTAAGGTTCCAATCCGATATTCACCGCCATCACCTTACCTTCAAACCTAAAATGATAAGTAAGGAGTGAGCTTCCACGTGATCAGTAAGTAAAAATTATCAAGTAGGTGGACCATAGCATGCCATAAAATAACTCACCTTATATTATTGCAAAATTAAGAAATCTAAAATCACAGAGTAAGTAATCATCCAGTAAAAGTAAATAGAGAACATGGAACAAAACTAGGCATAAAATCATTAGCACAAAACCTCACGACAAACAGTTTCATCCCAGCATCAATTCAAACGATATGATGCGGTTAGCGTACAAGCCCCCCTGACTAGGACCCAAAATCCTTCCCACACCCGGGATAAATAATTCTGTGGACGCAAGGGCAAACCACAAGAAATAGTATTGTGCATTAACGTACAAGCCCCGTTGAACAGGGCCTGGCCCGAAATCCAACTTTCCCCCGTTGGATATGGGGCACAGCAATTGAATAAACTAAAATCACCTTTTTGTTCATCGTAAACACAATCACTCATCAATTGATGGTCGAACCAACCTCACACCCCCTTTTGATAATTTTCAAGCTGTTCAATATTCACAATAACGTCAAATTCCAAAACATCTCACTTGCACCAAATATTTCAAATCCGAGTTCCATTAAATTTTCTAAGTAAAATATCATTTCCATGCTGGTCCTTTTTTTAATGAGAAATAAACTACTAAAAGATTTCTGGCAAATCGAGCTAGAGCAGTTAAACGTAATTAAAACAATCAATGTTGATACACCACTTTTTAACAGAAAATAAACATATACGATATATATATATATATATATATATATATATATATATATATATATATATATATGCTAGCGCTAGCAGCGCTAGCACCGTCCGCTATATAATGTAGCGGGCGGTGAATTATCGTCCGCTACATTATATAGCGGACGGCAAAACAGCGCTAGCAACGTGCCAGCGCTAGCAACGTGCTAGCGCTAGCAATGGATCACGACCCTATATATATATATAAACACTAGGAGTGTGTTTGGATATAGGATTTGAACTGGGAATTTGACTTTAGTAGGGTATTTGTTAATCACCTAGACAAAATATCTTGTTTGGATAATTCAAAAGGAAATTTTTGAAATTTCGAAGTGATTTGAACTGTGGATTTGGTTGAACTACCAAATCCATAGTTCAAATCACTAGTTTGAACTAGTTATTTGTCAAATCCACTACAATCAGTAATTTACAAACCCAAAATAACTAGTTCCCTATTTTTTAGGAATCTTGCCTCCCACCTTTTTTAACAACCTTTTGCTTCATTTTTTCCAAACAAGATATTTCAAAATGATAGAATTCGTAAATCAGGGGATTTCGAAATGAGGGCATTTAGAAATACCCAGTATTTCAAAATCCCATATCCAAACACACCCTAGTTGAATCAAAGAGTCACTTACCTGACCCTACGAATTTCCCACAACAAAGTCTCTGGAGCGACAATCTCGTTGCTACATCTGGCTAAAAGAATGGTCAAGGCCATTCTTTTGATCTCCATGTTCCCAGCTTTACTATAACCCAAGGCATCGTCGATCATGACACAACATCCCCGCAATCAACTGCCCGACCTTTACATATCCATCCAATACCGTGTCCAACTTACCATGTCTTTCTCGGGCATTTCATCGACAGTTGCCGAGCTTCTCTCAACTAACTCGGTGTCACTAATCCACCAAGCATGCCATATTGCTAAAATATACACAACCGCACTCCTCACGTAATATACCCCCACACAATAGTGTTCCACATGCACCGCTGTTACACTCATCATCCAACAACAACCACACCTACCCACATGCCCAAATACATGCACCGAACACCCACCACTCCACAAACACAAACCACCCAGACACCATAATACAGTCATACACGTCCCACTCACCACCGTTCCATTCCAGTACACATGACACACCCATCAATAATTGAACCCGACATATTGCCTCATCAATCAACACAGTCTTAAATTCCATCGACTGCCGTCATATACACCACCACAGTTACTCCAGTCTAGCCACCACGAGCACCATAATTATTCCACCCCTTCTACCACAACAATATCGTAATCGTACGACGAACTCTGTTTTTTTTGTTCATACCACCAAAACCTAACACACCGATTGCCAACTTCCACAACCAACCTACCGCTACAGGTGCCACCTTTTAATAACCCCACAATTAATCCACCACCATCACTGCTGCTCTACACCCAAAAACAAACTCCATAGCACACCCCATATTATGCACACAACATGTTGCATACTATTACACACATAGTGCCCACCCGCTGCTCAACATCCTCACACATATCCACTGTGTATACTCATAGAAACGTACCATCGCACAACACCACTACCCCCAGTCCAATCCAGTACGCACACATTACACCACAAAGAATAACCACAGTGAAACCAATAAGAGCAATGGTTCAAATCACACCAAACTAGCACAAACTCACAAATTTGACAATGGTACAAGAAAGATCAAAATTTTGGCAGATTTTGGGAAAAAAGGGCTCAAGACCGGCAATTGCCATTTTGCCTAACAGTGAAACTGCTTCAGCAATGCTGATTTGAAGTCGCCCTAGCATGATGCATTGATACTGGCGGCACAGAGGTGATATGCAGTGGCTTCAGCCACTGCGGCAGTGGTGGCATAGTGAATCGCAATGGCGATCAGAGAGTGTTAACAGCTGTCACCGCTGGTTGTTGCAGGGATTGGCCACTGGCCAAAGTCACGGTGGCCAAAGCATCTACTGGTAGTCCACTATTGGCCGGGGATAAGGTCACGTCAGTGGTAGCTCTACGGCATGGCGGCAGCGGTTGGGTTTAAGGTCATTACAGCATTGAAGGAAGGCCGATGATGAATCCCGTGTGGTGGTGGCAGCGGCGCATTGGTTGCGGTACTGCGGTCGTGGAGGCATTGGGTGATGGCGCTCGGTGAAGGGGCAGTCGGAGTTGATTGCCGGTGACTGAGTGTGGTCGACGATAGGGTTGCCCTGAGGTGGGAGTGGGGCCGCCTCTCTAGGGTCGGCTGTCATTTCTCCTTCTCTCTATCCGTCTTATCTTTCTATTCCTCTAAACTTTTTGGGATAATACCATTTTAGTCCCATGAACTATCCCTGCTTTTTTATTTTAGTCCTTGTACTTTAAAATTCGTTAAATCAGTCCCCGTACTTTGTTCCGTTATCAAATAGAACCCTCTGTTGAGATTTCCCGTCAAAAGAGACCACGTGACAGGCACGTGGTCATTTTTTGAAGGGTATTTCCGGCAAGTGAAGACAAATGGACGGGATTTTGGGGGGTTTTTTGGTTGAAGAATGAACAGACAATGGAGAATCCAAGGTCCATGCCCACAACCCTGAGCCGGTACGAGAACCAGCACCGGGACTCGAACATGTTCGGGCAGTACCTGCGCAACCACCGGCTGCCGTTCTCCCTCGCCCGCTGCAGCGGCGTCCACGTCCTCGAGTTCCTCCGCTACCTCAACTAGTTCGGCCACCCTTCTCCCCCCGCCCCCTGCCCCTGCCCCCTCCGCCAGGCCTGGGGTAGCCTCGACGCCCTCATCGGTCGCCTCTGCGCCGCCTTCGAAGAGAACGAAGGCAAGCCCGAGTCGAACCCATTTGGGGCGCTGTCGTCCGACTTTACCTCCGCAAAATCCGCGATTACGAGAAAAAGAAGCGGCGCCCACCCTATTACTCTTCCGATCTTGGCTGTTCGTTTTAAGAACCCTTCCGATCTTGGCGATGGCTGCCGGAGCAACCAGATGAACCTCCGTAAAATCCGCGATTCGCAGTCCAAAGCACGAGGGATCAACTACGAGAAGAAGAAGCGACGCCCACCCTATTACTCTTCCGATCTCGGCCGTTCGTTTCAAGAACCCTTCCGATCTTGGCGATGGCTGCCGGAGCGACCAGATGAACCAGTGGCTTGCCGGAAATACCCTTCAAAAAATGACCACGTGCCTGTCACGTGGTCTCTTTTGACGGGAAATCTCAACGGAGGGTTCTATTTGATAACAGAATAAAGTACGGGGACTGATTTAACGAATTTTAAAGTACAGGGACCAAAATAAAAAAGCGGGGATAGTTCAGGGGACTAAAATGGTATTATCCCAAACTTTTTTTTCTCATTTTCGATTTAAGGCAAGCTAAACCCCCCCCCCCCCCCCAATCTTTCTATATTTTTTCCACAAATTTGTCTCTGTCATTTTAAATTATCCACCTTTTCCTCCCAATATCTCTCTATGCCATCTAAAAATAGCCAAACAAAGATAAAGTATAGCATTAATTTTATACTAAACCCTAATTTCATAACAATTTTGTAAAGTAACCCCCTCACTTCCATTAATTGCCAATTACACCCAAATCGTTATTTGCAACTTAGGGCCCATATAAAAATGTAGCTAGAGATCCCAAATATTAAACGTTGCTAAATCTCTCATAATGTCACCTACCAGAATTACCATTAAGGTAATAAGTTAATATGCCTGAGTAAACCCAACCCTAGGTTTGGGGTGTTACATTATCTTTCCCTTAAAGAAATTTCGTCCTCAAAATTTGGTGTTCAGTAGATTCCTGCTCTTAATCGTGTCTAATCTCATCCCCCGTCATAACACTTCACTTTTAACTCACTTTAATCCACTAACGAAAAATACCTCTAACATCAATACTCTTAGATCAAAAGCTTCGCCAAACTGTAAATGGTATCTTCACATTTCTCAATTTATACAACTGAATTGTCATTAAATATCACCGAGTGAACAAATTTCTAGAGTACCAAGTATATTAATCAAAATCAACCATAAGACCAATTTGAGACCAGTATATTACATCCTCTCCCCGTTAAAAGCAATTCGGCCTCGAATTTCATAATACTTACAACGTCCAAGTCACTAGATCCTGCTACCTAACCCAGATATATAGCACCCAACATAATAGATGAGCAGTGCCTAACCTCCGTATCAAATTTATTACCAACGAATATTAAACGTCACATTTCCAGTTCAAGTCGTAATGCTAAGTTCGAACTTACTAGGTCATCACTTACACTATGACACTTGTAGAACTTCAAGAGATCACAAAACCTTCCAAAAGTCTCAAAGCTTTTACACTCTGATCCAGCTTCGACAACTGGAAACGCATTCCTCCAAACCATCATAATCTAGCTTCACTCAAACGAAGTAAGTCCTCCTGGTGATATATAACTTTTGAAACCTAAGTCACAATCAGTCATCGTAACTTAAGCAACTTTAAAGATTACCTCATGCTACAGAATTTGGATTATCACTTAAGGTTCTATACTCTAGCTACTGGGATCATTACTTAAAATCTAATATCCCAAGAGCGTAATGCTCTGATACCATTTCTGTCACGACTTGAACCCACAGGCGACATGTGAGCTAGATCCATGACCAGCTGCAGACCAACTGGACTCAAACCAAGGGCTCTGCGAGGCCTTACTCGCTAAAATCAATGTGAATTGCAGCAAAAATTAAACCTTTACATGTCCAAATTAAATTCTACTAATTGAATGTCATTACAATACTTCATACAACTACAAGAACACATATACTAGAACTCAACTCATCTAGTGTAGTGTTCGGAACTTCACCGTAAGATTCCGACCCCACATTCACCGCTATCACCTTATCTTCAAACATGAAATGATAAGTAAGGAGTGAGCTTCCACGTGCTCAGTAAGTAACCAATGATTCAACTAGGTGGAACATAGCATGCCAGAAAATGACTCACCTTATATTAGAGCAACATTAAAAAATCTAAAATCGAAAAAGTAAGTAATTATCCAGTACAAGGAAATAGAGAACATGGAACAAAACTAGGCATAAAATCATTAACACATAACCACACGACAAACAGTTTCATCCCAACATCAGTTCAAATGATATGATGCGGTCAGCATAAAAGCCCCCTGATCAGGGCCTGAAATCCCTCATACACCCGGGATAAATAATTTTGTTGACGCAAATGGCAAATCACAAGCAACAGTACTATGCATTAACGTACAAGCCCCGTTGACCAACAATTGAATAAACAAAATCTAACTTTCCCCCATTGGATATGTGGCACAACAATTGAATAAACAAAAACTACCTTTTGGTTTATGGTAAACACAATCACTCACCAATTGATGGTCGAACCATACTCACACCCTCTCTTGATAGTTTTCAAGCTATTCAATATTTACGATAATGTCAAATTCCAAAACATCTCACGTGCACCAAATATTTCAAATCCGAGTTCCATTAAAATTTCTAAGTAAAATATCATTTACATGTTGGTCCGGTTTTTAATGAGAAATAAACCACTAAAAAGCTTTTTGGCAAATCGAGCCAGATCAGCTAAACGTAATTAAAACAATCAATGTTGATACACCACTTTTTAACAGAAGATAAATATATACGATATATATAAAAACACTAGTTAAATCAAAGAGTCACTTACATGACGCTACCCATTTCCCACATCAAAATCTCTGGAGCAATAATCTCGCTGCTACATCTAGCTAAAAGAACGGTCAAGGCCATTATTTTGATCTCCATGTTCTCAGCTTTTGTAACACCCTGAATCTTAATATTGCCTAGTGATTTAATTTATTTTTAAGCGAAGACTTTTATACGCTAGATTTAGCGCTGATTTTTATGAATGAAATTTTATCGGTAACCTTTAGTGACAAAGTTTTAGAAACCATAAGTTATAGCTTAATGATAGCAATTATAGGTGATATCGATTTAGGTCTTCAGTGATGATTAGCGTTAATGATATTTTTAGAAGCCTTTAGCGACAATTTCGTACTTTATCGTTAACATATTAACAACTTTTAGAGACGATATTTTTTTTAACTTATTATCGGTATTTTAATTAGCGGCTTTTAGCGACGAATAGTGTAGCGGGGTGACCCATTTAAATTATTTTAGTACGTTAATCTTTTATAAATAACTATATTGGGCCTTTTCGTAATAATAAGAAATTTCGGATAAAGTTTGAATAACTATGAAAAGTATAGGGGGGTTTTGGGTAAATTTCAACTTAGGGTTTAATCATATGTATATAAGACTTTGTTAATCAGCCGGCCCTATATTTTTCATCCCTATTTTCTAAAAAACTGCTGAGAAAGAGAGAGGCGGGGAGAGAGCGGAAGAAGGGTTTTTCGGCAAGTTTTCGGGTAAGTCTTTTACTCCATTCCATCTAATTATTCAAGGTTTTATGAGAACTGTAAGAATGGCTGCCATGAGATTTTTGTGGGTATGATATAGGAAAGTCACAGCCATGGTAGCTGTGACTGCAAGCTCACGAAAATGTGTATAGGGGCATGGGGAAGAAACCGTGAGAAAGGAGTGCCTGCTGTGCAAGAGTGTAAGTGTTTTGTGAGATGCGTGGGGTTTTTGGGATTTCGATGGCTGCCGATTGACAGCCGTGAGTGTATTAATGGGTATCTATGTATTTATGCAGCAAAAGTCGTGAAGTGGGTTTTGTAGAGTGCATGTGTGCGTGCATGTGTCAAGCAAGAAGAAGCCATTGTCGGGAGGCAATTGCTGTGTTGTACGTTGTGAAATATTGTGTAGGAGCTGTAGGGAGAGTATGGGTGTAGCGTATGTGTGTTGTGCGTGATCGTGAGTGTGTGTACTGTGAGTGAATAGTGGTGCGTGAGTGCATCAGTGTGTGAAAAATGTGTGTCTGTGAGTAGAAGTGTTGTATATGGGATTAAGCAGCAAGAAGGAGGGGGGAAGCTACTGTGATTGTTGTAGATTATGTTAGGTGTTGGAAAAATAAAGAGGAAAAGCTACTGCCGTGAGGCAAGAGTGTTGTGTGTGTGTAAACCCATTTGAGTGTGTTTTTTAGTGTAACCATGAGTGCATGAGTGTGTGTTTGTGTGTGTGTGGAAGAGACAAGAAAGAAGTGGGTGCTGTTATTTTGTGTGTGTGTGTGGACCTGTGTGCATGGTGATGCTGCTAAGAGGCAGCTCATGTATAAGTTGGATGCTCGTGTGTGTGCTGTGTGTATTGCATGCTCTGTGTGTAAGTAATGTGAGCAGGTTTGTGTGACTGTATGTGTTTGTGCATGTGTGTTGTGTTGGAAATTTTCCAATAATAGATTCTTACCTTATTAAAGTTTGTACTACACATGTTGGACAGCAAGAAGAGGAGCTACTGCGTGTGATGAGTGAAGTGTGGGGAACTTGTGTGCATGTATGTATGATTGTGTATAAGTGTTGTGTGCATGAGTGTATGTGTGTACTGTGTTTTACAGGTGTGTGTTTTGTGTGTGTAAGTGTTGTCTGCATGTGTGTGCGTTGAGTGCATAAAGTGTAAGGGTTGTGAGTGGTATGTGAGGGAGTAGAGAATAGTATAGTACGTTAGGCCATATTAGAATTTGTGGCAAATTTTTATAATTTTCTGAAATCGTGGGTATTTTTAATATTTTCTATAAATTCAAAATCGTAAAATCTTTTGAAATCTTTAAAACTCATGAAAATGTTCTGAAAAAATTCTAGTAATGTTTTTATAGTATAAATAAGTCCGATTATAAGTTTGGTATTTTTAGAGTTGATTTGCTATAGTTTTTGTATCGCATTGATTTTAGCAAAATGAATAATTTCAAAATAGTTTTAATACCTTTTAAATTATAATTTTAATTTCTGTAATTTTTATACATATTTTAAAGTTGTTACAAAAAAATTTGGACTTTATTTTCAGCTAGAAATAATTATGGCTATTTATGGGCTTTTCTTGCATTTATAGCGATCGTTTGGAATTCCTGTTTCATTCTCATATGTTTATTGATCTTATCATCGTAAAACATTTTGAGTTGTACTTATCTCTTGTCATGCTCATCTGTTTATTGAATTCGATTATCGAAAAGCATTTTCATTTGTATTCATTTATTCTAAATGTTGACATGAGTTAGTAATCCTGGGAGTTATAAGGATGGTGCGTATTGTTGGAGTTATAAGGATGGTCTGTTGGTTGGGTTAAACTAGTACCTAAATGGACTAGGCAGTGTACATATGCATATGTAAAGCGTATCGAGCACTGCCGGGTGGCTTTGCTATAGTGTACTGCTCATGTTCAATGTTTTCTATCCCTGTTTTATTATACATAAAGTGTTTTGAATAACTGTTAATTGAGGGATTGAGTTGATACTCGTCCCTATATTTATATCGAAATAATTGAGATATCATTTAAAAGTGTTTCAAAAAGATGATATTTGACTTGAATGTAAATTTGTTTCAATCGTTTGTCTATATCATTTAACTATAAATGTAATAATCGTCTAAATTGTTTTGTTGTTTTTAAATCTTTGAACGACCTTACTGGGCTCTCGAAAGCTCACTCTCATTTGACTTCCTTTCCGCCGATGATCATTAACAATAGGATATTTAGAGTGATTAGAGACTGAATAAGAAGTCGACTGGAAATGTTATTATTTCTTTTGGTTAAGCCCCTGCGAGGAAGTAACGGTTAACTTAGGCCCCGTACGTTTACAAAATTTTGTATTCGTTGTTGTAATGATGATGAAAAATATGCTTTTTTTGTGTACTTTTATCTTTTTTTCATATTCGTTTTGGGTATTTTTTCCAAACAGTAGCAAAAATTGTGAAAACACCCCAAGGGTGTTTTCACCTTTTTCGGGAGAAGGTGAACTAATGTCAGAAAAAAAAAATTGTGTCAGATTTATGCTCCCTCCCTCTGTCTCTCCCCTCGCACCACCATGGCACCATCTCAAAAGACCAGAGCTGCCACTGAACCACCATAGCCCACCTCAAAAGATTTCTGCTCCCTCCCTTTCTCTTCTTCGTTATAATTTTTCGATTGTGCTTTGGAATCATTATCTCAGGCAGTAGGGTTGCCTCGACAGATCAATTTCCACGGCAATCGAAAGTTGATCTTGAAAACCCAGGTTCGCACGGCAGTTGGGATGGAAAGCCAGCCACGCGTCGATGGACTCACCATCGGCAATCTTTGGACTCACCATCTCAGGTGATATGTTCGCTCGGCAGACTGGGCAGGCGTCGTTGCAGTCAGGATGGAAGGTCTGGAACGACTCAATCACGGACTCGTCGTTCTCCGATGAAGCTAGCGTCGATCCCGTACGGGTACTCCAGTGAAGCCCCTCCCCTATTAGACATTCAAACCTCATCTTGGGGTGGCAGTAGATGGGGAAGATTTCCAGAAATTGGGGGGACAGGGGAGGGTGTGGGGCGGGGTTGGAAAGGGCAGAGAGTGGGGGGTGGGGAGGGTGTGGGTAATGTATATTATAAATAATATAAGGATACTAGTACAAGAGTGAAAATGAAAATTATATAAGTACATAAATCCGACAGAAAAAGTAGTTAAAATGAAGTGTGAAAATAATGAAAGTACAAGAATGAATTTTCTATCTGAATACTAAAATCTTGAAAACAAAAACATAATACAAATGCGAACAAGAATTGTGTAAGTGTACGCACCCTTAGTTTCTGAGTATTTAGGTTTTAGTGTTTTATTTAAGAACAATGTAATTGAGAGTTTGAGTTATTGTAGAAGCTCTGATACACATCGGGGCTTTCTTATCGAATTTAGGTAAACAAACGATTAATTGATTGATCGATCGATCGATTGTTTAATGTTCAGAAAAATTCTGGGATGTTACAGCTTTTCTATAACCCAAGGCATCGTCGATCATGACACAACATCCCCGTTGAACATGTCTTCAAGCAACTCAATGCCGTAGTCAACTACTGACCTTTACACGTCCATCCAATACCGTGTCCAACTTATCATGTCTTTCTCGGGCATTTCATCAACAGTTGCCGAGTTTCTCTCAACTAACTCGATGTCACTAACCCACCAAGCATGCCTTATTGCTAAAATATACACAATCGCACTCCTCACGTAATATACCCCCACACAACAGTGTCCCACATGCACCATTGTTACACCTATTTTCCAACAACCACACCTACACACCTGCCCAAATACATGCACCGTACACCCACTGCTTCACAAACACAAACCACCCAGACACCATAATACAGTCATACACATCCTTCTCACCACCGTTCAACTCCAGTACACATGCCACAACCATCAATAATTGAACCCGGCAGATTGCCTCATCAATCAACACAGTCTTAAATTACATCGACCACCGTCATATACACCACCACAGTTACTCGAGTCTAGCCATCGCAAGCACCATAATTAAACCACCCCTTTAACCACAGCAATATCGCAATCATACCACGAACTCCATTTCATTGTTCATACTACCAAAACCTAACACGCTGGTTGCTAACTTCCACAACCAACCTACTACTAAAGGTGCCAATTTTGATAACCCCATAATTAGTCCACCACGATCGTTGCTCCTCTACACCCGAAAACAAACTCCATAGCACACCCCATATTACGCACACAACATGTTGCATTCTATTACACAATAGTGCCCACCCGCTGCTCAACATCCTCACACATATCCACTGCGTATACTCATAGAAACTTACCATCGCACAAAACCACCATCCCCCAGTCCAATCCAGTATGCACACATTACACCACAAAGAACTACCACCGTGAAACCCATAAGAGCAGTGGTTCAAACCACACCAAACTCCCACAATGGTACAAGAAAGATGATTTTTAGGCAGATTCTGGAGAGGAAGGGCTCAAAATCGGCGATTGTTGTTTTGGTTAACCGTGAAACAGCTTCGGCGATGCCAATTTGAAGTTGCCTTGGCATGGCGCATTAATGCCGGCGGCACAGAGGTGATCTACGGCGGCTTCAGCCACTGCCGCAGTGGCGATCGTAGAGTGTTAATGGCTTTCACCAGTGGCTGTTGTAAGGATTGGCCACTGGTTGAAGTCGCGGTGGCCACATCGTTTACTGGTGGTCCACTATTGGTTGTGGATGAGGTCGCATCAATGGTATCTCGACGGCATGGCGGTAGCAGTTGGGTTTAATGCCATCGTAGCGTTGAAGGAAGGCCGA
Organism: Escallonia rubra; assembly: GCA_033065855.1. Classification (NCBI taxonomy): domain Eukaryota; kingdom Viridiplantae; phylum Streptophyta; class Magnoliopsida; order Escalloniales; family Escalloniaceae; genus Escallonia; species Escallonia rubra. The sequence continues at coordinate 123,336 of JAVXUO010002682.1, read as the reverse complement.
TGATGATTCTCGGGGTGGCAGTGGCGCGTTTGCTGAGGCATGGCGGTAGCGGAGGCATTGAGCGATGGCGCTCGGTAAAGCGACAGTCAGAGTTGATCACCGGTGACTGAGTGTGGCCGACGATGGGGTTGTCCCGAGGTGGGAATGGCGCCGCCGCTCTAGGGCCGACTGCCATTTCTCCTTCTATCTGCCCAACTTCTGTTTTTGTTCCTCTAAACTTTTGTTTTTCTCACTTTCGATTTAATGCATGCTGAATTCCCCCCCCCCCCCCCCCTCCAATCTTGGTATCTTTTCTCTACAAATTTCTTTCTATAAGATTAAATTATCCTTCTTTTCCTCCTAAGATCTCTCTATGCCCTCTAAAAATAGCCGAACAAAGATAAAGTATAACATTAATTATATACTAAACCCTAATTTAATATTAATTTCGTAAGGTAACTTCCTCACTTCCATTAATTTCCAATTACACCCAAATCGTCATTTGCAACTTAGGGCCCATATAAAAATGTAGCTAGAGATCCCAAATATTACTGCTCACAATAAACGTCGCTAAATCTCTCACAATGTCATCTACCAAAATTACTACTGTAATAAGTTAATATGCATGAGTAAACCTAACCCTAGGTTCGGGGTGTTACAATTCCTTTACACTTGTGGAGCTTCAACATACACAGAGACATTAGACAGACGTACCCCCCCCCCCCCTAAGGCCGCATCCACAGCCACAATCGCATCCCACCTTCATCATGTTCTTCAGCTAACTTGCGACAAACATCACAATTCAACAAACCAAATGAATAAAAATGAAAATTTGAGTTCAGGGTTTAAAATCTAGAAAAAGATGTATAAGATTTCTTGTTTGCGTCAAACACATAGCCAACATCACGGCAGCCGCCGTCATTAACCACCACCAGATAATTCAATCAGAGAAAGAGTATCGAATTCTAGAATAGCCTTCAACCACCGCTAATCAGCCTACCACTGTGTCCAATCAACCCACCACCTATCCAATTCACCCACCATCGCCTCGAATCGACCTTCCACAAAGCACAATCGCCATCAATCAGCCTTCCACGACGACACCTCTAGTCAACACGCCTACACAAATACACACATTCAACTAATGTTACAGATTTTTAATTGATTTGGTGACTTTGAAATTTTCATGTTTGTGTTGTTGCTGAGGACGTTTACGACCGTGGAGGCTGGCGTTCGCCGGCGCTGGGATGAGGCTGGTGGGGCTTAGCAAATTTGCTGACTTTCAGGTTAAGTGCTAGCCGAGGAAGATGCAACGGCAAGGTGGGGGAGAGAATTTATTAGGATTTGTAAACTCTTATATTGTATATACATTGTAGATATAAAATGCGGACAGTATTGACATTTAAAGAATATGTATTGATGACATAAACAAAAAAAAATATTTTTTTAACGAATTAATATGGCTTTACCTTTTGAAACTTGGCAAGAAAGGACCGTAATTACCCCCAATTGTGTCATTGATTATAATTTTACCTTAACCTCGGGACATGGGTCCCAAAATTATAACAATCCAATATTCTACCATGCAAACACATAATTACACACAACTTCATCATAAAAGTTGAAAAAATTAGGCCTCGTCGAACTTGTAGATATTCTGACTCTTTTCTATGTCAATAAATTTAAATTTGCAGTCATATGCAAAAGCTAGTTGAGCCAATAGCCCGTGCCCCTTAAAAATATAATAATAAAAAAACACGAAAATACCTAGAATTATGAACGTTTTTCTAAGGAGTACCAAAAATTAAGGTGCCTATTTTATCGATTTTGATGTTGGTAAGTTTTAAGGTTGAGTTTTGATAGAGTTTTCTTTAAATGTGAACAAAGACTTAGCATAGTATTTGAAAGATTGGATAAGATCCACTCCCATATTTTTGTTACTTAAAGATGTATTAATGAACTTTTAACCTCTTTAGCAGGAAATTATTTATATTTAACAAAAAATTTGTAGTTAAAATATTGTAGCTTTACTTTTAAGAAGGTGAGCCTACACTACACTATTCTAGGCTCATTATTTTTTCATTAAAAATATCTTTTTTATAAATAAAAGGTAAAGACCTTTTATTCAAAAAGGGTATTTTTAATGAAAAAATATTTTACCAATTAATTCCTTGAGATAATTTTATATGCATGGGCCAAATCCTTACCCATTTTGGTTATATTTATAGTTTTTTGTCACTAAGAGATGCATTAGTGAACCTTTTCAGCGTCAAAATGTTTAAAGTTAACAAAAATGGTAGTAATTTACCCTCACCTATTAAAAAGTCAAAAAAAATTAGAAAAATTTTAAACTTAAAATAATAGTTTAAGGGAAAAGAGAATGTGTAGCTATTTAACCCCTTGTGTATCAAAACTTGAGAATTTTTAAGTTAAAAAAATAATAATTAATCGTTTGAGCCGAAATAATTAATCTTTATCAAGTGGTTTTCATTTAAGCCAGTACACAGTAGTAAGCCCTCTTAGGCTTGTGCGGGTTCTATCCTACCACCCGCATTCTTTAGCATTGCAGCACTTCCCTCTGCTTCTTGGACCTTGAAGACAATCTCTTCCTCGAACTTTTTAGGCTCTCCATTCTCCACAATTTCCAGCTTGTGCTCATCTTCTGCTGCAGTAGCCGCCTCAACGATCTCGTGGGTCCAACTGCTCAACTTCTTTACAGCTTCCTCGTCTGTTTAATTTATGCATACAATAAACATCGGTTTCATAACAAAAGAACAGTATTAGATAAAAATAAAAATAAAAAGGAAAAAGCAAGAGCACTCAAGTATAGTTCTCACTTTTCGTTCTAATACCTCACCACGATGACAAGCCTTGATACACATCTCTCTCCAACACTTTTACCCGACGTTGAACATAGATTATGAATCTGAATTTTACCTTTCGGAAAAGAATCTTTGATTGAGGTCACACACACTGCTCAAACAGGGTTTGAAGTTGAGCAAGTAATATTGGAGTCAACCTAATGAATGAATATTCACACTTGTGGATGTAAACAACTGTCAACTATAGTGATAGAAAAGTCATGGAACCATGTTGGTAGGGAACAATCTAGGGATATCGACAAGGGAAAAGTAGAAATAATGGTTATCATTATCAACGCAAGCAACATCCTATTTTTTTATGGGTAGTGATTAGGCCATAGAATGTATTCTAAGTGGTATGGATGAAGCCAAATTTTTTAAAAACGCATCTTAATGATCGCTCTTTTGTAAAGCTTCAAAGAAGGCGATCGTGTTAAAATGTTTGGAACGCAATTGTGTCACGTAAAATTCAGAATTTAAGGTCCACATTTGTACACTCTCATAACGATCTTGAGATATGAAAATTACGAATCAAACGGCAATCGCAAGAGGGCTACCTAGTCTTGGGACTGTATGTCCTTGGAGATGATTTATGATGAGAGGGTTGTCAAAAGCTGTGGCAAGTTCCTCAGATGGCACTTTCAACCAGTCCTTGGCTCCTATGAAGTGAGCAGATTTAACACTGATCGGGTCTTTGTATGCAACCTCGCATATCTTTGGATCCCTAAACTTTGATCCCGATATTGAGACATATAGTTTCATGGGTGGGTGCTCCTTCAACACCACTCCCTGTACACATATCAACCACAAACTTGTACCTTCATTAGTAGGGTCTCAACTTCAAATTTTGAGAGAGGGAGGATGTGTGTGTGTGTGTGTGTGTGTGTGTGTGTGTGAGAGAGAGAGAGAGAGAGAGAGAGAGAGAGAGTTGCATAGAATACCTGTTTTTGATAGCCCAACAAGAGTGCTGCTAGTGTTGCACCCTAAAAATTGAAGAACAAAAATTTATTTTTATGAATACATTGTTTTCTCAATTATGACGCAGCAATATTAACCCCGAATGATGTACTCTTTTGCTGGGCCTTCAGAATTTTGTCAGTATCATGCACAAGACTTCACTTTGTTCCCTAGCTTACGTAGTAAAAATTTTCAACCAAATCTACATATTACGTGTAACCTATCAAAACAATATGGTAGATGTTTTTATCACAAATTTCGCACTCTGGGTCATCAATCTGCTGACAAACAATGTCTTCTACTCTATAGTCCAAAACTTTCTAACGTTGTTTTGTTTTTCTTAGCTTAGTAAAACATCACTACCAACAGAGAACAATTCATCAGCAAGAAGCACCTAGTTGAAGGGCCATAACTCTTTTGTTTATGACGAGTTAGACTCGGTTGGTATTATGTGGTTGATATTGATACATTTATATAAACATAAGATTCTTCTAGCACCAGGAGAAAGGGGGGCTACAGCCACGCCAGCCCAACATTATTGGCATCACTATTCATTTTAGTATGTTCTATTATCAAGTTTGTTCTACAAAAAAGTGTATTTGCCTTCCGCCCCAGCAATAATCATGGTACAGACCAACTAACTGTGGCTATTGTTGTGAACTGACAAAATATAATATGACGCTAATCGTCAATTGCGACACTCGCGTACACGTACATATATAGAGAGAGAGGGAAGTTGACATGCCTGAGAGAAGCCGAGCAGACCGTCAAAGGGGCCATTGCTAGTAATGTATTCACACAAGTAAGAAATACATTCTTCCAGATTTGTGTACTCCGTGAAGTCCTGATCCATCATTAATCAGCTGGTAATATCAGTTTTGTGCCAAACACATGTATACTGTAGATAAAGTATTCATCGTCATATTAACGTTGACTCTTACAAAAGAATAAGAGAGGCGGGTTGTAGGAGACATACTTTGTCGAACTGGAACCACTCAAAATAAGGTGGTGGAAAGATGCCCTCTATGTCAGATTTTCCCCCTGCTGGATATTTGCCGTTTGGGAAATCCTGTCGATGGTTCCGTCGATAATTAGACAAAAACATCTCTTTGTATAACACAGGAAAGTTTTTCTATGAAGCGCAAATACCCGTTGAAAGCATTTTCTGAAGAGGTCGGGTAAGGATCTTCTGCTGAACCTAACTTTTGTTGTAAGAACATTATCACTAAAAGTACGTTACTATTATTATTGAAATTTATAACAGCAATCTTTTGTTCTTAAAATATAGTATTATATTTAATCTCGTTTTTCTAGGACAACAGAGCTGCAATAGTAAATGATATCGATGACATTTTGTCGGTGTATGCATTTAGCCCCCCCAACTTACTTTGTATTCAAGCCTTTCATAAGTTGGGAAGAGTCAAACACCAAGCGGTATAGTGGTTGAGGCCAGATTACACGATTAAATTCACACAAGGGACAAAGAATGGTACTTGTCATGCATCCTTTATCGACAAAGTGTGTGGATCTCACGACCCAATAAAAATATTGCCGCAGAACGTGAATTGCTCATGACCTATTTGAGGTCTGACTCCTTAAGTGCATTTGCTGCCGAGGACAGAAACCATTGTTGATAAAAATCAATTTTCAAGGCCTTATGGCTTGTACATATAGGTACCAAAGCGAGATTTTCCGAGTACTTCCAAGTCGCCAAAGTGTATATGTCTCTATTTCCACATCCTCCACAGTAAACACTTTCATAAGCCATTCTACAAGTGTGTGTGTGTGTGTGTGAGAGAGAGAGAGAGGGGCTATTATAATACCAAGTCAAAGCGATGAAAGATAGAAGGATCCCACTTGCTGAGTTGCTTTTGAAGGAAACTACCGCTGGTGCGAAACCCATGCAGACATAGTAGCTTCATCTTCTTCTTCTCGTCTTTGCCTCCCATTTTACTCTCGCTATGAACGAGTTACACTCGGGTTGGGAACGACCACTTTGAAGGAAAACAATTGTGGGTGGCCATGTAATCTTATAACAGCAGACCCATGTTGTTTTTGAGAAATCCAACTACCCCTCGGGAGATTCCCATCCTCTGGTTTGGTAAACTGATTGGTTGGTTGAAGCTGCACGTGTATTCCTCCTACTCTGTCGTGTGCCAGCTACTACGTAAACATTGAATGATGGTTGCTTTTAGACCCCACTTATTAAATGCAAAAACTTTGCCCCATCCGAGTTACACCACCCTCAATTTAGCAACAATTATTGGTAATACTTTTTCAATTTATGTTAAAGAAGTCTCGTTGTCACTGAAAAAGTTTGATTAATCATATTAAGCAATCATTTACGGTTATATATGGGGATGTAATATTTAACAGCTAGCCAAATTCATGCCCCGTTTCTAATTACCGTCTTGGTTTTCTAAACCCGATTCCTACAATCGCCGCCACCACTTCTTCACCACTCAATTACCAAGTCCAAATTGTAACAACCCACCCAAACACCATCAAAACCTTCTAAAAATCAGTCACCAAAATAAAGGCCTTTAGCGACGAATATTTTGTCGCTAAAAAATATGTCGGTAATACTTTTAGCGACGGACTTTTCTGTGGCTAAAAGTATTATATACATTTAGTTGAAGACTTTTAGTGACGGAATAAAATCCGTAGCTAAAAGTAAAATCAATTTTTAAAATAATTTTTTTATTTTTTTAATACCAAACCTGTAATCAATTCTCAATCCCCCGCAATCAATTATCAATCCACATTATGGTTAAATAATTGTTGATCCATCAGCAATTATTTGATCTAATGATTCAAACACAGTACATATAAAGATAAATTTACAAATTCTATACTAATCGAAAAATAAAATGTATACAAAGTCCAGGAGGGCACGGGAACATGATATAAATATAATAGAGGAGGGGAGGGGGGCACAAGTCCAGGAGGGCACAAAAAAGGAAGGGCTCAGGGGTCGGCGAGATCTGGATCATGCTGATCGTTCTCGTCCACAGGGGTACTGTCATCGGGATCCAGCTCGATATGTCCAGCAACAGTGTCCTGCAGGTAAAGGCACGGACACATAATCTTTATAGTAATTGTAAGTGGTGTTTACTTCATGTGTTAATTGACTTCAGAAATAATTGTTTTCTACCTGATCCCCATTTGCGCTGATCACCCTAAACACCTCATGCGCAATGCGACGAATATCGTCTGGGGCGGTGGTGTCTGCGTCTATAGAGGGGCAGCAGAGGGTGGGAACGCTCATACCACGGCACGTGCAGTCGTGTTGGGCAGGCCGTGTACGTGCCTTTTCGGCCTATTGACGACCCCTGGTGTATCTAACCACTTCTTCAATCCCCCAGTACTCGTACCCGTACTTACGAACGTTGATGACTGGTCGGACTATTGCCCAGATCCCATGATCTGTTCATACGAGGTCTATAAAATAGTGATTGACATTGAAGACATTAAGGCAACAGACATCGAATACATAGCCAAAATTTTAACATAAACAAATTTATTTGTAACTTACATCGATCTGCCATAAAATATCTAAAAATAAAGTCCCATGCCCGATGTGCATTGTCCTTATCCTTTTTCCTCACATGCGTCTGAGTGTACGTCGAAGCACAGACCTCATCTAGCTTCATGTTCGGGTGCTCAGCCGCATTCTTGTGTCGTACGACATCGTGAGGCACCAATCCCCCCGTGTGCATACGATCTTTGTCCTCTATGTTCTCCTTCACACTCCTGCTCTTTGCTTCCCAAGCTGGATCGGTGATCCACTTATCAACCATCTGCCCCCGTACAGATGGTGAGATCCAATAAGGGGGATACCTCTTCCACTCTTCCAAGTTTCATCATCATCTTCTTCGCATCATAGTACAAAGGGGGTAGCTTTTCACTCTCCTGCAAAATTTCCATGATAAAAGTAACAAACTTGTTAAATCCTTTCTCATTCACCTCATAGTCTGATTTCAACTGTAATAACCTTCTAACCTCAGACAACCGTGTGTGTTTCCTAATTTCGTCCCACAACGGCTCTTCGGCGTCTCTCAGCAAATCATAAAACTGATGAGCCTCCTTGTTCAACTGTTGGGGACGGTCATCGCCGCAGTAGTCGCCCCAGTGAACATTAGCATGCACAGCATCTATAATCATATCTCGATAACCATAATATGCCTCCACCCTAACTTCAGCTTGACTAGCCGGGTTGGATGGCAATACTATTGTTTCCCCGTGTCGCATCCACCTTGTGTAGCCACCCATAAAACCGGACCAGAAAATATGCCATTTTACCACCATTATTTTTCTCCAATGCAACAATTCACATTTACTGCACGGACACCTTATCTTATCAAAGTCAACATATGCAGAATGCGCATAAGCGAACTCAAGAAATTCATCGACGTGATCCTCGAAATCATCATCATTTCTCTTTTTTATCCAACTTCGATCGACTGACATGACAACTGAGATTACTATATACCACCTTAAATTAAAACCAATAATTAGGTAGGGTCGATATGAAAATGAATGCATGCATGTTATAACATGTCTATACCCCCTCCATTCTCTAATAGTTAGTGGTCCTATCCCATTCAGAAAAGCACATGCCTATAAAAACAGTTACCAACTCATGCTTAGTCCTATTCTATGGTAAATTTGGCAGCACCTCCCGTATTTCTCCAAGTACACGACATCGATTAGGTATTCTAACATCTGTCTAATCTTGCTCTTGCAAGATTTAACGGATGTTAGAACACCATATATGTATGCAACTGGAAAAATACTGGAGAACGTGTACCAATTATCCACGATATAAAAAACAAAGCATGAGTCGATACACTGTTTTATAAACACTTAACTTTTCCAATTGTCCAAACTGGACATTCAAAGGCTCATTACAAAGCATTACTTTGTAATGAGTACTTTCGAACGGGAACTAAGGGTTTTTATGCATGCATGCGTTTAAAAATTAGTAACATGTGCAACAATCTTTCCGAAATATCAAAATTTTAGAAAGATAGAATCATTAGGTTTTGCAAGAACATAACATAACCAAAATGATTCCCTTTAGAATTCGTTGACAACGAGTTGGAACAACTCATTGTCAAAGAATTCTAAAGGGAGTCATTTTGGTTATGTTATGTTCTTGCAAATTAACCTAATGATTCCAATTTTCTAAAATTTTGATATTAGACTTCAGAAAATAACAACGCATATTCCTAATGCGGGAAGCCAACTCACGTTTTTTAGTGGAACATGGAGTTTATTCGCGGAGTTGATATTGTCCCACATGTGATTGTGATGGGGTTTACATATATAGTTAGGTTGTATTTAGGATAATTAATTGGGATTGTATTAGGGTTTAATTAAGATTAATTGAGTTTATTAGGGTTAATCAGGGCTATTTAGATTAATTAGGGGTGATTATGGCTAATTAAAGCTAATTAGTGTTAATTAGAGTTTAATTAACAGTTAATTAGGGTTAACCAGTGTTAATCGGTGGTAATCAGGGCTAACTAGGGTTAATTAGAGTTAGTTGGGTGTAATTAGGATTAATTAGTGTTAAATAGACTTTAATTAACAATTAATTATGGTTAATCAGTGTTAATCCCGGCAAATTAGGGTTAATCAGTGGTTGTTAGGACTAATTAGGGTTAATTGGAGTTAGTTTGGTGTAATTAGGATTAATTAGTGTTAATTATAGTTTAATTAATAATTAATTAAAGTTAATCAGTGTTAATTAAGGTTAATTAGGGTTGAATAGGGCTAATTCAAGCTGTGTTAATTAGAGTTAATTATTGTTAAGTAGAGTTTAATCAAGAGCTAATTAAGATTAATCAGTGTTCATTAGGGTTAATTATAGCTAGTTAGGGTTAAATAATGCTAGTTAGGGTTAATTAGAGTTAATTGGATTTAATTAGAGTTAATTATTGTTAATTAGGGTTAATCCGTGTTAATTAGGGTTAATTAGAACTAGTTAGGGCTAATTTGAGCCATTTAGGATTAATTAGAGGTAATTGGGTTTAATTACACTTAATGAGTGTTATTTAGGTTTTAGGGTATAGTTAATTAGGGTTAATCAGTTTAATTGGGTTAATTAGCTAATTAGGGCAAGTTAGGGCTAATTGAGGCTAATTAGAGTTGATTAAGGTTAGTTACAATTAATAGGGTTTAATTAGGGTAGACTAGTGTTGATTACGGTTTAATTAATAGTTAATTAGGGTGAATTAGGGTTAATTCGTGTTTAATTATGGTTAATTAAACTTATACCATGTAACAATTTACACTATACTTGCAAATTAAATTAAATTAAACCGTACATTATAATAAATTCAAACTCACATGCATTACACATATGGGTTAAATTAAACCATACATTATAAGAAATTAGGGTTAAATGTACATACATGCTGCGAGGGTGGTGGCGTGGTAGTGGAGGAACTGTGGAGGGGCAGGGCATCGTGGGGGGGGGGGGGGGAGCGATGTCGCCGGAGAGGGGAGTCACCGGCGAAAGGCTGTCGCCTGTGAGACAAAAAGAGAGAGAAGGGTGAGAAAAACGGGGAGAGAGAAAGAAAAGGAAAAGTGAATTTTTATAGCCGCTAACTTTAGGAGTTTTAGCGACGGAATTTTTAGCGACGAACATATTCCATTGCTAAAAAATTTCTAAAATATTTATAAAATTTGGCCGAATATAGAGAATATTTTAAAACCTTTTAGCGACGAAGTACCCATTACTAAAACATCATCCCTAAAGGTCCATGGGTAAAGGTTTTTAGCCACGGGGTTCCCCGTTGGTAAAAAAATTTAACAATGGATCTTTAGCGATAGTTATTTCCGTCGCTAAAACTGACTTTTAGCGATGGACTAGTATCCGTTGCTATTTTTTTTTTCTTGTAGTACATGTAACACCAAAAGAGGTGTTACATGCGAAGGGGTAATTTCTTTATAAGAAGTATAGGATTTAAAGTATTAATCTCTTTTTATGCTAAATTCATTTCACAATTATTTTTTATATTAACGATTGATTGGTTATTAAAACTATTCATCTTAGCCACTAAAAGTTATTGACTTGCCTTTAAATAAATGCCTCTAATGGCATTGAGCTTTTTTATTGTTAGTTGCGAAAGGAGATTATGATAGTGTGGGAAGTTACTTTCTCATGAGAAGAAACTAAGGGGCCGTTTGACAGGGTTTTTTTTTTTTTTTTCTTTTTTTTTTTTTGTTTTGAAAATTGGAAAAAATAGGAGTGTTTGGCCCCCTTTTTTTTTCCATTTAAAAAGTGGCTTTTTAGATTGTAGAGTTAAAAAAAAAGAGGAAAAAACTATTTTTGTTTTCACTTAAAAAAAAAATTTTGAGACCTCCACCACAACTCACCCACCTCCGGCAACCACCTCCTGTCGCCGGCAGCCACCACCGGGCGGCGTTGGGTGGTGGCCACCATTGCTGGCCGGAGGCCACCTCCAGCAGCCACCGCCGGCCACCGACAGCCACCGCCTGGCGGCAGCCACCTCTGGCCACCACGGCCGGCAGTCACCTCCAACAGCCACCGCTGCCCGACAGCCACCTCCTGCCGCCGGCAACCACCACCGGGCCGCGGCCGCCAGTAGCCACCGGCGCCCGACCGCCACCGTCGCCCGTTGATAACCACCACCTCCGGCCGCCGGCAGCCACCTCCGGCAGCCACTGCCGGCAACAACCACCGCCGGCCACCACCACCGTCGACCACCGCTACGCCCCACCATAGCCACCGCAAACCACCACAAAAAAAAAAAAGTCAAAATAAAAAGGGTTACCAAACACAAAAAAAAAAAACTAAAAAAAAAAGGGTTATCAAACACCCACTTTTTTTTGTAAAAAAAAAAAATAAGCTGCTCTTTAAAAACTGAAGATCAAAAAAAAAAAAAAACTCTGTCAAACAGAACCTAACTTGTGTGTTTCTATTGTTTAGGGATAATATAGTTGATTATTTTCTAGAGGGTAGTTACATATCAGGAGAAGTTATTATCTAAGTGGTAGTTATTTTCTAAGAGGGTAATTCATCTTTAACGTGATAGTTATTTTCTACACTTAATTTGTAATACAAATAGTAGATGCAAAACTCAAAGATGGACAAGACTCAACACCCAAACAAATCATGACTTGATTTCAAGTCTTGACCTTCTTTAACTTTTTATGTTAAGAGGCTTTGTCATCTATCGATTGCGATCTTCAGGTTCTAGACCTAAAAACTTTGTACTATGTAAAGCTATCACTATTAAGCAAAATCTTCTCTTTATTTATTTGGGGGCACAACATTTTCATAGAAGTCCTCAGCAATAGGCAAAAAGAGTCTATGCATGAATAGAGATTTTCCCCACAAGTTCAAACAGGGGGTAACCGGGGTTAATTGGATATTTGGGAGGTGGGAGTACAAGATGACATTGTTGGTGTGGTCGTGCTTGAAGGATTAGCGGTAAATATGGTGGGTGCGGTGGTTAGGAGATTTAGGGAAGGGAAATGGTGGACCGGTGGTGGTGGTGGTTTCAGTACTTTGTGGAATTGCGATTGGGGACAGTGGATGTGAGGTTGGTGTGATGATGGAGGGTGGCTGTGACAGTACATGATGGAGATCGTGCTTGCTCACGGAGGAAAACATTTTGGGGAAAAGGGTGCCTGATTAACTTTTTGTGAAATGTCATAAAAACACAATTGAATTAACTTTTTTACTAGTTACTATGACACACTCGATGCACGTGCAAAATACAGTTAATAATATAAGATTTGTTAAAAACTCAAGTATGACATTTAAGTAGTCCTTGTCAACATTTTAAAAGATGAATTGTAAATTAGAAAAACCAAACATGTCCTTAGATTTAGTTATTTACTATTTAAATTTCTTGTTTTGAGTTAATTTCCAAAAAAAAATCTTATAGTTTCGAGTGTCATAATTTTAGATAGGCAGCTATATAACACCAAAAGAGGTGTTACTTGCAAAGGGGGTAATTTCTCTATAAGAAGTATAGTATTTAAAGTATTAATCTCTTTTTCTGCTAAACTCATTCACATTTATTGTTGATATTAACTATTAACCAGTTATTAAAACTATTCATCTTAGCACAAACGAGAATGATTGAGGTTATTAAAACTATTCATCTTAGCATATACGTTTTTGGCTTTTTTCACAAAACGGCATCCTTTGAAAATCCCATTTAAGTTAGAACTTCGCCAAATGATTAGTTCCAACATTGTTTTTTACGTCGATGGAAAAAGTATGTTGTGAGAGAGAATAGCTTTTCCCTTTTTTACTAAAGCAATAGGGCATTTATCAATTTTCTAGGTGATGCCTTGTTTTTTTTTTTATTTAAATTAACTAAAGGAGCTACACTTACTACCATTTTTCTCCTTTTGGATTCACATTTTTGTCTTCTCCTTTTATCATGAAGTTCTAATTAATTTATTTTTGTTAAGATATAGCTACAACTAAATGCAGTGGAAAAACGGATTACACCGATCAATGCATGTGACATAATTGATAACACATATGTTTGTTGTGGCACTGTATTCTTGCTTCGTCACACGAACAAAAAATTAAGTGCAATGTAGTTACACTTTTCCACACTGAATTATGCTAACTTCATTATCTAACCTCTAAGATTGTGATGTAAAGATTTTTCCAGATAAGAAGATATCTTTATATTTTATTGGTGTTGAGTTACTCCTAGTTTCTATACACACAAAAAAGGGAGGAATGTCATCTAAATAAAATCTAACTAAATGCCATATTTCTCCATCTACTTACTTATGTGTCATTGTAACATTTCACCCTTACTTTTTAGACAATTTGCCCACATCTCTCCACGTAATTACGTTTGTGCCATTACAACACTCCACCCTACTTTTCAAGTCAATTACACAATCCACTGCACAACTTTAGCCCCTATACAATGTTAATTTACATCTTGTGCCACAGATAATAATACCCTAACAAGAATGATAGTTCACAATTATGTCACTTATCTAAGCATAAGATTCACGATGTGCCACTTATCTAAGAATGGGTAGTTCATTTTATAGTCTCTTGAAAATGAGTGACATGAGAACATTTATGTTGCTAATAACATCCTATATTGTTTTATTTTAGTAATTTTTAAAGAAGAAATGACAACCGACCCCTTTTGTATATTTCAAATTTGTGGGTCGATTCCCTCGAGTATTAATTTTGACAATTGACCTTCCTCATCTATTAATAATTTCACCCAACTAAATTTTGGCATGAAACTCTAGTATTGTTTGTTGACTTGATTGGTTTTGATGATTCCTAAATTATTGTCTCTAACATTAATCTAACACTGTTATTGAGTTAACTTTCAGGTTCAATCATAATCAAACATAAATGTGGAATCTTTCTTAGCCAAAGATTGGACTTGGACTTGGACGTGGACGTGGACAAAGATTTGGATATAGACTTAAAGTATATTATTTTTTGTTGTATTTAATCTTTGTTACTAAGCCCTTCTTAAAGATCTCCAGAAAAATCAAGTAAAGAACAAACCAATAATTTTCATTTGAAGGAAAACGAGTTTTCATTCGAATTAATCCTTCAGCCTCTTTCATTTTAGTTTTCATAGAGTTTTTGGTCGAAGCCAAGTTTTTCGGTCGAAGCCAAAACTTTCGGTCGAAGCAACGTTTTCATTCAACCGAAAAATAGTGTTCATTCGACTCAATCCTTCAGTGGGTTCAACATCTCTCTACTGCATCGTTTGATTCGAGATTCATTCGACCGAATTCTTCAGAGATGCTTTCATTCGAATCAACTTAATCTTTCATTCGAATCAAATTTTATGTCATCCATTTTTAACGGTCATATTCTCTTCTAGTATAAAAGGGGTCTTTGAGAGCATTTATTGCTAACTTCTCTAATCTCTGAAAAATCTCTCTCTCACTTCTCAAAATTACTCTTTCAACTTATTTCACACTTTCATCTATTCTTCCTTGAGTGAGTTCATACTTTGAGTATTTGAAAAGCAAGCTTCTTGGTTTAGTTCTTGAAAGATTACAGATCTTTCCACCTAAGAAAGCTTAGCCTTGTTGTATTCATTGTAATATCTACTCATAAAGGAGTGTGTTATTGTAATTGTAAATCTTATTTTCACTTGTAATCGTTGGAAACCTTGAAGGGTTTCAAAATCTGTACTATGGTTTGAGCTAGCACCCTAAGCTAGCTGGTTAGTGAAAGGCTCGAGTAGGTCTCCCTTATGTGGAGTGCTCAGAGACTAGACGTAGGCTAGTGGGGCCGAACCAGTATAAATCTCTGTGTTGATTTATATTTACTATTCCTGTCATTACTTTGTAAAATTAGTTTTAAATTTATGCTTAAAGTTTTAAATACCTATTCACCCCCCCCCCCCCTCTAAGTGTGTTAAGGGACCTACATTGTTAACATTCACTATAATGACTCTTTGTGACATGAAAAACAAAAAAAGAACTATAAAAACCTACTAGAACCAAGCCCCCTACTCCCTATCCCGCCTCCTCACTTTACTGCTGAAATCAACAACCGACGCCCATCCCCCCCAATACACCACGTCACTAGAATCAGCGATGAATCCCCCCCCCCCCCCCACCAAGCATTTGTTCTCCCTTTCCCCTGCACTCGCCAATTTGGGCTTTGGTGGCTGTGGTTTGAGATGTGGCTATTTTTTTATTGTGATTTGTGGTGGCAGCGACGTGTTGTGAAAGGTTTGGTGGCTGTGGGCTGTTTTTGTTAGTATTGGCTATGGTGGCAGTGTGTGATGCTGTGTTTAGATGTGATGCCAAGGAAAGTGGGTTCGTACCTACGTGGAGGTGCCACAAAGGCTACAGTCCGTGTCAGCTTCCAAGTATGCAAAGTGAGAGACAGCAAAGACGGAGTAAGGGCTAAAAGCAAGGCTTCCCAGACAGGCTGTGAGGAATGACAGTGCTACGAAGGCAAAGCTGAGACGAACAGGGCCGACAGTCGATAGTCCAAGTCAGGGTCCGAGTTGAGGTCCAAGTCAGGGTCCAATGTTACGATCCTAAGTTATGTCCAATTTTGTGTTTCTCTTTCTAGAATCCAAGAGCTCTCCAATTCTAGAGTGAGAAAGTGATTTTTGTGAGAATGAAGAAGAAGAAGAAGAAATTTATTTTTGAGTTGTAAAGTCCACTATTTATAGAAAACGGTGTGCTTATGTCATAAAGTGACACATGTCGTCCCTTGGGAGTGACTCGTCACCAGGGGGTCCCAAAATACCAGTTCTCCGTTGGATTGCCGATTCCCAAATTTGTGTTGCCTACCTCGCACAGCGTCACTCTACCTATCTGAGAAGACTGACCACACCATGACAGCATGATCAGAGTAAGCCCATTGCCTCAGCCACCAGTCCAAGCCCTTACTGAATCCCACAAGATGCGTCAAGAGACGCGCAGAGAACCTAACAGCGGTGAGGGTTGCCCCTGTAGCCAACTGCTAGGCGGACTAGGCGCGATGCCCTCCGAGGACCTGCTCCCGTCCCGGAGTGACTCGGGGGTCATTGCCCTGGTGGTGTGACGATCAACAGTAACATGAGTGGACATAGTCGCAGCTCAGTGCTCGGAGTCCGTGGCAAGGGGTCCTCGTGCCGGAGCCACCTGTGACTGTGAAGGTGATGGCTATAAGGTTGTGAGCCCATCTCGTGGCGGCGATGACTATAAGGTTGTGAGTCCATCCCGCTGCGAGGGGTCCTCATGCAGGAGCCCCCCGTGATTGTGACGGTGATGGCTATAAGGTTGCGAGCCCATCCCAGTGTGGCGATGACAATAAGGTTATGACTCCATCCCGCTGCGAGGGCCGGAGCCCCCTGTGATTGAGACAACGATGGTTATAAGGTTGTGAGCCCATCCCGGTGCGGCGATGACTATAAGGTTGTGAGTCAATCCCGATGTGAGGGCCGGAGCCCCCCTGTGATTGAGACGGCGATGGCTATAAGGTTGTGAGCCCATCCCGGTACGAGGGCCGAAGCCCCCTGTGATTGAGACGGCGATGGCTATAAGGTTGTGAGCCCATCCCGGTGCGAGGGCCGAAGCCCCCTGTGATTATGATGGCGATGGCTATAAGGTTGTGAGCCCATCTCGGAAGCATGTAACATGATTGTGGCGCATGGGCGCGGTGCCAACAGCACGAGACAATACCTGGTGAAGGGGGCACACGTTATGAAAGTGGTGCATAGGCACGGCGACGAGCGTCACGGAGACAACACTTGGTGCCGGAACACGTATCATGGAAGTGGTGCACGGGCGTGGCGATGAACATCGCGGAGCCAGCGCACGGGTACTCGTCGGGTGTCCCGAAGACAGGATGTGAGCTGAGTGTACCTGTCATAACAAGATAATGAATGCAACATGTATGAGTGACAAAAGTTGGGAGTGATGGTATGCGGTCGTCGGTGATGGGTCATTCGGTGGTAACGCACGACTTTGGGTGACGAGAATTGCGAGAGCGGTGCACGGTCATGGGTGACAGACGATGGACATCGCTGGGTTGATGTACGAACGTTCGTAAACATCGCGAAGGTGCAAAGACTCGAGAAAATAAGTGCGCGGGGTGGGAAAGGCCATAGGCCAAAAAAGGGGGGAAGGCCAAGGCCCCTAGGAGGCCGAGGTCGACCCCCTAGGGAGGCCGAGGCTGACCCTAGGGGTGGCCAAGGCCAAATGGCCAACTCCCATGAAGGAGCCCAAGGCCACTTCCCCATCTTGGTGAACTTCAGGCGCACCGACGGTAGGTGTTTTTATGGGCAAAGACAAATCCAAAAGTTGCATCATGACGAGCGTGTCGACGTGAATCGTACCTATATGACGAACAAGGTGTCAAAGTCACGTGCAAAGCGTACGAAGTGAAAAAAGTGCGGAAATGGGGGTGCGCGAAGGGGTGAACCACCGGGGGAAAATGGCTGAGGCCAACCCTTCCTAGAGGTCGAGGCCGACCCCCTAGGCATGGGGAAGGCAGAGGCTGACCCCCTGGGGTTGGCCAAGGCCAAATGGCCAACTTCTATTTTTGGAGCCCAAGGCGACTTCTCCTTTTGTGAACTTTGGGTGCGCTATCGGTAGGTGTTTTGATAAGCAATGACGAATCTGGAAGTTACGTTATGATAAGCGTGTTGCCAAGAATCATACCCATGTAGCGAACAGGGTGCCAAAGTCACGTACGAAGCGTACAAAGCAAAAAAAGTGCGAAAAGAGGGGTGCACGAAGGGGTGAACCACCGGGGGAAAATAGCCGAGGCCAACCCCTCCTAAAGGCCGAGGCCGACTCCCTAGGCATGGGGAAGACCGAGGCCAACCCCCTGGGGTTGGCCAAGGCCATTTGCCTTTTGACGCCGTTGCTCCAAATGCGACGTCGGCTGATGTCTTTGGTGAAAAGGTGTTCGGGTGGTCTTGGCGTGACGATCGCGCTAGCGTGAGTGACGTCAACGTGAAATTGAATCGTGCCTAAGTCGCACACAAGGTGCGCGGAGCGAAAAATGCACGTGACTTGAGCGTGCGCGCGCTGACCGGTTCAGTGCGTTGGAAAAATGATTATTACATCTGTCAACGTGTTTGCGCGGAGCAAGACCCCTAGCGGGCCATTGGGTCCGACCAAGATAGGTTGGGAACATAAGCCCCCTGCGTGTGGTGTGCGGGGAGGGGCAACCCGAGTGGGCGCCGCACGCATAAGCGTCGGTCTTTGAAAGAAAGTGCCGGGCTCGAATCTTAAGGAACGGGCGCTATAGTAACGCAAGATGTGAGGGAGCGGAGGTTTCCTTGAAATTTGCAATTTTTTATATATATTTTTTACGAAAATAAAGTGGTAGCGCGCACAGCGTAACAACAAACTCGAGAAAAAAACAAAATGGTGAAAACAAAACGGAACATGCACGTCCGTTGGCGTTAGCGTGAAAAAAAAAATAGCGCGAAAGAAGAATTTTTATTCGGAAATTGGTTTGCGCAAAAATTTTGATAGCGGCTTTAAATTATGAACGTAAAATAATGATTTTGTTTCACCAAAATAAAAACGCGTAAGAAAAGGTCAGCATTAGAATGTGGAACGCTAAAAGAGTTGTTGGGGATTTTTTGGGGGGAAACTTGGAATTTGAATTGATGTGATGGATTTGGGGGGGGGGGGGGAAGTTAGGTGGGAGTTTTGATCTTTCAAGACTTTTGAGAGGGAGGGAAAGACGTAGCCAACAAAAGAGAAAAGAGAGGAGATAAGGCAAACAGAGGAAGAAGAAGAAGAAGAAGAAGAAGGAAGGCTTGGAGACCCACATGGTGATGTTGAGAACTTCACAAGAGGCTAGGAGGATGCAACAAGGAAGAGGAGTTGGAGCACAATGTGGGAGAGGCCATGGCCGAACCTCGGCGGCGGCCGAGGCACACCAAGGGGCCGAGGCCGACCATGGCACGGTTGGAAGAGGCGTAGTGGGGCGCGACCGAGGTATGGTCTTGGAGGGTGTGGATCGGAGGGAAAATGGAGGGGATGATGGAGGAGGTTCCAAGGCCGAGGCCGTCTGGCATGGCGCGGGTTGGCGGTAGCGGCGAGGGGGGAGGGGGAAAGGGAGAAGGTAGGGGAAAAGAGGGAGGAAAGGAGGAGAAGAAAGGGAAGAAAGGAAGAGGAAAAGGGAGGAAGAAAGGGAAGAAAGGAGAAGAATGAGGGAAGAAGAGGAGAGAAGAGGAAAATGCAAGGCGAAGGGGAAGGCGGTCGATGCCGGGCAAACCATGCACGGCTTGAATTCTCTTGGCGTGATGGGTGATAATGGAGGAGCCCGAAAGAAGTCAAGGAAAAAGCAAAGTGCGCGGCGTCGCGGCGCCGCAGCGGGGTGAGTAGGTATTCACAGTTTTCACGGGGCAACATGCTTGATGACGACAAGGACGCACCGGTGCCAGTTGATGCATCGGGTGTGCCCTTGGGTTTTTTCGATGGTGGAGTGACGAGCTTTGATCAGACTCCAAGTCAGAGCAACGTATTACTGACCGCGAAGGGGGCGGTGCCCGGGTGTCCATCCGAAGGGTTGTGGAGGGAGTTGGCGCGACGAGTGTCTGCTGAGGTGTTTTCGGTGCCTTGGAGCTCTGCATCGATGGGTGAGGTAGTGGTCGAGGCGGTCGACGAGGTAGAGTAGATGGATGCCGAGACTGCCAGCGCGGTTGGTTCCATGGACAGGGGGGGCAGTTGAGGAGGTGGGGGTAGCGGAGAAGGCGGCGGCCTACCTCGTGGAACCGATCGGTCATTCTAGTCCGTCGCATGTCCCGGTCGAAGCAGTTGAGTCTTCATTCGGTGGCCAGATGGGTGGCTCCCACTTGTTTGAGGGGTCTGATTAGTGGGCAAAGAAGGAGCCGGACGTTCCGTCTGACGTTCATCATGTTTTCGCTGCTACACATATGCCTACTACAGATCCGTCCCCGCAACCGGAGGCACCTGTTCCACCGGCAGCAGAACCTGTTCTGGAGGCATTGTCAGGTTCGGTAGTGAATGCTGGTGATACTCTGCTAGCGATGCATTCTGGTGCAGTGGATGCACAGTCGGCAAGTGGTGGCGTCGCAGGGGTTGGTGACGCCCGTGGTAGATTCCTAGTCGTACAGGCGGACATGATCCTGTGGGACGGTGTGGAGTTGTCGGATGCAGTAGCATGCCGTCTGGAGATGGTTAGAGTGCGGCACCCACAGACATCCGATGACTCCGCCCTGATTCGTGGTGCAGCATTCTCGAAGGCGATGTATGCGGCCTTCGTGGAGTGGTTGATCACCCTTGGTGCAGTGCTGGCCCCGAGTTGGACTCCGGCGATCATATCACAGTACCTCTCAGAGCTTACGCCCTTCGCGGCCCTTGGTTTTCAGTTGGATTGGCTGGCGGACTACATCAGATCGAGAGGCCAGAGTGCTGAGGCGGCGGCGGGACTGTCTCTGATCGGAGCTCAGGGGGTTGCCTTGTAGGGTCAGAGACGTGTGCTTGATGCCAAGGTGACAGCGATGACCCAGGAGGTGACAGGGCTGCTCGCCCAACTTAGGGAGGTAGAGAGGCGATTGGCTGAGACGGAGGGTCGACGAGCTGATTGGGGTGGCAGGTGGTCTGATCTTCCGGCACAGCAGTTGACATTGGAGACGTATACCTCCGATCATATCAGTTAATTATTTGCTCCTTTACATTAGATGTCATGTACTTTTCATTTCGCTAGTAGTCATTGGTCCGTAGCGGCCTGCAAACCTTTGACCTGTATACATTTTGTTGATATTGATATAGCGGTC
This sequence comes from Escallonia rubra, assembly GCA_033065855.1. Classification (NCBI taxonomy): domain Eukaryota; kingdom Viridiplantae; phylum Streptophyta; class Magnoliopsida; order Escalloniales; family Escalloniaceae; genus Escallonia; species Escallonia rubra. The sequence continues at coordinate 102,281 of JAVXUO010002682.1, read as the reverse complement.
ATATGGTTATTTTGTACATGTGTTTGTTGTGAGGTGATGCTTAGCTTTTGATGTGCTTGTATATCTTGCATGTGGTGTCTTCCCGTTGTGGTTCCCCCTTCCCCTCCCATAGCAAACGACTTAGTGAACGATGTGTAAATGAAAGAGTGCATTACATACAGTAGTTGAGGCGAGTAAATGATATTTGCATTGATAGTATTTGGGCCAAAATGCCATTACATGAATAAAGCAAGAACTTGTAATAAACAACAAAAGTTACAAGTCATGAACATGTGTGCATATACAAAAAATGCTGTGTGTAAATGTTCTAAGCTCTGGGCGGGTAGGGCTGGGGGAACACTCCGCAACTGGTCATGCATAATACTTCTTCAAATAGCGGCCGTTGATAGGTGCCGTGATTTGTCCATCTTCCGTGTTGAGCAGGAGGTAGGAGCCGTTGTCTCTGGCTTCATGTACTTGAAGTGGTCCTTCCCAATTCGGTGTGAACTTGGGGGCTGACATGTTGGCACGTACATGTCTGGCGGCTTTGAGAACAAGGTCTCCCTCGACGAATGTTCGTTGCTTCACAGTCTTTCCATATGCCTTTGTGAGTTGTTCGTGGTATTTCTTCATACGACGCAAGGCATTGGCTCTCCTTTCATCAAGTCCTTCAAGGGCGGTCATTCTGGTTTCTTCCTCCCCAAGCCCACTTCTTAGGGAGAGTCTGGCTGATGCGACCGCAATCTTAGCTGGTACCACACACTCGTCCCCATAGACAAGGGAGAAGGGTGTGGTCTTTGTTGCTGTATGCTTGGAGGTTCTGTAAGCCCAAAGTGCAAGGCTTAGCTTCTCGGACCATGAACCACTTGCATCATGGACCATTCGTGATAACACCTGCAGTAGAGTCTTGTTAGAAGCTTCGACTTGACCATTCCCTTGTGGGTAGTAAGGAGTGGATGTGGCGTGGTTGATGTTGTATCCTTCCATGAAAGCTCGGACATCCTTGTTTATGAATGGCGTGCCGTTGTCAGATATGATACACCGGGGGATACCAAAGCGACAGACGATGATCACGCAAGAAGTTGGCAACGACGCCTCTCGTGGCTCGTCGTAGAGGTATGGCTTCGACCCACTTTGTGAAACGTTCCGTTGCGACCATAATCCAAGTGTGACCCCGTGATGTTGGGTGGATGGGGCCTATGAGGTCGAGACCCCAAGAGTGAAATGGCCAAGGGGCCAAGATCATGCGGAGGTCAGACGCCGGCGTGTGCATTATGTCAGTGTGTCTCTGGTAGGGTTGGCAGTGTCGGACATGAGAGATCGCGTCAGATTCCATAGTTGGCTAGTAGTACCCCTACCTTAGCAACTCTGCATACAACTTTGAGAGCTTTGATGTTCACCACAATCACCATTGTGCACTTCGTTAATCACCTCGACTGCTTGGGCACCCTGCAAGCATCGCAGGGTACGTCCCAAAAATCCCTTGCGAAACAACTCACCTTCCGTCACGAAATACTTGACTGCCTTGCGCTTGATAGATCGTGCTGAGCTGCGGTCAGGTGGTAGAACCCCGTGGGATAAGTACTGGATGAAAGGCTGGCGCCAGTCACCTTCGACATTAATAACAAGAGCTTCCGCATTGTCCGGGGCATACAAACACTCGAGACAACCCCTTTGTATATCTGAGGCATTCTTGGCCATGGATGGCCAATAGAGGCCTATACGCTGGAGGCGACGGTATAGAGGGGGACCATCGAGGCCACAACACTTCTGATGGTTGAGACAGAATTTGTGCTTTGCTTCTTCCTGGGCCAAGCACATGGCCATAGTGCCTCCGGGACATCGTATGTACGAGACATCTCCCAACATCAAGAAATCTGTAAGGGTAGAGGCGGAAGCAAGAGATGACGCCTTAAGTTGGTCGACAATTGGCTGCCTCCAATCGTCTGCAGTAACATCCTTTGGGATTAGATTCAATGCTATGCATGGTGTTGTCCTTTTGATAATGGTTAGCATGCGTTGTTCACCGTCGATTTCTATCTTTAACGCGATCGTGGCCAAGATGTCCGCATGTTGGTTGTGGCACCTATTGTGATGTTCATACTGGATATTGCCAAATCTTCCTTCCAAGCGTTGCACCAAGGCACGATAAGGTGCCAAGGCCGGTTCTTTGACTGAAAACTCCCCGTCGGCCTACTTTATGATCAAGTTTGAGTCTCCTTTCATGCATAATGATGTAGCCCCCATACTGGTAGCCAGCATGAGGCCAATGACAAGTGCCTCATACTCAGCTTCATTGTTAGATACCGAGAATGCAAGCTTGAAGGATAGGGATGTGGTAACACCCTCTGAGTTTTGAAGGACAATGCCGGCACCCCCTTGCCGGAGGGGAGCTCCATTGGGACCTTTGCTAGTGGTTGAGCCGTCGAACTCAAGCGTCCACAATTCATCGATGTCAGAGATCAGGGTCATCTCATCCCCATGCAATTGATATGAGGTCGGTTCATATTGTTAGTGTGGGAAGAAGGCCAAGAGGTCTGTGAGTGCTTGGCTCCGTAGAGCTGTAGGATTCTTGATGGATAGGCCGAACACAGCCAATAGCAGCAACCAACGAGTAAGCCGGCCCGACAGGGCAGGGCGCGTAGCATGTATCGTAATGGATCAACCTTTGTGACAATTGTAATCTGGTGCGACAAGAAGTAGTGTCTGAATTTCTGCGAGGCATAGACCAAGGCTAAGTAGTGCTTCTCGAGCTTAGAGTAATTGGCTTCGGGGCCCCTGATTAATCGACTGAGATAATAAACTGGGCACTCCACTTCATCCACTTCTTGGGCAAGCAATGCCCCTATGGACCTGGGCGTGGAGGTCAAGTAAAGCAAGAGTGGGATACGTCGTTGTGGCATGACCATGGTCTGCGGCGACATGAGAACCGCATTGATCTGTTCGAATGCTTGTTGTTGGGGCGCACCCCCCAACTCCACGGTACGCTCTTGCGTGTCAAGTGCTGAAAGGGCGTGATAAGTTCGGCCAAGGCAGGGATGAATCAGTGGAGGTAAGAAACCTTGCCAAGGAAGCTCTTCAACTGTTTGGTGCTCCTGAGAGGGGACATCTCTTGGATGGAGGCGTCCTTAGAATGGTCAACGTCGATGCCCTGTCGACTGACCAAGAAGTTGAGGAATTTGCCGGAGGAGACTCCAAAGGCACATTTCAACGGATTCATCCACATGTTGTATTGTCGACAACGATCGAAGACTGCTCAAAAGTTCGTGAGATGCTCACTTTCCTTTTAGACTTGATGATAAGATCGTCGACGTAGTCCTCCACTGTGCGGTGTATCATGTCATGGAAGATTGATATCATTGCTCTTTGATATGTTGCACCCGCGTTCTTAAGGTCGAAAGGCATGACTTTCCAACAAAAGTTACCCATAGGGGTGCGGAAGGCTGTTTTGGCATAGTCGTCGAGGTTCATCCGAATTTGATTGTAGCCCATGAAACCATCCATGAAAGATAAGGTTTCGTGTCTGGCAGCTGCCTCGGTGAGCATGCCGATGTTGGGCAGTGGGAACTCGTCTTTGGGGCATGCCTTTTTCAAGTCCCGAAAGTCAATACAAACGCGGACTTGGCCGTTCTTATTTTGCACAGGAACAACATTGGCCAACCAGATAGGATGAGTGATGGGCTCAATGAAGCCAGCTTGTAGAAGTCGTTCGATCTCTTGCTTGATCTTCAATTCAAGCTCGGGGCGGAAGGTTCGCGGATGTTGTCGGACAGGGCTGTACCCGTTAGCAATGTTGAGATGGTGTGTCACCAAGGCAGGATCCAATCCAGGCATCTCATTGTAACTCCATGCCAATACGTCACGATATTCGCCAAGGAGGGTAACCAATTCCTCTCTTCGGCCCGGGGCGAGTGTATGTCAGTCGAGGTTCCTCGCCCAGGTCAACCAGGTTAATTTCTTCAAGATCTTCGGCCTGCGGTCGAGGGTCATCTTCATAGCAGGGTGGTGCAGCTCCCGGGGTAAGCTCAAGGTAGGGCGGGCAATGCTCGGCCGCGCAGCACCATTCAGTTTCTATGGGTGGGTCAGGGTTAGGGGGGTCAGATGACGAACTACCTAAAGCCCCCACACACCGTCATAATTGGTAGATAACTTTGCCGTCTTTGACGATGCGTTGGAAGGTTGATTCGACCTTTTGCTTCTTGGACTTGGGGGATGGAGGGGGGAGTTGGGTTTGGTAGCAGGCAGAGGCATTGAGGTTGATCCCTTGTTCTTGGTACCTTTCTTGGTCTTGGACTTGGGAGGCTTGTTTCCACACAATTCATCCCAGTTTGGCAACTTGGTGGAATGTATATGAGTAGCATTCTCACCATCCTCGGCAAGCTTAGTGAAGAAGGAGGCCTCAGCGAAGTAAGATTCGGCGCATTCGAAAGGGGCCTTGGTTGCGGGGATTGTCATCGCTATCTCATGTCCCGCAGGACCGGCCACCAGTTTCACACACTGGTGGTACGTTGGGGAACGACCTTGTTAACATGAATCCAAGGTCGGCCAAGCAGGAGGTGGAAGGAAGACTCGCTGTCTATTACGTGAAAAGTAATGTCGCGACGGACAGTTCCGACCATGAGGTCAACAGTGATATGGCCGAGGGTCGACTGATGACCCTGCCCAAAGCCAGTAATCTTGACGGGGTCGCGGATGATCTTTCTTGAGGGAATGCCAGCCCGTTGCAAGGTGATAAGAGGGATGATGTTGGTTGAGGTGCCGCAGTCTACTAAGGCACGATGAAAGCCCGTGCCGTTAACAGTGCATTCAAGGTACAGCGGTCGGTTGTGGTGTTCAATCGGTGGCGAGTCCTCGTCTGAGAAAATGAATGCGGTAGAATGGACGTGTCTAAGTTTGGCCTGGGAGGCGAAACATTCAGGATCGTGGCCTGTGGTGACCTCGATTAGATAGTTCAAGAGGTAAGTCCGTGCCGCAGGTGAAAACCCCATTTCATCAAAAAAGCTTTTGATTTTTGTCATTTGTCCAACTGAGGACGCTGGCTGAGGAGCGGAAGGTACACGAGGTGTGACCATAGGAAAGACCTCCGTAGGAGCTTCGGGGACAAGAGACTCGATGTGGTCAGTAGTGGCCATGAGCACCTGATGCTCCCGATTATTGTTACCATGTTGTGGGTAAGGATCCTTACGCACATCGTTATTCTTCCGTAGCTGTAGATCGCTTGACGCAACCGTTCTTGCAAAGATAGCTCGCAGCGTGTTGCAATTTTTGAGAGGATGGCCAAGGGCTTGATGGAAAGGACAGTAGTTGGGTCTGGTCCTCTCTTCCTCCGTGATGGGGATACGCACGGGTGGTAGTTTGAAGTTGTTGTCATTGGCCACCCATTCCGCCAAGAGTGTTTTCACTATATTCAAATCACATGCCTTCGCTTTTCGGAGCGTCGGTCCCCATCTGGGAACAGACGCTTGAAGTCAGTGTAGTTGTTGTTTGTGTTGTTGTTGTTATGTTGAGTGCTGGGTGTGTCAACCGAAGGCCGTAGTGCATTTTGCGGTCGAGGCTTCCACGGCTTGACAGGACCGATCGTCTCGTAAGTACGGCGGGCTGTTTCCTTGAGGTGTCCCCATGACCTCAACTGTAGGTTCTCGATATGCACACGGTAGATATCATTCATGTTTTTGATGCATATGGGAAACAACATCTCGTCCTTGCTGAAGTCCGTGCACTCAAGGTATTTGAGATGGAAACAATGCATGTACGTATTCAAGTCTTCCCCTTGGTTCTGGCGGATGCCAGCAATGTCAACAATAGTCACGCGTTCGGCCTCGTAATGGAACTTGTCTAAGAACAACTGGACCATGTCGTTCCATGCGTGGACGGTCCCCGCAGGGATCTGACGGTACCAAGTGTAAGCCAAGCCTGTAAGGGACTTATGGAATTCCCTCAACTTCAAGCTGTCTCCCGGGCCATACTGTTCCAATGAGCCTGTAAATCTCGTCAAGTGCTCACGGGCGTTGCCCTCACGTCCGTTGAAGAGCACAAAGGCTGGTTGTTTGTACTTTGGGGGATAGGGTATAGTGGTAATATCATTGGCATATAAGGCATGGCCTGTCAGGTGGGCAGAGGGATCAGGCGTAGAGTTTTATGACAAGCGATGTATGAGTGTCTCCAAGTCTGAACGAGTGACATAGTTGGGAGACGGGTCGTCATGGACGGTTAAAGGGTGGTGGCTGGCTGGGATGTCGCGAGCCCCCGAGCCCCCAGAAGGAGCAACTTGGTGGACAGGTGCAACGGAGGGTTAATATATGATAGGGGCTCGTGGTGGGAGTTGTATATGGGCATGGGTGGGTGGGCGAGACATGTCCACTACCTGGGCAGTGGTTTGATGTTGTTTGGTTGGGTAAGGGTTAAGTTCCATCTCAATAGAGTCATGGGTTTCGGACGAGCTTCGTGTCGACATGCGCTGAGGTGCGGGGATGGGGTGAATCTGTTGTAGCACGGGTCCAAGGTCTGCTTAAGGTCGGCGTGATGGCATCACGGGATGCAGTGCATCAGCTACAGGAGGCGAAGATGTCACAAGTCCTACCGCCAAGGGTCTAAATGATCGAGGCGGTGGTGGTCGCGACACTGGGGCCTGAGCGGCGTCAAGAGCCAACCCAGGTCCATAGGGTTGGACTTGTGCAATGGTTTGTTGGGAGGCCATTGCCTGTATGGATTTTTGCATTTCCATCATGGCTGTCATAAGAGTGGCTACAGTGGGCGAAAACTGCAGGATGGCTGCATTGACTGCAACTTGTATGTCAGGTGCGGTAGCTGGTGGCTGGTCTTGGAGGTGCACAACATTGGTCCCCTCTTGTTCACCTGAGTGGTCCTTTTCTTGTACAATATGGATAAGGCCCTGGCTGGTAGCTCTCGTAGCTCTTTGTTGCGTAGGCATGGTGCCTGAGTGTGGAAGCTAGGCAGACTGTAATACGATGCTCACCTCCCCAGTAGAGTCGCCAAAATGATGCCAAGGAAAGTGGGTTCGTACCTACGTGGAGGTGCCACAAAGGCTGCAGTCCGTGTCAGCTTCCAAGTATGCAAAGTGAGAGACATCAAGGACAGAGTAAGGGCTGAGAGCAAGGCTTCCCAAACAGGCCGTGGGAATGGCAGTGCTGCGAAGGCAAAGCTGAGACGAACAGGGCCGGCAGTCGATAGTCCAAGTCAGGGTCCAATGTTACGATCCTAAGTTATGTCCAATTTTGTGTTTTTCTTTCTAGAATCCAAGAGCTCTCCAATTCTAGAGTGAGAAAGTGATTTTTGTGAGAATGAAGAAGAAGAAGAAGAAGAAGAAGAAAAAGTTTATTTTTGAGTTGTAAAGTCCACTATTTATAGAAAACAATGTGCTTATGTCATAAAGTGCCACATGTCGTCCCCTGGGAGTGACACGTCACCAGGGGGTCCCAAAATACCAGTTCTCCGTTGGACTACCGGTTCCCAAATTTGTGTTGCCTGCCTCGCACAGCGTCGCTCTACCTGTCTGAGAAGACTGACCACACCATGACAGCATGATCAGAGTAAGCCCGTAGCCCCAGCCACCAGTCCGAGCCCTTACTGAATCCCACAGGATGCGTCAAGAGATGCGCAGAGAACCTGACAGCAGTGAGGGTTGCCCCTGTAATCCAACTGCCAGGTGGACTAGGCGCGATGCCCTCTGAGGACCTGCTCCCGTCCCAGAGTGACCCGGGGGTCATTGCCCTAGTGGTGTCGACGATCAACAGTAACATGAGTGGACATAGTCGCAGCTCAGTGCTCGGAGTCCGTGGCGAGGGGTCCTCGTGCCGGAGCCCCCTGTTACTGTGACGGCGATGGCTATAAGGTTGTGAGCCCATCCCGGTGCGGCAATGATTATAAGGTTGTGAGTCCATCCCACTGCGAGGGCCGGAGCCCCCCTGTGATTGAGACGACGATGGCTGTAAGGTTATGAGCCCATCCTGGTGCGAGGGCCGAAGCCCCCTGTGATTGTGACGGCGATGGCTATAAGGCTGTGAGCCCATCTCGGAAGCATGTAACATGATTGGCGCATGGGCACGGTGCCTACAGCACGAGACAATACCTGGTGCCGGGGGCACACGTTATGAAAGTGGTGCATGGGCGCGGTGACTAGCGTCGCGAAGACAACACTTGGTGCCGGGGCACGTATCATGAAAGTGGCACACGGGTGCGGCGACGAACGTCGCGGAGCAATGCTTGGTGCCGGGGCACGTATCATGACGATGGCGCACGGGTGCGGTGACAAACGTCGCGAAGCAATGCTTGGTGCCGGGGCACGTATCATGATGATGGCGCACGGACGCGGCGACGAACGTCGCGAAGTCAATGCACGGGCGCGCGTCGGGTGTCCTGAAGACATGAGAAGATAATGAATGCAACATGTAGTAGTGACAAAGTTGGGAGTGATGGTATGCGGTCGTCGGCGACGGGTCATTCGGTGGTAGCGCGCGACTTTGGGTGACGGGCATCGCGAGAGCGGTGCGCGGTCATGGGCGACGGACGACGAACGTCGCGGGGTTGATGTACGAATGTTCGTAAACATTGCGGAGGTGCAAAAACTCGAGAAAATACGTACGCGCGGTGGGAAAGGCTATAGGCCAAAAATGGGGGGAAGGCCGAGGCCAACCCTAGGAGTGGCCAAAGCCAACCCTAGGAGTGGCCAAGGCCAAATGGCCAACTCCTATGAAGGAGCCCAAGGCCATTCCCCCCTCTTGGTGAACTTTGGGCGCTTCGACGGTAGGTGTTTTGAAGGACAAAGACAAATCCGAAAGTGCATCATGACGAGCGTGTCGACGTGAATCGTACCTACGTGACGAAGAAGATGTCAAAGTCACGTGCGAAGCATACGAAGCGAAAAAATACAAAAATAGGGGTGCGCGAAGGGGTGAACCACCGGGGGAAAATGACCGAGGCCAACCCTTCCTAGAGGCCGAGGCCGACCCCCTAGGCATGGGGAAGGCCGAGGCCGACCCCTTGGGGTTGGCCAAGGCCATTTGCCCCTTGACCCCGTTGCTCCAAATACGCCGTCGGCCGATGTCTTTGGTGAAAAGGTGTTTGGGTGGTCTTGGCGTGACGATCGCTCTAGCGTGAATGACGTCAACGTGAAATCGAGTCGTGCCTAAGTCGCGCACAAGGCGCGTGGAGCAAAAAATGCACGTGACTTGAGCGTGCGTGCTGACCGGTTTGGTGCGTTGGAAAAAAGACTATTGCATCTGTCGACGTGTTTGCGCGGAGCGGGACCCCTAGCGGGCCATTGGGTCCGACCAAGATAGGTTGGGAACAAGATGTTGATTAAGTACATGGGTGTTGTCATGTTATTGAGGACAATTGGGGTACGGTGGTTTTGGTTTGGTGACGACAGTAATTTGATGGTTGGGTTAGTGGTGGGTTTGGTGGTTGGTGGTGGTACTGATGGGTTTATAGGGACAGTTTGGGGTTGATGGTGGGTTTGATGGTTGGTGGTGTTACTAATGAGTTTTGTAACTGCAATTTGAGTAGTGGTGGTTTGGTGTTATTAATGAGTTTGGTGATGACAATTCGAATATGGTGGTGGTTGTGCTTGAGTTGGGGTGGTTTACCGTAATGGTTGTGGGTGTGATGGCAGTTGGCAGTGGTTAGGATTGTAAATGAACCGAGTTGTTTATGAACTACTCGTGTTTCGTTCCCCAAAGAACTCATTCATGTTCGTTTGTATAATGTACGAACCGAACATGAACAAAATATTAGAGCTTGTTATTAAACGAGCCGAGCATGAACATTTTAAAGTGTTCACGAATGTGTTCGTGAACAAGTTGTCTGGATAATAACTTAATTATAATATGTTCAAAACTCAAAAGTCATCTAACTTAATTATAGTATAAATTAGTTTAAACTTAAAAGCCCTAAAATCATTTAGATAATTAGATCAAGTAAGGTGTAGTTCTGGTTTAGAGTAATTATTTTGAACGAGAACACGAGTTTTCAAGTTTTGAGTTCGGTTCGTACAAATAAACGAAAGAACTCAAGCCGAACACGAGTTTTGTTAAACGAACCGCGAACGAGTTCAAACAAAAGTTTGAAGATTAAACGAACACGGCCTGAAACTAAACAAACGAGTTTGAACATATCTCTATTCGGATCGAACTCGGTTTGTATACAGCCCTATCAGTGGTGGTGCTTGAGTTTGGGGTTGTTGTGGCTATGAAAGTGGTGGTGCTTAACTAGGTGATGAAATTTTTTGAAAAAGAGAGAGAAGGAAAATAAGGGATAAGGAATGAAAATTATCATATCAAGGGGCATTTGTGTCTTTTCCCTTAGCAAATTCATCAACAAGTTGTCCAGAATTGACTCGTCGCACTCAATTCCACCAAGTTGGTAGACAAATGGGGTCAATTATGAAAATTAATATTCGAGGGGGTTCACCCGCCAACCCGAAATACACAAGGGGGTCATTTGTCCTTTTTCATTTTTAGATGTAAATTTTACATATTGTGTCACTATTGATATTACTTCGAATTTATGGCATAGATTTGATACCAAAATCAAATGCTAAAGTTGTATTTTGGTTTTGATACCTTCAAATTCAATTTCAATTTATAACTGAGTGAAAAATCTTTATTATATTTACTAAAAATCAAATCCTGGATTTTCGAATTCAGGGACTTCAATTGGTATTTTTTTCACGAAAAACAGATATGAGATAAAAGGATTACTTTCAACGCAATTTATTTCTGTATATTCTTTTAGTCGTGAAGATAGGTTCTTTCTCATTTGAATTCAAAATGGATATCGTCACTAGCAAGACCAGTAGTTCTGGCGGTCGACTCAACCGTTTACAAGTAATCCTGATGTGGGCAGAGCTACAGAAGAACCAAGAACGAAGTGCTTCGCTGGTATTTGACCAAATAGGATAAAAAATTTAACATTTGCGATTGTTTTTTCATGACAAACTGAAAAAAATTTATGAAATAAGTTTACGGTCATTAGGGAATAAAGTGTTGTAAAAGCAATCCGTGCATTTGTTACAGAACAATGTTGTAAAGCCGAGGTTAATAACAAACTTGATATTTACTTAAGCTTTTATATATACTTTAATTTTTTAATCGCCTATTTTTATGACACTAGTAACTGCCCGTTTTTATTTATTACAAGTCGTGGATCCATGTCCTTTTTTGGTCTTATAAAAAATTTATTTTTATGTGTAAACGAGAATTTTTTTTTGAAGATGTTATAAGCATTAGTATTGAGGATATAACAAGACTAGAGATATCAAACTTTGAAACTGTAAATTTGTTGTCACATCGTACTTTAAATGAACTGATAATTTCATATGCATATTCATATAGCTTAATTAAGGGTATGTTTGAAATCACTTACAATTTTGATTTTCAGTTTAAAAAAAAAATTCAAAATCAGTTTATTTTTTACAAAAACAAATGAATGTTTGATTACCCAGTTTTTATTTTGAGTTTTTTCTTTTGGGTGTTTGATTACCTAATTTTTATTTTGAGTTTTTTCATTGGTGGTGGTTGTGGTATTTTGAGTTTTTTCTTTGGTAGTGGTGGTGGCGGCGACGGTAGGGTCGTGGCGGGGGCAGTGGGTCGGCGATGGTGGTGGCGACAGCGGTGGTGGTCTCAAAACAAAAACCAAAACTCCAAAATTAGAGTTTTAAAAAATAGCCTTGTTTTAAAAATTGGTTTTCAAAACTGAAAGGAAAAAAATAAAAACTGTATGTCAAAAGCGCTTTTTTCTCTGGTTTATAAAACTGGAAAAATATTATCAAACATTACCTAAGTTGTGTTTATAAGCAAGGATCCACGCGCGTCTAAATGCGCGTGGGCTGCTGGCTAGTTTAGTTAAGAAGTGAACGTTGGTTCAATGTTGGCTCAAGTAGATAATTATTTTACTATTAAAATACGAATTTGGGGTCCGTGACTGTCGAACGTTAACTGAGGTGAGCGAAAGCACTGAATATCTCCCGCACAGCTAACCACGGAGCGTGAGAACCACCTGATCCCCCTTCTCTTCTGCCGACCTTTTTTGAGAATTCACGCACGCACAGGTTAGCGCGTGTTAATGCTTAATCGTACTTATATGTATCACAAAGCATCCAACGACTATAAATTTACAGGTTGGTCTCACCTCATATACTCCCGCATCGTTTCAAAAATTAACTCATTAATTTATTTTAATTTTTAAATCCAATATCCTAACGTTTGGTATTTCTGCATATAATTTACAATTCTCTCTCTCTCTCTCTATACTCGTTCCACTTTGAGAGCAATCATTTGAAGAGAGATCGCTTTCTGTTTCTGTGGAATTGATACCTAAACACGAAGATATAAGGAAAAGTAGCGCTCCACTGAGAACTGAGGTGAATTTCCTTATGGGTTTCGTATTCTTAAAGAAATTTTTTGATGAAACGTTGTTGCGCTTTACTTCTTGAGAAATCGAGGTTAAACTTGATATGCGAAGTGGGTTTGGATCTCTCCAGTCTTGGTGTCTTTTATTTTGATTCTGTATGTTTTCTTGTTGTGGTCTAAGTAATTTTCTTGAGTGGGTATGGAGATTCTTACTGGTTGTTTGATGATTTTTTATGCAGTGGTGCTTGTTTTGTGTAAAATCTGATTCCGAATTTGTAAATTATCTTTCCGTGATCAATATTTTTTTGTTTTGGTCCATAATTGTATGGTTTGATTGACTGGGTTGTTTGGTTTTTGTAAATTTTATCTTTTGTTGAAAAGATTAGGGCTTTTTCACCCGGGGTAACAGTCAAGTACTTTTTCTGTACAAAGTTTTCTCTTTTATGGGATATTGAGTTACTGTAATGTTTGATATTCACCTTCGCCGATTTTGCCACATGAACGCTTACAGTTGATACGAACCTGTTCAAGTTCTTGTTTTTAGGGTTCTACCAAATGGGTTTCCTAGTTGAGCAATCTTGCTGTCGGGTTCTTCCCTCCCACTCCCCAACAATTGCGTACTCCAAAATGATATCTAATTTTTCACCAGGTTAGATAATTATTAACGTGCTTTTTTAGGGCAGTGTTATGGTGCCAAGCTTGTGTGCTTCAGTTGGCACGATCCCTTTTTGCCTTTTGTACATGCTGGATTATGTGTGTTTTATCTTCTATTTCCACCTCCCTGTCTCTTCTGCCTGTAGTTGTCTGTTGGTCTGTTCTTAAGTAGTTATGGTTTACAGGAAACAGATACCTATGCTTGTGTGCTACCTAGCTTTGTGGTTATCTTATTGTAAGCATCTGTGGGTGCGCAGTTGGATTTCCCAAGTGTTTGGGTTACCTGTGCAAATAATTTCTTGAATTGTTATCTTTTTAGATTTCTGAAGGTGGAGACGTGACCTTCGTTGGTTGTGAAGATGTGTTAGGCCATTATTTGTTCCTCTTTTCTGAAGTACTTTCTATTTGTCTTTCTGCTCCAAAGAGAGGGTTCGTTATCTTTGATGTGTGGTTTGGCTGAATTTAAATTATGGCTAAGAATGGAGGGGATGTTTTACAATGTTAAAGCATGATAGAATCCATTTGTGTTGTAATTTTTTCTTCTCCGCACTGATAATAGATCGAAATGTAGATCTCTTCTTCTCATTTACCCTTTTTCTTAATTAGAACTTGTGTATTGGCTGGTAGCTACAGTAGGATCTCCTGGGTTCGCGATGTTGTGTTATAATTGTTAAACTGAGTTACGTTTGGAGATATCAGATTTAGCATGTTATTATTGGCAAGATGTTTACGAGGACAGAACTGTGGTAGTATTCCAATGTAACACAATATGGGCATAGGCTAACATGGTTAGCATTTTAGGGTATATTTTCATGGCAATAGCTGCTGCATTACGTACATGCTGAAACATTGAAATTTTCTATATCCATGTTTTCCGACTTTCTAGTTTTCCATTATTATTGATGGTGAAGCCTTGTACACTGGGCCTCCCTTGTTCTCTTTCCTGGATGTTGGATGACCAGCTGTAAATTGGCTGTACTGAGTTATGGGTGGGTTTGAGGCCCAGTTCTAGATGCATATAGATGGAGCTCCTTAAGGTGGGATTCTTGATCTCACACCTCCCGTAACATTCTGAAAACACCTTCGTTGTAAGTCTTTTACCCTTTTCTAAGTTGGCTTCCTTTAGTCATGTTGAATATGGGGAATTTTAAAGAGGAGAAGATTATAGTTTTGGCTCTAGTATCTCATGATAGGGTCTAGTTCCGGAAACAACGGTTTTCAATCCCGAAGAATTTGAGGGGGCACATGTCATTCTTCTGTGATTCTTTTGGTTGTCTTACCTCGGGTTTCTGGATGGAAATGAGACGTCAATTATCATTGCTATTCAGTTGGTCCTATTTTATTTGATATAAACTAGATGAGATTCTCTCCTGCGCCTTAAAACCACGAGATGATTAAATTTTGTGCTTAGTTTGATTTAGAAGGTCTGGTCATTTAGTTTGGTTGATTAAGTGTTCTTCTTGATGCTTACTTTTAGTCATGTGTTGCAGTTTACGAGTGTAGATATGGCATAATTATGTTTTAGTTGTATGAGTTGTTTAAATGGCTCAAATCCATAAGGATTTCTAATCCTTGCTTAATCCGCTTATGGATCTGAAGGACAATATATTTGGATTCTGAAATGATGCCTTTCTGGGTGTTTTTCCCAAATGCACAGTGATTCAACTCCAGTCGGTTTACTTAAGACTCGTGATTATCTCAACCTCACCTGAATACTTGCAATGTCAAGCTCCGTGGGTTTGGCTGTATATATCTCTTTCAGACTTCTCGTTTTCTTTCACTCTTTCATGTACACTCACACGCAGACTCGAGTGTGGTAACTGTCTCAACAGGTTAAATGTAATTCATTGAGTCAACTCAAATCTAGCTAGGAGTGTGGTCTAACTGTTACATCTACTGTCATCCAAACTACAGACTTGGAATTCATTGGATTTCAAATCAACGTATTTGAAATTTAAGGATCTCTAATCCACCACAAAATCCAACCTCGGGGTTAACTTCCTCTTTGACTTCTGATATCTTGCAAAATGGATGCTTCTGCCGCATGTGCGCATGCTAATGGCAGTTGCAGATTGTTTTTTATTTAACACGTGTGCAGAGCCTGACTTATTTTCTGAGTTGTCACATGTGATTTCTGTCAATACCATGCTTCTGCTGGTAATTGCTTTTTGTTACATTGAGCGTAGATGGAAAGTCCAAACTTTGGTTAACAATTGTCCTTGACTGGAAATCGTCTACTGTGCAGGATTTCTATAGGTGGCTCGCTTATCACCAGGGTTTACAATTTGAATTTTGCAACCTAGTTCTGATTTCTGTTTGGATTCTCAGAGGGTTGACATTTCTATCTGTGACTTTATGGTAAAATTTTTCTCTTTCCCTCTCTCTTTAATCAAATTTCCTCGATTTTTAGGTCATTGTTTTCTTCCTTGAATGAGTGGGACTGATATAGTTATCAAAACTACTGTCAGAGAAGTGTTTCTTCCTGGGTAATTTTAGGTTCTGTTATTAGCACAAACTATGATGAACTCTGTCAGCTGCATGCAAAAGAAGCCTTAATTGTTAAATATATGTTAGAGCTATAATTTCTGTCTAGGTTCTTGGAGATTGATTTAAAATTGTTGAAGTGGGACTTGGAGTTATACCTTTCCACCCAGATTATATGTACAAAAGTTAGGGCTTGTCTGTGTATGGCATAGTTCTCCCTATCTGCAAAAAGGAGTATATTTATGGACCTTGGCAGCTATTGTAGGTGAAAAGACACTCTTACGCATTTTTCTTACCATGCTTGTTGTCACAGGCAACCAATGAAAACCTTCCTCCAAATGTAATAAAACAACTAGCAAAGGAATTGAAAAATCTTGATGAAACGCCTCCAGAAGGCATTAAAGTTGGTGTCAATGATGATGATTTTTCAATCATATATGCTGATATTGAAGGCCCAGGTACTTCTTCGTTAGCCTTTCTCAATACTATAGACATTAAGATTTCATTTTGAATGAAGATCTTTAAATCTTTGCAGCTGGGACTCCATATGAGACTGGAATTTTCCGCATGAAGTTGATACTTTCTCATGACTTTCCATATTCCCCTCCCAAAGGTTTGTCACTTTCATTAGTATCAGAATCGCTCTTCACTGTAATTCATTTTACTGAGTTGGAGGTGTGAATTCCTTTTGGTATGTATTTGACTAGTAGCATAAAATGAAGCATTGTGAACAAGTACTCTGTGAGTCTGTGTTAGGGGTGGGGGCAGAGCAGGGGCGGGGGTTGGGGCGCAAACAACACTCTGACGCAATCACCGAATAAATTTTTTGCTCAACTCTGTTTATATTTCTTTTTACTAACTTTGTCCTGTTTGTTTTCCTTCCCCTCCCCTGAGGTGAAGATTGCTATTTATCCGACTTTGTTGTGTATTGTGAACCTTAATATGAGGACTTTGCATCTAGTTATCCCTTCTTCGTAGGCTATGAAGCACGGATGTGGATACGACACGGGTGCGGATACGCGGATGCGGCATTTTGAAAATTTTAGGATATGGGTGCGGCGGAGATACGCAAATTTTATAAATATTTTTCTTAATTATATACACTTAGTATTAAATTTTTAAACAGTTTAAATCTCAATAATCATAATATGTATGTTTGATTTGTAAAAGATATTAATATTCCAAACAAAGTAGTGAGGTTTTAAGTTTAATGGGCTCTTTCGTAAATTTTAAAGCTTTCGGTGAGAATTTGTTAAGTTTAATGGGCTGTTTTATAAATATTAAAATCATAAATTTGAAATTTGAAAAGAATAAAGGTTTTATGTGGTATCACTTTTATTTCTTTGAAGTACTTGGGGGTGATTTATGTAATAACTTAACAATGGGTACTTAAAATAAATTAACAAACATTTTGTCAAGAGTCAAAAGTCAAAATTCAGCCTTCCCACTATTAATTAAAAGAAAGCAGCAGCTTCCAACATAGAGAATATCGACCATCGTCTTCTTCAATCTGGCCGCACTCCGTCGCCGTCGCCGCATGCCGTTGCCGGTAAGTCCTTCTCCTTCTTCTGCTGCTTCTACTTCTTCTCTCTAGTGTCCTCTCTCGTCAGAGTCCTTGCCGGTGTCGCTGGAGTGGCCGGTGGTCACAGATCTGAGCCGATACGCACCCGGGATTTAAGAAATTAAAAAAAAATTAAAAAAAATGGTGGACACGCACCGGTGCCGCACCCGAACCCGACGCGTATCCGGTGCCGGTGCTTCACCCTAAGTGCCGCACCGGTGCTTCCTAGTTCGTAGGTGACGATTGCTATTTATTAATATTTACTTTTGTGTGTTAATTGGGAACCGTAACATTTGGTAGTGAATAAAAAAAAAGCGCTAGGTAGTTGTGAGAGATATTTATATCTGGTTAAGATGATGCTGGTGCATTACCTTCCATTAACTTTGTTTGTTTTCAAGACTTTTGAGATTCCGTGCATTATTGTCTTCCTATGCATGTTGATTCTATTTGCTCTGTTCTTGTAGGCTATTTTCTGACCAAGATTTTCCATCCGAACATTGCAAGCAATGGTGAAATTTGTGTGAACACGTTGAAAAAAGATTGGAACCCGAGCCTTGGCCTTCGACATGTTCTAGTTGTGAGATTTTCTTCTCATGTTTCAACCATTTGGTTCTTGGCCAAGTTTATTGAGTTCTGTATTTGTTTCATTCTTTCCCCAACTTTGGAGAGCTGAAATATTGGAGCTCATTGCGTCCTTAAGAATCTCATTGAATTTCTTTACTCCAGGTGGTCAGATGTCTGCTGATTGAACCATTTCCAGAATCAGCATTAAATGAGCAGGCTGGCAAGTTGCTCCTTGAAAATTACGAGGAGTATGCCAGACATGCTAGGTGAGCCATGTAGTCATGTTATCTGGTTCATGTTGGGTGGATTAGGAGATGGACCTTATAATCAACACTCAGTATTCCAAATTTTATGGAGCCTTGTTCTTCATGCACTTCCAGGAATCTTAATTCAGGACTGACCAGTATCGCCAGTAATGTTAAAGTGCTCCTTGAATATGGAAAGAATGTGCTTGTTAGGAGAAATAAAAAGATAATTAAGTTTTTGCTTATGCAACTTCGAAACGTGACATCTTTAGCATGCGCTATGCAAACATATTAGAATCTATTGGCTTATACGTGTCTTTGTTAGTTCCTCGTTGTGTGACATATCTTGGTGAAAGATACCTTTGTTTAGCATCTTTAAGGAATATATTATTCGGTGACATATTCTTGTCGTGCATTATATAAGATTTTAAGGCTCTCTCAACATGTCGTCCTGCGCTGGCGAGTCTTTCAAACGTGTGAAGCATGCCTTAAAATCAGTACCTTTTAAAGCACTCCAGCTCAAATCTATGTTGGCCATAATATTTGGTGACGTACTCTTGTCATGCTTTACGTAAGATTTTAAGGCGCTCTCAAGCACGTTGTCCTGCTCTTACGAGTCTTTTAAACGTGTGAAGCATGCCTTAAATCAGTACCTTTCAAAGCACTACAGCTCGGTTTATTTGGCCAAGCTCGGTAGCTGAAGTGCTTTGACAACTTGCTTGCCATTCTCCGTCCCTGAATTCTGTTAGAGCAAATATTTATATTGTTTCTTCTCGTCGTAATTATTAGATTCAGTGCCTCTATTAGTGTGCTTTACTGGATTCAATGTAGGCTATTCACCGGAATTCATGCTCTTAAGCCAAAACCGAAGTTCAAAACAGGAGCTATTTCCGAGTCGACTACTGCCCTGAATGTCGACCAGACAAACACCTCGGTTTTAAATGTTGATCAGAAGACTGCAGTATCAGGTGTTGGGCTCCAGTTGGCGTCTCCGTTGGCCCCTTCTTCAAACACGATGAAAGGACCGTGTGCTCAGGATCAGTCAGCTGCTGTGAATCCAACAATCGAGACGGGAGTTTGTGGGTCAGCAGCAGCACCAGTGACACAGAAAAAGGAATTTGGTTTGGCGAAAGCCCAGGCAGACAAAAAGAAGATGGATGCAAGAAAGAAAAGCTTGAAAAGATTGTGAAGTATGGGGCAAATTATGGCCGTCTTTTCGATCTTCATTTGAATAGATGGGGGACAAAAGAATCATGAATTTAAATCTCTCTTTTGTATCATATTTGCTTTTAAATATAGGCCCTGTTTGTTTCACGGAAAATGTTTTTCGGAAAACGTTTTCCGTATTTTCCGGTGTTTGGCGTGTTTATTGGAAAACTATTTACGGAAAATATTTACGTACCATAAGAAAACAAGGCAATTGCCGCATCTGCCATTGCCGCCTCTTTCTGTGCCTCCGCCGCAATGCAGCAAGACACAGCACAACAGTTCAGTTGCACATCACTTCAGGTACTCCCCATCTGCACTGGTATACCTACAGCTTCAGATAGTTTCAATCTATCGTTGTTTCTTGCCAATTCAAATGCTTTACTTTGATTCTCTCTTTTGGATTTCACTCCTTGGTTCCCTTTAATTGGTTTGAATTGAATTCGTGCGAGGTCTTTTTGGTTGAGTCAATGTAAAACTGGTAAACATTTGATTGCATGATTAGATAGTGATGGCTCTAGATCTGAGTCAACAGCAGGCGCCTATTTGTGGCGGTCAGCCGCTTGGAGCCAAGATCCATCTACCCAGTTGAAGATCCACGATACTCATTCTTGTTTTGTGATACAATATACTGGGTACATTGCTTTTGCACCTGTCCTTAGTTGCTTAGCGGGCGTCTATTTCTGATTTTTCTTCTACATTTTGAATAGGTAATAGTAGAGTAAAGACAGACCATGAATCTTTTAAATCTTTTAATGGTATAAAAAAGCATAACATAGTCGTGGAGATAGACAAATTTGTTAGTTTTTACTCACTTTTGATTAGTTTGTACCTGCAACACAAATGCTGATTGTGTTTATTTGCCTTGCTTGCTGCACTCATTTCTTGAGATCTCGGGCAATTGGTCTTGACCATTTAAGATCATTGAGGGATCAAAAGCCTGATCTGATAGAAGAAAAAGCGAAGAAAGGGATTGGCCATTTTGACAATTTATCAAACTAACCACTCAATATTTCCTTACACTTGTTGGGACAAGTTAATCTGGATCAAACTGTTGAGCTATCCTGTTTCCTTGTGGAGGTTTGAAAGGAATGGCACTCAGTCACACGTGGGGGCTTTGTTTCTTGAACGGTGATGCATGGTGCCTAAAAGGTGATGCATCTCCTCTTTTGGTGTGATTTGTTAATTTTGAGCTTTAGGTGGTGTGTTTTCATGGTGGTGGGGAGGGGCTAGTGAGAGGGACAGAGAATGTTTGTAACAGAGTGATGAGTTTTGAGCTTTGGATGGATGGTTTTAGTGTTTTCTAGTCGACTCTACGCAATGCTGGTAGTACAGTTTGATCAAAGACCAGATTCTCTATTCAAGGCAAGGGGGGGTTATTTGGGATAAGTTTCTACCACCTGTAAATTTTGAGCCTCCCAACAGTTGTAGTTTTCAAAGAAGTAAATGTGTTAATCTTTTGACAACAGAAACTGCTTTTTCATTTTGGACTTGATAAGTATACGGAAACTATACTAGTGTGCTAAAGTTAGGAGTTTTGGCTGTAAGTTCCATACAAAAGCTAGTTGTGGTGGTAGAAATGGTGGCGACGCCAAAGAGGTGGGGGGCTGGAATTTTAAAATTCAGAACAGTTGTGCACTTGTACTGTGGTTGAACAGACTTCATCTTGTATTTATGCACTGATGAGAGTACGAGAAGAATGCTGGTGCTGGTGAATTGGCTCATATCGTTACTGTGGTGAAATTGAAGAGGGTAAAAGAAATATTTGACCTGGGTGTGGAAGTTGCGGTTCTGGTACAGGTGAAAGTGACCACAGTTGTATTTAAGCACTAGAGAGAGAGCAAACCCTACTGTCTCTTTCTTTCAGAAAACCCTACCGCCGCCCCTTCCTCCTCTTCAGCTTCCATGGCTGTGAGGATGGAAGGGGAGGCCCTCCCTGTACTCCTTCTCCTTCTCTTCCTCTATATGGCATCCTCTCCTGCTCCCTCGGCACTCCATTTCTGCCGACTCGCGCCGCCGCCGCCCATCATCGACTTCCTCCTCGCGCCGATCATCCATTCCCCCACAGATCGGTGCTCCTTCGGCCTCAAGGTTTCCCCCCTCCTTGTGAAATCCTCAGATCTGAGATTTGTTCTTAGATCTGTCGTCATCGTTGCCGGATCTTTGATCCATCCGGTTGGTTTGGTTAGATTCATTCGATGTTAATCAGAAATGGATCTTTGGCCCGAAGCCCTCAACCACCACACCACCGTTGCCTTCTCCAAATGCCCACCACCTTCATCGAATTACCCAGCACCACACAAGCACACGCACACACACGCACGCTACCTAGCTGCGATGGCCACCTAAATTCACCATCTCCACGTTGCCGCCCATCGCCTTCGCGACCAACTATAGTCACCATCCCTCCCCCTTCGGAAATTAGGGGGGGACCACGAGATGTATTGGATAACAGATGATGTTAGAATACGTGGAGGCGGTGGGCGGCACGTTGGTGGTGTTGATGAAACTGAGGAGTGCAGTCACAAGTATGAGAAGTTTCGAACTTTGGGACGTCTCTTTAAAATATGGAACGGACATGTCACATTACTAAGCCCATTATCCTGTCAAGGCCAGCAACATGATTTGCTACTAAGACTTTTCACCACAGAAATAGCAAAAACATATCCAAGGCACAAGCCAGTAACAACTAGAAAAAGTTGGATGTGAGAGATGGGTAAACATGTAAATGAGATAAATGACATGCCACAGGACGACACTAACAGTACTTCAACCAAAAAAATGAAGCAATAAACCAGCAAAACAAGTTATCGAGTCCCCTAGCCCCGAGGTAGAACAACCACCACCACCTACGAGACTTCCCTTATAAAGCAGTCCAAGTACTAGGAGATCGAAGTCTTGACAATGGATATGCACTGTGGCCATAAAAAAACCATTGAAGCACCTTGATCATGGACATATATATACATGGTAAATAAGCAAGTCAACAGTTATCTACAAAGCATATTGATAAATTGGCTCATCCATCCAACAAAGAACTTCAAATCCTTCAAGGCAGTTCAGGTTCCAGAAAAAATAAACAGAGGGAGGACAGGGAAAAGCTTAAAGAGCAACCAGAATAGAGTCACGGGAGACATAATACAAATGACCAAAGATCGCATCACCACCATTACAATAGTCCACCAAATCCACCGAAGGTGAGAGAGGTAAAGTACAAATCCATTGCACCACTTAACCCCATCCAGTTTTGGGTCCTTTTTTTTTTTTTTTTAGTTGAAAGTCTATTTATACTCGTTATATCATAGATTTCGGCGGGAGGCAAGGTTATTACTTAGCCATCATGACCCTAACAAACTCCTCATAATTGATCTGGCCATCGCCATCAACATCAGCCTCCCGTATCATCTCATCCACTTCTTCATCAGTAAGCTTCTCCCCCAGGTTTGTCATGACATGGCGCAGCTCAGCAGCAGAGATGAACCCATTTTGATCTTTGTCAAAAACTCTGAATGCCTCTTTTAGCTCCTCCTCAGAGTCGGTGTCTTTCATCTTCCTGGCCATGAGGTTTAGGAACTCTGGAAAGTCAATGGTTCCATTACCATCAGCATCCACTTCATTTATCATGTCCTGGAGCTCAGCCTCGGTAGGGTTCTGCCCAAGTGACCTCATCACAGTTCCAAGCTCCTTAGTAGTGATACAACCTGTAAACAATTTTAAAGAATGAACACATTAGACATGTACCTTGTGCACGAAAAAGTATTACCACAGGAAAACTCATTTACCAGCATCAACAAAAAACATATTTCTTGCAAATCCAACTTAAACCTTTAAAATGCCTCGTGACAAATCCAATGTTGCGCTAGATTAAAGACATCTCACATAAAAGGAAATGCAAGTATAAAAAGATGCAACTTATTCCTCCCATTTGCTGCTATCAAAGCTAACTTCATAACCAAAACATATTTTCAAAGTTTTGATGATACACTCCCGAATACACTGCTCAAACACAAATTTGTACTACCATCAGAGTGCTATAATCTATTCAATATCCGCTGCAAGAAGCAAAACCGAAAAACCATATCATCTCCACAGATGTTACGGTATTGGATGCAAACAGAGGGCAATATGTAAGGAAACTACTCATTGCTTTATGCTCATAGACATGAAGCGGTGTAATGGGGGGTTGGGATCTGACAAGATAGAAGGATTCTAGACGAACAGGGGTTCCTTGTAATCTGATCTAAGCCGTTGGTTGCAGATGTATGTCAATGGATAAAACATAGATACAACGTTTTTTTCCATTACAAGAGATCATGACATACATCTGTCTCAGAAATTCAAGATTCTCCCTCCCAATCCCCCGCACCCAACCCCCAAAGAAAAAATTAAAGCATAATCCCCATTTTAGCAAAACTATGCAAGTACGTTCCACAGGTTGCTTCATAGGTAGTGCCATACCCTGAAGGCTAAAAAAAATGGATAAACTACGCTTCAATTCATTGACTTTCACAATCGCCCTTATAATGATACGAAATGATACGTTACAGACACAACGTTGCACAAGCATACCGTTCTAACCCTTCTGTAATCCGGCAAATGCGGACAAACAGAATGAAATGAACCATAAAATCCCGTAAACAAATAATAAACATCAAAGAAGGCACTAGACACGAAAATCATGATCCGGTCAATAAAATGCTTCAGCTTCCTAAGAATAACAGCCACAAACGCATGCCCTCATGTTTCAGAAACCCATAAACAACGTTTCAATTCATCGACTTTAACAATCACCCTTATTACGCCACGAAACAAAACGAAAAAGACACAAACCCTACTACGATCCAGTAAAAGCGGGAAAACAGCATGAAATTAACCATAAAATCCCGCAAACAAATATGTACGAATAAAGCAATAGACGGTAACTCATGATCTGGCCTATACGATGCTTCCGCATCCCAAAATCACAGCGAGAAATCCACCATGATGGATTTTCAACGAAAAGCATCGAGGAAAAGGTCGAATCAAGGATTAAAATTCCCAGATCCGACATGTAAACCCACGAATCATATATAAATCGGAAACAGAAAGAGAAAGAGGGAGAATCGGACCGTCCCCATCCTTGTCGAATAGGCTGAAGGCCTCCTTGAACTCAGAGATCTGGTCATCGGTCAGCTGCTCTGCCATTTCTTCTTCTTGTTTTACTGCTATGAAGGAAACGAAGAGACGAAGGCGAGAAGGGTCTCTCTTCCTTTAAATTTCGGACACACACAGAGAATAGAATAGGCGTTTTATTATGTAATATAAAATCAGCTGAACGGGCTCTCTCTCTCTCTCTCGCTCTCGCTACTTATAAAAATTGATGATGGAGCGCCCTCCCTCCTGCATCGCATCCGGACGTGATTGGTTTATCTATTCCTATTAATCCGTCTTTACCGCTTTACCCCTCCTTTTCAGTTTGACCCTAATGCCCATCGTCGTATTTCTTTTGTTTCAAAATAATCGCCTTTTTTTCAATTTCTTATTGGGCAAAGATTTTGAAAAGTTGGGCATTCATTAGTGTTAAACTTTTCGCTTGCGCAATATTTTCACCATTTTCCGTCGCTAAAGAGTATTTTGTGACAGGTATTAACGGCTGCTAGTTACACAAAGCATTGTAAGAGAGTGGCATACGTTGTAATCATGTAACTTTTGCGTCAAAGTGGACAATTGTAGCACACAATCCCTCATTGAATACGTTAGTGTTTGAGATTAGTTTTAAAACACATGATTAACCATATGACAGCACTTAATTTAGCGAGCTATTTCGAGAGAAGCATTGCCTTTGGGCTATGGACTAGAATCCTACGGAAGTATTAAAGCCGACTCTTAACAATTCGGAATGAGTTAAATGAGAAAATTAACTATTAACTTGTTTTGACTAGTCTTTTTTAGAGAGGTATTGTTCACTGATAAGGCAGTGCACCTAGATCATTACAGAAATAATTTTAGATCGAAGAGGTGCTTATACATGTGTTGCCGAGGAAAGATGGTTCACGTGCCACGTGAGGTGCCACAAAGGATGCAGTCTGCGTTGGCTTCCAAGTAGACAAAGTGAGAGACATCAAGGATGGAGTAAGGGCTGAGAGCAAGGCTCCCCAAACAGGTCGCGAGGGCTGGCAGTGTCGCGCAGGCAGGGTGACGACGAACAGGGCCGACGGTCAACAGTCCGAGTCAAGGGTGCAGCGTCAAGGGTCTGATGACAGGAGTCCAAATGTGTTTCTCTCACTAGAAATCCAGATAGAATGAGTTTTAGAGAGAGAAAGTGAAATGTTGAAATGAGAGAGCTGTCTTGAATAAGCTCCAAAATCCACTATATATAGGCACAAATATGCGCGTGTCATCAGCCGACACGTGTCAGGGGGTCCCACAGTATTGATTGTCCGTCGGATTGCCGGTCCCCGAGTTCGTGCCGCCCTGCCCTTGCAGCGTCCCTCTGCCTGTCTGAGGAGACTGACCACACTGCGGTAGCATGATCAGAGTAGCCCGTTGCCCCAGCCTCCAGTCCAAGCCCTTACTGAATCCCACAAAATGCGTCAAGAGACGCGCGGAGATCCTGACAGCGGCGAGGGTTGCCCCTGTAGCCAACTGCCAGGCGGACTAGGCGCGATGCCCTCCGAGGACCTGCTCCCATCCCGGAGTGACCCGGGGTCATTGCCCTGGCGGTGTCGATGATCAATGATAACATGAGCGCACATGCTCACAGCTTGATACTCAGAGTCCGTGGCGAGGGGTCCTCGTGCCGGAGCACTACAAGCGAAGCCCCCCGTGAGTCCGTCGGGTGATTGTGTCGGCGATGGCCTTAGGGTTGTAAGCCCATCCTCGTTGCGAAGGCCGGAGCCTCCGGTTGATTGTGCTCGCGAGGGCCGGAGCTCGTCGGTTGATTGTGCTGGGGAGGGCCGGAGCCCCCGGTTGATTGTGCCGGCGAGGGCTTTAGGGTTGCGAGCCCGTCCTGTCGCGAGGGCGGGAGCCCCGTCAGTTTGATTGAGCCGGCGAGGGCATTAGGGTTGCGAGCCCGTCCCGCCGCGAGGGCCGGAGCCCTGTCAGTTGATTGAGCCGGCGAGGGCTTCATGGTTGCGAGCCCGTCCCGTCGCGAGTTTGATTGAGTCGGCGAGGGCTTCATGGTTGCGAGCCCGTCCCGCCGTGAGTTTGATTGAGCCGGCGACAATGAGCGTCGCGCTACTGAAGATAGCGGGGATGTGTTGTTGGAGCGAGAAGCCAGTGCCGTGCAGCAGGTTCCCCCCCAAGGAGAAGGGAGGCCGACCCCCTTACAAAGTGGGTGGCCGACCCCTCGAGGGGGGGAAATGCACTTTCGATCGCCGTCTGAATGCTTAAGGCGCGGAACGCTTTGACCGAGCAACGATGTTGAGCATCGGAGCGCTTTGACCGAGCAATGAGGTTGAGCATGTTTGACTGCTGAGCGGGTGACGTGTCGTGCCACTGGGGTCTTTTAGCGGGCCCTGGGGTGCGGTCCGGATAGGTTGTGAACAACATGTACTTGGGTAGTTCCCAATTATATTTTAATGTGGCATAAATTTCCATTGAACATTAATCGAGTGTTTTAGCCCTATTTTTTCTCAACTAAAGTTTTAGTTCTTATTTGCATTTCAAGCCTATTGTTAGTTTTCTCATATTGTTATGAAATAGCTTTAAATGATGTGAGACGCTTTAAAAATTATTTTCGGAGAATTTATTTTTCTAGGCCACAGACTTGAATCATTATTCTGTGTGGTTCACCCGCTACAAGAGATCAAAAATCCTTCGCCCGTGTATGTTAGAGCTACACCCCTCGATGAAAATCCATCACAATTCGTATGGTCATTTGTCCGGTTTCCGGCAGCCATGAAACTCAACTTGGTTTCTTCTTGTGCGATGTAGTGTATAGCAATTGTTCTTGAACAAATTCCAAACACTAAATAATGACAGCAAAATAATTCTTTTGAAATATAATTTCTACGCTAGAAGATGTTTTCCTTTTTTTTGGATAAAACTAGGCCTGCAAGTTGTGGTGGGTTTTGATGGGTATAACCATCCCAACACAAGAAAATGTTGGGTATTGATAAACCCAACTCATCTATTGCAATAATGCGTTACGATGGCTTGGGTTTAAAGACACATTTAATACTCGAAACCACTGTTACTGCTAACGCACTGTTAACCACTATCATATGTCATCGCTAACACACTGTCACATGTCACCACTGGCAGCCCCCAGAAACGATGCCGACAAATGTCACTGACAACGAACGATAGCCACTGCCACCACTACGGACAGCTGAGAACACATGCCGCCTACCATCACCAACCACCACGTCAGCACCGCCAGCAACTGCCACTGCGCACGCTGGCCACTGCCAACGCTGCCAATATAAGATGATGTTGGCTGCCGCCACTATGCAGAGGACTGTTGGTCGCTAACAGTCGCCGATCGCCACCTTCGGCAATCACTAGCCGCCAGTTGCCACCACCTTCGACATTTATCGCCACTGCCATCCACCACTACTTTATTTTTTGTTTAGGATCAACAAATTTCCTACTTTATTTTCATCAACTTATTCAAAAATCAAACTCCATCTTGCCCACCCACCATTCAATTTTTTCTTGGCTTAAAGTAAGTCGCGTTTGTAAAGCACATGTGCTTGGTTTGAACGCACCCAAATTACATCGTTAGGTAAAAACATGTTACTTCTCAACTAAGGAGCCCCCGATGCGATGAAAATCAATATGCAGCAGTGGTATACTATATTATAGCAAACATTGATCTTTTGCAATAAAGGTTGAAATACTGTACACAAGGACATGAATATTTAAGCAAAGGATCTCATATTTGAATTAAATCACACATCAAAATGTAGGTATTTGAAAACAGCTACATATTACTCAAAACAAATATTTTTTACTTTCTTTTCTTACAACAATAATATCTCAAATATTAAGTATGTCGCCTTTTTTTTCCTCAAATCAGAGAATTTTGTAACATAAGAGATATTGCTTACTCGAATAGTTAGGTTATTTCTAGGGACGTATCCTTCTGAGATTGAATATGTAAATTTTTAATTAGAAATAATTATATCTACCACTAAGCTATCTCTCATTTAGTTAAAAGATTTTAAGGTATGGCATGGCCTTTTTGCAACAAAAATATGTGTGTAATAAATTTCCTCTTTCATTCTCGCAGTTCTAGGAAGTGCAAACCATGACAGATTTGTTCCTTATTTCTGGAAAGTCGGCGAATTTTGCCGGCAGTAATGGATGGAAGGGGTATAACAGTAATAATTCTATAAAAGAGGAGAGCAAAGAAGGGAGTATATGGGCACCATGCCCCCAAGATAAACGTGTCAACGCTAAACCCTTGAAGTCCATATTCTCCGTGTGCAGTCGATGGTACTGAATAGAACTAACTACGCGTTAAATGGTGAAACGCAAAGATCTGATTGGCTCCTCCTATTATTCTCTCTCTTCAGTCACCCAAAAACACGGTTCCTACGCGGTTCTCACTCCTGACACGCGGTGGTGCCCCTGCCCCCCTGGCCCCCCTGCCCCGTGCCCTCCTTACGTTTGACCAAACGCGCGCAGCACTAATAATGTCCATACTGCCCACCCATACTATGTATGATATGAGCAGTGAGCACCAATCACCTTTTTATCTTAAATCTCCAAAATGCCACTCCATCCAAGTATTCACTTCTTGAAACTAGTCATAGTCATAGTCATAGTCATACTTCCCTCCCCCGTAACCAGTTGTGGAATCACAGACTGATTTCGGCGGGCGCTTCTTTCTTGATTGCAAGTAGCTCATGTGTGATACGGCATTGCTTCTACTTGCTTTTGACTTTCCTCCGCTCCCGTTCATGCACCTTGTAAGGTTGTGTTACGTTATTATTTATTTATTTATTCTAAAAACTTAAACGTTTAAAAGATAAGTTTAATAATGCTTTTGTAAACTGAGTGTTGATTGTTCTGTAATAAATAATTAGTATGCGAAACGGAAATTATCTAATCTAAAACATCATCAAACCAGAGCTCTGATACCGTATTTTCAGTTATCAGAAAAATGACCCAACAATAATGTTTATCATGCTTACAAGTCTTAAGTGTTGGTAAATAAGAGTAAGAAGTATCGTGCAAATTGAGAGTTAATTTAGACTTGTCACCTTTAAACGGAAAAAGAATATAATACTCCGCATAGCTGTATCGAAAACAAATTTACTGTGATATAAACAAGCATGTAAGCCTAAGAATGTTACCTTATTGTGGACATCTAGATGGAAGAAAAAAAAATAAAAATTGGTAGCTTCTCTAGCGCTATAATCTGCCAAAACCTTGTAACAATTAAATAATGTAAGATTAAAAGCTATTCTGCTCTATTAATTCCTCGCAGCCGTGATAACGAAGTCACCAAATGGGTGGTGTCATTATTTTGAAATTTTCGTAGCAATTCACCATCACGTGAACTAGAAGTTACCTCATCATGTACTTTTCTGGTCCAAAGCCTGCTACTCTTTGTGAATTTTATGCAAGTGCTCTATCATATTGGTGTTTCTCCTGGAGTGTGTGATTCTGTCTTGCCTCTTTGTGACACAAAGTCATGCTTAGAGTCCACAGGATGGCAGTTTAATCATGACATTCAGACTAGTACATGGTATTTATTATTCAACAATAGCAGGGAAGCCAGCCATAGCAAATGGTGGTTCCCGTGTGCATACAAGCTGTTTGTTTATTTGCTTACTCAACTGCTTTAATCTAATAACAACTTTGCTCTGTAAACACCGTTCAAGAAGTTTGATTCCAGATAGTTGAATAAACCAGTAGGATGTACGTGTGATGCACGTGACATTAAGACGTGAAAAAATAAGATTATATTATAAGAAAGTCATACGCCGTATATTTTTTAGAATATGACAATCAATTTTCTATGGTTCATATACACATTTTAATTCAATTGAACTCAAAAATTTAAGTTGAAATTGAGATTCATGTGTATAAGTTGCTCTAAAAATATTATGACTCCATCTAAAAAATGTTATCTTTTAACTACTTTTATCTCGCATAACTTTTATAAAACACAAAGTGTGTAAGTCGATTTGATGTTAATAATAGTCCATGTCCTATCATGGTCTTACCCATCATTCTTTTGAAGTAAAAACAATTACTTTAGAAAAAAAATGAGTAGTTAAACCGCCTGATCTTTTCATGGCCGAAGGGCTTTGTACTGTACTATAATTTTAAATCGATGCATTTATTATGAACTTAAAAGTATAAAGTTTCACGATCAAGAAATTAATATTTTTTTATGTCCGCATCCAAATAGCCGTGATTTTTTTACTTTAGCTTTCAATTAGTTTTTTACTAGTTATATCTACTATAGTTCAACATCATGAACACATAATTGTGGTGAATGCATCACAATCATCCTTTGTCATCTTAATTCATAAAATATTTTTTATATTTAATTTGAGAAAAAAATGTTACTATAAGATTAGTATATAGCACATTTACTTTTTAGGAAATAGCTACAATAAAAGTCTAGTAACTTCTAACCCAAAAACATAACAAATGCATATCTATTTGCAAATACACGATCACTTTCTGTAATTAATATTGTTATTAGGATTTCTTTGTTAAAAGAAAAAGGATTATGCGTTGCAGACTAAACAAAAACCATGCTTCCAATCCTATTATTATAATCTTTTGTCGCCTAGAGTTCTTTAGTGGTATTTATTAACTGCTCTTTTTACTTGTGTTCCCAACCTATTCTGGTCGTACCCAAGGACCCACTAGGGGTCCCGCTTCACGCAAACACGTCGACACATACAACGTGCATTTTTCCAACGCATCAAACCGGTCAGCGCGTGCACGCTCAACTCACGTGCATTTTTTACTCCGTGCACCTTGTGCGCGACTTAGGCACGATTTATTTCATGTTGACGTCGCTCACGCTAGCGCGATCGTCACGCCGAGACCACCCAAACACCTTTTCACCAAAAATGTCGACCGACGGCGAAACCAGAGCAACGGTGTCAAGGGGCAAAGGCCTTGGCCAACCCCATGGGGTCGGCCTCGGCCTCCCCCAGGACCATGGGGTCGGCCTCGGCTTCCCCCAAGGCCATGGGGTCATCCTCGGTCTCCCATGCGGGTTTGGCCTTGGCCTTCCCCCCTCCCCGGTTCTTCACTTTTCACGCAAAGTCCTTTTCGCACTTTTTTCGCTTCGTATGCTTCGTACGTAACCTTGGCACCTTATTCGTCACATGGGTACGATTCACGTCGACACGCTCGTCGTAACGCAACTTCCGGATTTGCCATTGCTCATCGAAACACCTACCGTCAGCGCGACCGAAGTTCATCGAAGGGGGGAGTGGCCTTGGCCTCCCTTTATGGGAGTTGGCCTTTTGCCTTGGCCACCCCTAGGGTCGGCCTCGGCCTCCCCAAGGGGTCGGCCTCGGCCTCCCCAGGGGTGGTGGCCTTGGCCTTCCCCCCAATGTTTGGCCT
Source organism: Escallonia rubra (assembly GCA_033065855.1). Taxonomy (NCBI): domain Eukaryota; kingdom Viridiplantae; phylum Streptophyta; class Magnoliopsida; order Escalloniales; family Escalloniaceae; genus Escallonia; species Escallonia rubra. Next base: position 70,695 of record JAVXUO010002682.1, on the reverse strand, counting down.
ATGGCCTCCCCTCCCGCGCGCACTAGTTTTCTCGAGTCTTTGCACCTCCACGATGTTTACGTCCATTCGTACATCAACCTCGCAATGTCCGTCGTGCATCAACCTCGCATCGTCCGTTCATACATCAACCTCCCGACGTCCGTTCGTACATCAATCTCGCGATGTCCGTCGTGCATCAACCTCGCGACGTCCGTCGTGCATCAACCTCGCGACGTCCGTCGTGCAACAACCTCGCGACGTCCGTTCGTACATCAACCTCCCGACGTCCGTTCGTACATCAACTTCGCGACGTTCGTCGTCCATCAACTTCACGACGTCCATCGTCTATCAACCTCGCGACGTCCGTCGTGCATCAACCTCGTGACGTCCGTCGTCCGTGACCGCAGACCGCTCCCGCGATTCCCATCGCCTGAAGTCGCACGCTACCACCGAATGACCTGTCGCCGACGACCGCATACCACCACTCCCAACTTTTTCATTACTACATGTTGCATTCATTATCTTGTTATGCAGGTACACGTAGCTGACATCCTGCCTTCAGCACACCCCCCGCGCGCCCTTGCGCCGTTCTCATGATACATGCCCCTGCACCATATATTGCTCCACGACGTTCGTCGTCGTGCCCTTGCGCCATTATCATGATACGTGCCCCAGCACCAAATATTGCTCCGCGACGTTCGTCGCCGCGCCCTTGCGCCATTCTCATGATACGTGCCCCGGCACCAAATATTGCTCCGCGACGTTCGTCACCGCGCCCTTGCGCCATCATCATGATATGTGCCCCCGACACTAAGTATTGCTTTGCGACGTTCGTCGCCATGCCATTTTCATAACGTGTGCCCCCGGCACCAGGTATTGTCTCGTGCTATAGGCACCGCGCCCATGCGCCACAATCATATTACGGGCTACTGGGATGGGCTCACAACCTTATAGCCATCGCCGTCTCAATCACAGGGGGGGCTTCGGCCCTCGTACCGGGATGGGCTCACAACCTTATAGCCATCGCCGTCTCAATCATAGGGGGGCTTCGGCCCTCGTACCGGGATTGGCTCACAACCTCATAGCCATCGCCATCTCAATCACAGAAGGGGGCTTCGGCCCACGTACCGGGATGGGCTCACAACCTTAGAGCCATCGCCGTCTCAATCACATGGGGGGCTTTGGCCCGAGTACCGGGATGGGCTCACACCCTCATAGCCATCGTCCTCACAGTCCCCGGGGGCTCCGACACCAGGACCCCTCGCCACGGACTCTGAGCACTGAGCTGCAATCATATCCGCTCATGTTACCGTTGATCGTCGACACCACCAGGGCAATGACCCTCGGGTCACTTCGGGACGGGAGTAGGTCCTTGGAGGGCATCGCGCCTAGTTCGCCTGGTAGCTGGCTACATGGGTAACCCTCACCGCTGCCAGGTTCTCTGCGCGTCTCTTGACACACCTTGTGGGATTCAGTAAGGGCATGGACTGGTGGCTGGGGCAACAGGCTTACTCCGATCATGCCATCATGGTGTGGTCAGTCTTCTCAGACAGGTAGAGCGACGCTGTGCGAGGCAGGCAACGCGAATTTGAGAACCGGCAGTCCAACGGAGAACCGGTATTTTGGGACCCCCTGGTGACGTGTCACTCCCAGGGGACGACATGTGGCACTTTATGACATAAGCACACTGTTTCCTATAAATAGTTGTTCCCAACCTATTCTGGCCGCACCTAAGGGCCCACTAGGGGTCCCGCTTCACGCGCACACGTCGGCTTCTTCAACAGTTATTTTTCCAACGCATCGAACCGGTCAAAATGCGCGCTCCCAAGCCGCTTATATTTCTCGTTTTGCACGTGGCTTAGGTGCCGATTACTTCACGTTAACGTCGCTCACGATAACACGATCGTCACGCCAAGACCGCCCGAACACCTTGTCACCAAAAATATTGGCCGACGGCACATTTTGGAGCAACGGGGTCAAGGGGCAATGGCCTTGGCCAACCCCAGAGGGTCGGCCTCGGCCTTCCCCATGCCATGGGGGTCGGCCTCGGCCTCTTGGAGGGGTTGGCCTTGGCCATTTTCCCCCGATGGTTAACCCCTCCGCGCAAACTCCTTTTCGCACTTTATTCGCTTCGTGTGCTCCATACGTAACCTTGGCACCTCGTCCGCTATGTGGGTATGGTTCTTGGCAACGCACTCGTCATAACGTAACTTTCGGATTCATCATTGCTTATCAAAACACCTACCGACGGCGCACCCGAAGTTCGCAAAAGGAGAAGTGACCTTGGGCTCCGAAAATGGAAGACAACCATTTGGCCTTGGCCAACCCCAGGGGGTCGGCCTTGGCCTCCCCCAGGCCATGGGGGTCGGCCTCGGCCTCCTGGAGGGCTTGGCCTCGGCCATTTTCCCCCGGTGGTTCACCCCTCCGCGCAAACCCATTTTCGGCATGATACGTGCCCGGCACCAAGTATTGCTCCGCGACGTTCGTCGCCGCGCCCTCGCGCCATCGTCATGATACGTGCCCCCGGCACCAAGTATTGCTCCGCGACGTTCGTCGCCGCGCCCTCGCGCCATCGTCATGATACGTGCCCCCGGCACCAAGTATTGCCCCGCGACGTTCGTCACCGCGCCCTCGCGCCATCGTCATGATACGTGCCACCGACACCTTACGCACTTCGCCGCGCCCGTGCGCCGCGCCGCTGATACAGCCGTGCCCCCAGGCTCTCTGTCACACTACCGTGCCCCCGGCACTATACGCACTATGTCGCGCCCATGCGCCACCATTGACACCAGCGTGCCCCCGGCACCTTACACACTCTGTCGCGCCCATGCGCCACCATTGACACAAGCATGCCCCCGGCACCTTACGCACTCCGTCGCGCCCATGCGCCGCGCCATTGACATAGACGTGCTCCTGGCACCTTACTCACTTCATCGCGCCCATGCGCCACAATCATGTCATCATGCCCCCGGGCACCACACTCATTCATCACACCATGCGCACCTTGCCTTGGTCATGGAACATGCTTCAACCCACTCTCCGGAGTGTACATCATCCGCCAGGTAGACGGCTCCTCCGGGATGCTACCTCGGCCAGTCGGGTAGACGGCTCCTCCGGGATGCTACCTTGACATGCTCCGAGTGCTCCGGCACAAGGACTCACCCGCGGGGATAGGCGACTCCTCCAGGACACTATCTCTGCCAGGGAGCTCTTCAACTCCCCTTCCGCCAGGTAGACGGCTCCTCCGGGATGCTACCTCGGCCAGTCGGGTAGACGGTTCCTCCGGGATGCTACCTTGACATGCTCCGAGTGCTCCGGCATAAGGACTCACCCGCGGGGATAGGCGACTCCTCCGGGACACTATCTCTGCCAGGGAGCTCTTCAACTCCCCTTCCGCCAGGTAGACGGCTCCTCCGGGATGCTACCTTGACTCGCTCCGAGTGCTCCGGCACAAGGACTCACCCGCGGGGATAGGCGACTCCTCCGGGACACTATCTCTGCCAGGGAGCTCTTCAACTCCCCTTCCGCCAGGTAGACGGCTCCTCCGGGATGCTACCTCGGCCAGTCGGGTAGACGGCTCCTCCGGGATGCTACCTTGACATGCTCCGAGTGCTCCGGCATAAGGACTCACCCGCGGGGATAGGCGACTCCTCCGGGACACTATCTCTGCCAGGGAGCTCTTCAACTCCCCTTCCGCCAGGTAGACGGCTCCTCCGGGATGCTACCTCGGCCAGTCGGGTAGACGGCTCCTCCGGGATGCTACCTTGACTCGCTCCAAGTGCTCCGGCATAAGGACTCACCCGCAGGGATAGGCGACTCCTCCGGGACACTATCTCTGCCAGGGAGCTCTTCAACTCCCCTTCCGCCAGGTAGACGGCTCCTCCGGGATGCTACCTTGGCCGGCCGGGTAGACGGCTCCTCCGGGATGCTACCTTGGCCTGCGGAATAGACGACTCCTCCGGGACACTATCTCCGTCAGGGTGCCTGCGTGACTGGCCTACGTGCTCCGGCACTGGGGGCTTGCGTCGGCACCCCTAGGGACTATGACCCCCAGGTCACTCCGAGACGGGAGCAGGTCTTCGGAGGGCATCGCGCCTAGTTCACCTGGCAGTTGGGCGTCGGGTCTTCCCCACCGCTGCCAGGCCTGTGGGACTCCGCAAGGGCTTGGATTGGAGGCTAGATCAAGGGGGTTCTCTGGCCACACCGATGCGGTGGGAGCCAGTCTTTCCTGACAGACGGAGCGACGCTGTGCGGGGCAGGCCGGTTGAATATGCGATCCGACAGTCCGTGGAGCACTGGCACCCGTGGACCCCCGGTGACGTGTCACTCTCGGGGAGCGCCACGTGTCGGTTAATGACATCATCATCTCAATCTCTATAAATAGAGGTCTTGAGAATTCATTTGAGGATAACATTTGGACATTTTCAGAACATTTTCACTTTCTCACTCTAGAATTCTAGAGAGAGAAACATACATGACCCTGACTTTGGACCTAAGCATCGGACTGTGACTGTCGTCGTATATTCATCCTGCGCTATCGCCCTCGCAGCACTGCCACCCTCAAGCTCTGTCTGGGAAGCCCTTGGTCTCTGCCCTTGTTCCACCCTTGTTGTCTCTCACTTTACATACTTGGAAGCTGACTCGGACTGCAGCCTTTGTGGCACCTCCACGTAAGTACGAACCCACTTTCCTTGGCATCAATAGTGAACTGTACAACTCAAAACATGACTACTTGTTCATTCTCACAAAATCACTTTCTCACTGTAGAATTTGGGAGCTCTTGTAGTCTAGTGAGAGAAAAACAAATTTGACATAACTTTGGACCGTAATATTGGACCCCAACTCGGACCCTGACTTGGACTGTCGACTGCTGGCACTGTTCGTCTCAGCCTTGCCTTCGCAGCACTGCCATTCCTCACGGCCTGTCTAGGAAGCCTTGCTCTCTGCCCTTACTTCACCCTCACTATCTCTCACTTTGTACAGCTGACTCAGACTGCATCATTTGTGGCACATTCACGTAGGTACGAACTCATTTTCCTTGACATCAACTTGTTATCGTTAAGTGATGAATCATTTAATCCCTTGATAGACATCTCCATTAACCTTTATTTTTAAGATTCAAATTTTAGAGAAGCGGAAGACTTATAGTCACCATTAGTTATAAGGTTGTGTTGACATTTAATTAGTAAATAATGTGAAAGGAGTAATTTTTAGAGCTTATTAGGGCATAATATTCCACAACACAATTTTCAATCATAACCACATCTATTACTAAACAGGAAAATGGCGAGAGTACTATGTAACAATCAAAGTAAGAAAATGTAAGGTAAATTGATCAATGTTTTGAAGTTTGTATTGGAGAACAACTAACATTGGCATAGCCAAACCTATACAAATAAAACATAGAGACACACATGTAATTGGACACAAATATAATATCCACTCTTAAAGCCAAAAATAGGAAAGCCAAGGGAAATGATTTATCATGTCTAGTTTTTATCTTTTTGGTTTGCTGAATCATATTAGCAAATTTCTTTGCCTAATTAAAAGGTTGAACCAATTATCCGTAAGACTAACATAAGAGTAAAATTCATGTATCTTTAAAGAAGATTATTACAATCTAGTGGTCATTCGAGAAAAGTTAATTATTCTACTTATGCCTTTTTTTTAATGAAATTGGTTTATGTGCAAATACTGATCAGTATTCTTCATTGTCAATGGATGAGCAAATGAATTTTGATTTTGTTAACTTTTTGGAAACAAAATGCAAAAATTTATAAAACTTTATCTCAAATTGCTCTGGATGTACTACCGATGCTAGCCTCTATGGTTGCTTCACAGTCATGCTTTTTCAGCAAGTGTGAGGGTGTTGGATGACAGGAGGAGTCGTCCTAACCCCGAGTCACTCGAGCTATGTATAAGTTGAAAGAATTATCTTGATGCAAAATATCGAGAGCAAGATAAACCAGTTGATGATAGGAAGAGCAACATTTCGAGCGTTGAAGATCTTCCAGATGATTAGGTAATTTCTTAATCATCTGGAAGATCTATCTTTCTTAGATCCTCTTTTCCTGTTCGCACGTGTGCAGGACAACCCCAAATATGAAGTTGGTTTAACCCTGGATTTTGCCCCTCCTATAATTCTCTTGGGGTTGAACAAACAGATTTAGGTTGTATAAGATTTAGACATTCAGCCGTTTTTAGAGCATATAAAAGAAACAGGTGAAGTGGAGTAACTGAACATTTTATCTAACCATGTCTAAAAGACACCATATTCTTCTTTCTTACAACAATTCTGTTGTAGAGTACCCGGTGTTGTCGTCTTGTGGACTTGAATGTGGAGTGACATAATTCTTGGATGGCGAAGCTGTGGCAGATTGAGCGTGAGGTGGACAATGGAGTTGTTGTCTTGTGGATTGGAATGTGGAGTGTGGTCAATGGTTGTGAGAGTGGGTGATCTTGAGTAAGGTTGTTAGCACTAGGCGGATCTGAGAGACATAAAATCGAGAAAGGGGTGGCAACTGAGAGCCTGAGATGAGAGAAATGGGTGAAGACAGAAAGAGAAACCTAAACCTAGAAATATCAACAAGAGTTTTATATACCATATATGGTCACTCGTACCCGATCCAAACCAAGCCGGGATTTACGGGTCTGCTCGGGCATGGGTAGAAAATGAACGGGTTTCTATTTTGCCAGGTATATTGATTGAGTTACATAGAGGCCTATGTAGCGGCAACTTGAAAAGTTATGATTAACGAAAAGATCAAAACGGCTAAAGTAAAAGCCAAAATCATGCAAAAGGGTTCTGGATATTTATTTAAAGAGAATAAAAAGCACACTTGACATGCATGCTATAATGTAAGATATGTCTATTGTTATTATTGCATGCATTCAACCCATGTATGCAAAAAAACCTGGTATTTTTGTCCTACATCGATTTTTCCCACTTGAAAAGAACTTGCTCTTTAGTTCGTAGTCAAACCTTTCACAAAAAAATTGGTATTTGCAGTGTTTCATTTATCTCTTGATGCAAAAACCATAAATTGATGGTTGAACCTTGATGTGAAAACTGAAACCTATACAAGCTATTAGAGATTTCTTTTTTCTTTTTTTGCTTTCAATGTTATTGACCAAATTTATTGGATGATAATTTGACCGATTTGGGACTTCCCATACCCTTTTCTTCAGTGACATGATCCTTAATGTTGAAACTTTCTCTTCGCGATTAACTCCTCAACAAGTTTATGATCACATTTGAGTTGTGCCCCAACAATTAGACTCCACCTAAAGATGATCTTTGAACAAAATACTCTTGCCTAGTTTCTTCTTTTTTTTTGGGATGAAAATCAACATAACTCTTCTCAAACCGTAGGTTCACTCTCTTTCAAGAGAAGATTCTGCCAAAAAGAACTCTTCAACCAAACATATCCAACATAATGGGCTATGAACTTATCCTACCATTACCTTGTAATTTTTTATCCCTTTGTACTTGACGCCGCAACTTTGCAGCAAAAGATGCAAGTTTTTTATAAGCAAAGTTTATTCTTTTCTCCCTAGAAAATTTCTTGACTCTATAGACAATTTCTTGTACTCATAAAAATTTTCTAGACCTAATAACGATCAGTATATTCCTTTTTTGTTGTAATTCAACAAACCAAAGAGTGTTATTTTACCCAGAATGAGCAAAATCTTCAGCTAGAACTCTATGGCTTTCACAATTCCTTTGATCACAAAACTATGTCCGAGTACGTGATGGACTCCTTCATTCCACGGTTAATGTTGATAAGGCGATTACCACCGTCACACATGTTTTTCATCCGCCAAGAAAGAAAAATTATTAAACATTAGAAACTATAGTGGAAGCATATAAAACAAGAAACATCCTGACAGAGGATTTGAGGAGGGTGTTTTCGCTTAGTCCGTCTTTTTTGCCCGATTAGCATTTTTTGGCTTATTGACACAATTTTAGGAGATAGGCATCTAAAGGGGAATTATGGAATTTTATGATCTCATAATTCATTACTAGTAAATTTTAAAAATTCAAGGTAAGACATAAAATTATATAACAACCTCTCAAGCACATTTAATTCAGATTGATAAAACCAAAGCATTAAGAAGATTTAACAAAAGAAGTCTAACAAGGAAGCCTTACGTGTTCAATTGAACATGCTCAAATAGACTGGTAGTAAGAATTGTTCCACAAAGATTGTTGGTTGAGACAACCCCAAAAAGATAAGAAGATAATGCCTTGAATCTAACCTCCAATGATATTATGTCATAACTAAAATACAAGCATTAAGTTTGCGATCTTCATTCTTACACCACTTTCACACTGGCGCTAGCACTAAGATCCCTTGGAACGTAGCCAGTCTGATAACTATCAATAAGCCACCTATCAAAGTAAACCAGGATTTAGTGACTTATAATTCATATAAAGGAAAAGGGCGTCCAAGTGCATGTGTGTGTGTGTGTGAGAGAGAGAGAGAGAGGCAAAATGAAAGGGAGAACAAGAAGAAAATTACATATTTGGTCATATCTTTGGTAGTGTTACCATTCTTATAGTTGAACAAGAACCCAAATGAAAAGTCTGATGAAGACAACTAACAGGACTGCTAAAGATCTCAACTTCCCCAATGGAGGAGGAATGGCCCCCGAGTAATTTGTTGTTCTACAGGTCCATGCTTATTATAGGCTCTTCAAGTTACGAACTTCCATGGGGATTTTCCCTTAGAATTTTACTTTTGTAAAGCTCATTCTATCAACCAAAAATTGATTAAAATCATGCTAGTTGTATGTCACGACCCGAACTCACGGGTAGGCCCGTGAGCTAGATCCGTGACCGGCTGCAGACCCATTCGGACATCCATTCAGGGCTCTGTCAGGCCTTATTAAAAGCTGTATGCAAATCTAGAGCCATGCATTTAACTAACACCTTAATAAGACTTCTAAAGTATTACTTATAGATCTTTCCAAAAATTGTCTCTACTAAATTCCTCCATAAATGACTAAGATAAATCATCAAAAATCTCATGCAGATCTAAGCTCCAAACAATTCTCAAAACATAAACAATGTAGTATTACAATTTCTCAAAAGGCTTAAATTAACTCCCTAACGAGCATCTCTTGCGACTCCATCCTCGTTACCCTCATAGTCCTCGGGTTCATCACCTGAAAAATATATAAAAGGTTGAGCTGGGGGCCAGGAAGTACACATGCCATATTCCTAAAATAGATTTGAGGATTTCAAACATGCCATGGTTTTTCTTTTTAAAATCATGAATTCAATGTTACCAAAATAAAATATTACTCAACATATCTATATATGTGCACTTGCACCAAAAGAATCCCGAACTGGAGTATAATCATCAAGAAAACTCATTAACAACTGTCACAGTTATTCGCAACTTGGTATACTGCGGTCAGCGTATGGTCCTACTGACTAGGACCCAAAATCTCTCTTCCATTCAAAATAAACAATATTGTAGACGCAAAGGCGAACCACGATGCAACAATACTGTGCGCCAACGTATGGTCTCGTTGACCAGGACCCGGAATCCACTTTCCCCGTGGATATGGGGCACATCAACCAATATTAACCTCACGATAACACGATTAACACAGAGTTCTCAAAAACCAAAGCAACACTTTTCATGGCAATTATAACTCATTTTCTCATCGAATCAGTTATACAAAAGCAGGAGTATCACAATTACTTAAAACGTGCATTTGGAAAACAACGTATACATATACATATATTGGAAAATATGGTGTACGGAGGAACATGGAAGGAGTACTTACCTGAATAACTAAGCGGCTCTGGTTCTCAAGTCTGCCTTAACTCTTGTCTATCGGAACCTAAACAATAAATCATCCATATGTTATTTATTATCGTTCAATTATTCCTAGGTGCTAAATTTGCCGAAGCGAGTGAAATTACCAAAATACCCCTAGACTTGTGTAAAATTACCTATTTATACCCGATGCCTAACGTACCATTAGACACCCAGAAATAACCCAAAAATATTTCTTTAAACAACTAGGTGGGTTTTTTAGACAAGAATGACCTTTATGGGAATTCTCTGTTTGGAATCATAAATCGTTCCTTAAATTGAGCGCTAAGGTTCTTATTTCAAAAATATATCAAACGGTACCGGAATGCCACGACATTTCAGACACTCAAGCGTCTCAGTAAGTTTAGATCAATGTAAAATTTTTGGCTAAAAATATTTTTTTTACTATACCAAATAATTCAAAAACATGTTTTCAAAGTAAATTTATTTGAGACCCTTCCCATGCCCAGAAAATTTCACGTCCAATATTTCACAAAAATAATGCAATTTTTAGTGTTGTACTTTACCTAAATCTGTTCAGAAGTGGCCTTTAGCATAGTTTAGTAAAATGTTGTAATAGTAAAGCGCTACGCGATATCCGATCGAGCGCTACTCGACTAACAACGCTAAAAAAAGCAAACGACTTAAAAACTTTAGAAAGTACCCTATCTTAGCTATATAATATTATTGTAAAAGCTTCAGAATTTAATAACTTAATTTACTATTTCAAAATGCACCAAAATCCCTTGTTCGGATAAAATCATTTAGAACACTTGCCAAACTCAGAAAAATCTAAAACAATTCCAGGTTGTAGGGCTTAAAAAAATAATATGAGTTACTCTTCTGGACTTTGTCCAAATAAATTTCTATATATATCTTAAAAATTCAGAAAGAAACTGTTGGAATATGATATCTTTTAGCATCACTTCTAAGTTCAATGTTTGAACTCTCAGCATTCCTCCCCCCCTCTCTCTCTCTCTCTCTCTCTCTCTCTCTCTCTGTGCAGCCTTTGTTCATCACCAACCCAGCAGTCCACCCCTTCTCCAAACACACAGACTTTACACACCTATCAACCCCATTCACTCCCACACATAAACCTATTTATAACATTATTACACTTTGATGCCAAGGAAAGTGGATTCGTACTTACGTGGAGGTGCCACAAAGGCTGCAGTCCGAGTCAGCTTCCAGATGTACAAAGTGAAAAGAGTGAGGGTGGAGTAAGGGCAGAGAGTAAGGCTCCCCAGACAGGCCGTGAGGGCTGGCAATGCCGTGGAGACAAGACAGAGACGAACAGGGCCAACAATCGACAATCCAAGCTAGGTTCCAAGTCAGGGTCCAGTGTCAGGGGTCCAAATATGTTTCTCTCTCTAGAATTTCAGAGAACTTGGATTCTAGAGTGAGAAAGTGAAATTGTCAAATGAGAGAGTTCTATTGAAAATGAAACCCAAAGTCCACTATTTATAGGGAATAGTGTGCCTATGTCATCATGGAGTAATCAGCTGACACGTTTCATCCCCTGAGAGTGACACGTCACCAGGGGTCCAAAAATACCGGTTCTCCATTGGACTACCGGTTCCCAAATTCGTACTGCCTGCCCCACACAGCGTCGCTCTACCTGTCTGAGAAGACTGACCACACAACGACGACATGATCAGAGTAAGCCTGTTGCCCCAACAACCGGTCCAAACCCTTACTGAATCCCACAAGCGTGCGTCAAGAAACACGTAAAGAACCTGACAACAGCGAGGGAGGCCCATGTGACCAACTGCCAGGCGCACTAGCAGCGAGGGAGGCCCCTGTGACCAACTGCCAGGCGCACTAGGATCGATGCCCTCCAAAGGCCTGCTCCCGTCCCAGAGCTACCCGGGGGTCATCGTCCTGAGGGCATCGATGATCACCAGTAACGTGAGTGGACGTGCTCGTAGCTCAGTGCCTAGTGTCATGAGAGTCACCCCAGGCGGCGATAGATTTGTGGTAACGAGCCTATCCTGCTCCGAAGGGTCCTCGTGCCGGAGCACTACGAACGGAGCCCCCCTAGAATGAAGGCAACGATAGCTTTTTGGTAACGAGCTTATCCCGCTGTGAAGGGTCCTCGTGCCGGAGCACTACGTACGGAGCCCCCTGGAATGAAGGCAGTAATAGCTTTGTGGTAACGAGCCTATCCCACCGCAAAGGGTCCTCATGCCGGAGCACTACGAATGGAGCCCCTCAGAATGTTGCACACTCTGGAGAGTGGGTCGAAGCATGTTCCAAGTCCATGGCGGGGGCGCATGGGGTGGTGAATGAGTGTGAAGCCCGGGGGCATATAACATGATTGTGGCGCATGGGCGCGCTGACGACCGTCGCGAGACAATACCTGGTGCCGGGGGAACATGTCATGAAAGTGGCGCATGAGCACGGGGAAGTGTGTACGGTGCCGAGGGCACGATATCGCCAAAGAAATCCAAGGGGCACGACTGTATCAGTGGTGCGGTGCATGGGCGCAGCGGAGTGTACGTGAACGGCTTGCGGGCATGGGCGACGGGCGCCGCGCGGCCACGGGCGATGAGCTTCAGGAAGTCGGCACGCGGGCGACAGCCGGCGTCGCGGTGATGGCCCGCGACCACAGGCGACGGGTGCCATGAAGCCTGTGTGCGGGCAACGGTGATGGGGAATCGGTGCGCGGGCGACAGTGGGCGACGTGGTGACAGAGCGTGACCACAGGCGACGGGTGCCGTGAAGTCGGTGCCGACCACAGACGATGGGCCTCGTGAAGCCAGTGTGTGGGCAACGGCAATGGGAAGTCGGTGCGTGGGCGACAGCAGGCATCGTGCCGACGGAGCGCAACCACGAGTGACCGGCGCCGTGAAGCCGGCATCGCGGCAAAGGCACGCAACCACGGACACCGTGAAACTAGGCGACAGCGGGCGTCGTGGCGACAGAGCACGACCACGAGCGACCGGCATCGTGGCGACGGTGTGCAACCACGAGGTCGTGAAGCCAGCGTGCGGGGGACGGCAACGGGCGCCGTGAAACTGGCGCGCGACCATGGGCGATGGGAGCCATGAAGCCGGTGTGCAGGCGACGGCGACGAAAAGTCGGCGCCCGGGTGACAGAGGGCGTCGTGGCGATGGAGCGCGACCACGGGCGACGGTAGGTATTGCGGAGACGGAGCACGACCATGGGCAACAGGTGCCGTCAAGTCGGCGCGCGGGAGACGGCGCACATCGAGGAGTCGACGCAAGGCCATAAAAGAGCATGCGCTGCATGAGAGGTAGGAGGCACGCCGACCCCCTAAGGGGGAAGGTGGCCGATAACCAAAGGGGAAAACGTGCTAAGGTTGTTTCGAAGGAGAAAATGCACGTGACTTGGGCATGGTTGTTTGACCGGCTTGGGAGCGTTTGAAAAATTGACCGTTGAATATGGTGACCTGTCGCGTAAAATGGGACCCCCCAGTGGATCCATAGGTGCAGCCATGATAGGTTAGGAACATAAGCCCCCTGCGTGTTGTGTGCGCGGAGGGGCAACCCTAGCGGGCGCCGTAAGCATAAACATTGTCTTATACTTAGAAGCATTTCTGATGTCTGTTGATGTCGTCACTGCATGATGAGGATGAAGAGTAGGTGGCTCGAGCAGCCTTCGTGCACCACCTACTTAAGCCTGGGAATTTTGGTATGACGACGGGCACAAGGGCACGGTAGGGTGTCGCATCGCGAGGGAACGACGAAGGGCGCAGGAACGCGAGCAATGCAAAGTGGTCAAAGTTGCGAAGGAAACAATTCTAAGTGTAGAAAGAAATGAAGAAATGGTTTGAAGGAGTGACGTGAAGGGTGCGCGTGAGGTGCGCGTTGTGTCCTCACGAAGTTTTTGTTTTTGTTTTTTGGTTGTGAGAAGGGTGTCAATGATGGAAGGTGATGGTGGTCGTTGGTCGGCTGAGGTGTGTTGGCCGTGGTTTGAAGGTTGTTGGGCCATCAAACTTGGTAGGTGAGACAGAGTGGTTCGTCGGCCTTGGTTGTCAGCCGTGATGTGAAGGGTCGTCAACCGTGGAGTGTCAGTCGAGTGGGTGATTTGTCGGCCGTGGTGTTAAGGTGGGAAGGTCGAAAGGGAAGTGGAAGGGTGGGCCTTGGGTATGTTGGCCAAAGTCGTTGGCCATGGGTGTGAAGGTGGTGACGGCCGAAGGTGGGCCGATGGGGGAAGGTTGATGAAGGCCAAAGTAGAGGGGCCGAGGTAGGCATGAAGGCCGAAGTGGAGGGGTCGGCGTCATGGTAGGCATGGGGGTCGATGGTGGTCTTGGGGCGTGGCGCAAGGTGGGAAAGGAGATGAAGGCCGAAGGGATGACCTTATGGTGGTGGTCGAGGGTGAAGGGTGGGGAAGGGGTCGGCAAGGGGGTCGCAGGGGTGGGGGTCGGCCGGGGTGGGAGATGATGAAGAAGAAAAAATGAAGAAGGGTGGAGGTGGCGCGGCGTAGCACTGGTAGCTTCTGCGGGGCCGTGGGGCTTGCAGGGTCGGGGGAAATGAGAAATAGAGGTTGGCCTTGGTGGGGGGTCGGCTAGGTGGGTTGGTGGGGAGAGTTGTCGAAGATCATGGAGGGAAGGGGGAAAGAGAGGGGGGCAGCGGCGGCCGTGGGGCTGCCGCGGGGGGGTGAGAGAGACAACGAAGGAGGGAAGGGGGAAGGGAGGCGACGTCGCCGATGATGGATGGGGTGATGGCCTGAGGCGTTGCCGACGATGGAAGGCCACAAGGAGGTTGGCAGGGCGAAGGGGGCTTGGCGGCTGCAAGGGAAATAGATGAGGGAAAAGATTAGGGTTGGGTTTGGGGAGGGACGAGGGACGAGGGTCAGGTGTGGGTGGTTCGGGTTTGGGTGGGCGGTCTGGTTCTTTAAGGAAAAGAGAAGGCACGCACGAGTCGGCAGGCGCGGTTCGGGTTCTGCCCATTTGACCAAAATGTTTTTTGAATTGGAATTTAAAAAGTAAAAAAAAAAAATTTTGCATTACTCCTAAAGAAATCCTTCAAAGTGTATATAAAGAGAATGAGAGGGGTGGATGCAAAGTTTTTTGGTGAAGATTGATTTCTAAGGGAAAGGAAGAGAGGAGGGGGGGGGGGGGGAGGGGGGTATGGAATTTTTTTGTATAAAGTGTTGGAAAGAGCATTGGAGGGTGAAAAATTTTGTGAAATTTTTTCTAAGTATAGAACGAGGATGAGAGGGTGGTGACTCGACCGCGAGCGGGAAGGGTGAGAGGGAAGAGGGCTGAGGGGTGAAAAAAAAATTTGAAAATTTTCGAAGTGTTGAGAAATTTTCCCAAGTATTGGAAGGAGCATAGAAT
Organism: Escallonia rubra; assembly: GCA_033065855.1. NCBI lineage: Eukaryota > Viridiplantae > Streptophyta > Magnoliopsida > Escalloniales > Escalloniaceae > Escallonia > Escallonia rubra. The sequence goes on along the minus strand of JAVXUO010002682.1, from coordinate 55,581 downwards.
GGAGGGGGGTGAAAATTTTTGTTGAAAATTTTTCAAAGTGTTGGAAAGAGGATGAGGGGGTTGATGGGAGGGGTATGAAAAGTTTGTGTTGAAATTTTTTCTAAGTGTCGGAGAGAGATGATAAGGGGTGGTATGAAGGGGATGAAAAATTTTGTTGAAATTTTTTCTAAGTGTTAGAGAGTGAGAATGAGAGGTGTGAGGAACTTCGTGATAGAAAAACTTTTGTAAGTCTAGAAAAAAAAAAGAGTAGAGCTTGGGCAAGTGCGTCGCGAGGGGGTGCTGAGGGTGGTGACCCGGCTACGAAAAACAAAGAATTTTTTCCAAGTGTTAAAAAGTAGATATGGAGTGGTGATGCGACCACGAGGTTGAGATGAGGGGGCGGGGGGACTTAGGGTGGTGGGCTGGCATTGATGACCGGCTGAGTCACAGAGGCATGGGGGCTAGTGTCGAGACTTAGTAGCGTGGCTCGAGCCACCCCGTGCACCACATACCAAGTCGCTGCAATGTGAGGCAAAAGGGGTAGGGAACATGGCCTGCTTGGGGTAGGGAAGGTGTGAAGCCCCCAATGGAATGAGAGATGGCACCAAGGGTGGTGCCAGTAGACTTGGGTAAGAATAATGTTAGCTTGAGAATTTCTAAGTTTGTAAATGACGATCTCTTGGATGGCTGGGTTGAGGCTGTGACTGATAGTTCTGGTAGCCTTGTGTTGCTGAGGCATGGTTGCTTAGGTGTGTCAGGCAAGGAACGAACTGCACTGCGATGCTCACCTCCCAAGCAGAGTCGCCAAAATGATGCCAAGGAAAGTGGGTTCGTACTTAGGTGGAGGTGCCACAAAGGCTACAGTCCGAGTCAGCTTCCAGATGTACAAAGTGAGAGAGTGAAGGTGGAGTAAGGGTAGAGAGCAAGGCTCCCCAGACAAGCCGTGAGGGCTGACAGTGCCGTGGAGACAAGACATAGACGAACAGGGCCAGCAGTCGACAATTTAAGCTCGGTTCCAAGTCAGGGTCTAGCGTCAGGGGTCTAAATATGTTTCTCTCTCTAGAATTTTAAAGAACTTGGATTCTAGAGTGAGAAATTGAAATTGTCAAATGAGAGAGTTCTGTTGAAAACAAAATCCAAAGTCCACTATTTATAGGGAATAGTGTGCATGTGTCATTACGGTGTCATCAGCTGACATGTGACATCCCCTGGGAGTGACGTCACCAGGAGGTCCAAAAATATTAGTTCTCCGTTGGACTGTCGGTTCCCAAATTCGTACCGCTTGCCCCACACAGCGTCACTCTACCTGTCTGAGAAGACTGACCACATAATGACAGCATGATCAGAGTAAGCCCGTTGCCCTAGCCACCGGTCCAAGCCCTTACTGAATCCCACAAGGGTTAGTCAAGAGACGTGTAAAGAACCTGACAGCGGCGACGGAGGCCCCTGTGACCAATTGCCAGGTGGACTAGGTGCAATGCCCTCCAAAGACATGTTCCTGTCCCGAAGTGACCCGGGGGTCATCGTCCTAGGTTCACCGATGATCACCGGTAACGTGAGTGGACGTGGTCGCAACTCAGTGCCTCGTGTCATGAGAGTCACCCCAGGCGGCGATAGCTTTGTGGTAACAAGCCTATCCTACTGCGAAGGGTCCTCGTGCCAGTGCACTACGAACGGAGCCCCTCGGAATGAAGGCGGCGATAGCTTTGTGGTAACGAGCCTATCCTGTTGCGAAGGGTCCTCGTGCCGGTGCACTACGAACGGAGCCCCTCAGAATGAAGGCGGCGATAGCTTTGTGGTAACGAGCCTATCACGCTGCGAAGGGTCCTCGTGCTGGAGCACTACGAGCGGAGGCCCCCAGAATGAAGGTGGCAACAGCTTCTGTGGTAGTGAGCCTATCCCGCTGTGAAGGGTCCTAGTGCCGGAGCACTACGAATGGAGCCCCTCGGAATGCTACACACACCGGAGAGTGGGTCGAAGCATGTTCCACGTCCATGGCGGGGGCGCATGTTGTGGTGAATGAGTATGATGCCCAGGGGCATGTAACATGATTATGGCGCATGAGGGTGCCGACGACCGTCGCAAGACAATACCTGGTGGCGGGAGCACATGTCATGAAAGTGGAGCATGAGCGCGGTGAAGTGTGTATTGTGCCGAGGGCACGACATCGCGAGAGAGAGCCAGGGGGCACGACTGTATCAACGGTACGACGCATGGGCGTAGCAGAGTGTACGTGAACGAAGCTCGGGCGTGGGTGATGGACGTCGTGGAGTCGACGCGCGGGTGACAGCTGGCGTCACGGCGATGGTGCACGACCACGGGCAACGTGAAGCCGGCGCGCGGGCAACGATAACGGGTTTCGTAAAGCCGACGCGCGACCACGGGCGATGGGCGCCATGAAGCCGGTGTGCGGGCGACGGCGACAAGAAGTCGGCGCGCAGGCGACAACGGGCATCATGGAGACAGAGCGCGACCACGGGCGACGGGAGCCGTGAAGTCGGCGCGCGGCCTACAGCCGACGTCGCGGCGACGGGCGGCGTGAAGTCGGTGTGAGGGCGATGGTAAGTCTGCGCGTGGGCGACAGTGAGTGTCGTGGCGACGGAGCGCAACCCCGGGTGACGGGCGCCGTGAAGCCGGTGCGAGGGTGACTGTGGGCGTCGAGAAGACGGCGCATGTCCATGGGCGACGGGCGCCGTGAAGCAGGCGCGCGAGCAACGACGGGCATCGCGGAGTCGGTGCAAGGCCATGGAAGAGCATGCGCTGCATGAGAGGTAGGATGCACGCCGACCCCCTATGGGAAGAAGGTGGCCAACCCCCAAGGGGGAAGACGCGCCAAGGTTGTTTCGAATGAGAAAATGCCCGTGACTTGGGCATGGTTGTTTGACCGGCTTGGGAGCTTTTGAAAAATTGACCGTTGAATATGATGACGTGTCGTGTAAAACGGGACTCCCAGTGGATCCATAGGTGCATCCATGATAGGTTAGGAACACACTTATATACATACAATCAACAACACCTATCCCAAACCCAAACACCTATACACCCAGTGATTCTACACCCACTACCTCACGACAGTCTCTTATTTAACACCCACACAACACATTAAACATACACACACATAATCACACTCAAAACCCACAAACTCACCACCTTAACTTAGGCAACACAGGTTAAATTCTCAACATTACTAACAAACCCACGAGTAAGAATCAAATGTTACCTTAGCGACAAGATCCAACTCTTCGTAAGGATTCGTCAAAGTCGTGCTCTGTTCTTCCTCTTCTTTGTTGTAATTCTCCCTCCTCTCTCACGAATATTGTGTCCTTCTATCTCTATATATTCTCTGTTTTTCTCTTTCTCTTTGTAAATCTCTATAACCGAAAGTGGGATATAACCCAAATGCTCTAATTTCTCCATTTTCCTCTTTCTCTCTCTTTTTGACCTTTATTTCCTTCCTTTTCTTTTTTCCTTCTTCTTTGGTAATGTCTTAATCTCCTCCCTAATCTCCTCCCTTGGTTCCTCACTTTCCAATTTGAAGAGTTGACATAATTTTTAAAAATAAAGTCAGATTTGTTGAATTCTTTTAATTACTCAATAGTCCCCAATTTAAATATAATTTTATAACTAACCCCGCTTCACTAATCGTCACTAAAAGTTGTTAATAAAATATTGACTCTAACTATAGGTATAAAAATTGGTGCTGAAGGTTTCTAAAAATACCGTTAACGCTAATAGTCGCTAAAGACCTTAATCAATATCAATAATATCTACTATCGTTAAATTATAACTTATGATTCTAATTTTGCTGCTAAAGATTATAATTATAATGCTCCCCAAATTCGTGGCTAAAAGTTCAATGAAAATCGCTCAAGCCAATCGACGCTAAATATTGTGTAAAGTTATTGTCGCTAACAAAATAATCTAACCGGCTGGACAATACCAAGGTTCAGGGTATTACATCGTAAGTGAACGTACTAACTTCCTCAAATACACCATTATGCAGCCAACAACAACCAGATGGGAGAACATTTGGAAGTAGGAGATACTTGAACAAACGCATCCATTGCTAAAGCACAAAAAACATGACAATCACATACAACTTATAGATATTGCAAATGTTTAAGCTTTCCACCTAAAGTGAATTATTTATGATATGAATTCATTCATTCCAGTGGGGATAATTTTGGCAGTGGTGAGGTGAGTAGTTATTGAAACCAATAAAACAATCCTAGAAGGGGGTGAATATGGTTTTTGAAATATAATGGGGAATTTAAACTAAGCACAATCATAAATCTCAAACAAACCAAGTAATACTTCAATGAAGATGCTAACTAAACAATCTCAAACAATTAAAGAGTAATAAGTAAAGAGATTGAGTTAGAGATACTTGACAAGGAGATTTAAATGGTTCGGCTTGATATACCCTCAAGCCTACATCCACCTCTTCAAGGAAGTCCCTTGCAAGAGCACTAGAATCCACTAGCAACAATCTTCTTCCGGGTCAAGATCAAAACCCTTACAACACTTGGTGATATCCCCACACCAAGCACAAGCCTTGAATCCACAAAGCTCACCCAAGCCTTGATCACAATCCTTTTACAAAGATCAAATGTGTACAAAGAAACCCTCTTGAAAGGAAATGAGTACAAATGAAGCTCTAGTGCAATAGAGAGATGAGAGAATTGATGACTTGAAGGATGCTCACTCTCAATCAAAGAATTACTCACAAAGATGCTCTCTTTAATGATGTAAAATCATGAAGATGAAGAGAGAAAAGTTTAATCTATGAGCCTTGATGTTTCTCTAATGAATGAAGGCTTAGAATGTGGTTTCCATGGTGTATGATGAAGCCCCAAATCATTTATATAGAGAAGAGATCAAATATAGCCGTTATAGGCATAAAGTGGGCAAAACTGCCATTGTAGTCGACTGTAATCCAATGCAGTCGACTGTAATCTCTCGAAAATAGCCATTGGAGTTTTGTCCTCGAAAATAGCCGTTGGAGCTGAATTTTGACCAATGCAGTCGACTGCATTGGAATGCAGTCGACTGTATTCAATTACAGTCGACTGTATTCAATTACAGTCGACTGTAATACCCTACTGCCTATCGGCTGCCTCACGGAACCCCCTTTCCTATTTTGGGCATAACTTTCTCTAGAAAAATCGGATTGAGGTGCCGTTTTTTGCGTTGAAAAGCTAAATGAAACGTTTTATCAAGATATGAAAAGATTAGCACCAAAATTGTTTTTGAGAAAATCTGAGTAAGCTCCAAAGTTCACTCATTTTCAAGAACCACACTCGTGTGAATGATTATGAACTCACATGCAATGCACAAGGTGTCCTAAGGTCTTTAGGTCATAGTAATCAATCCAAGCATCAAACCAAGACTAGTTACATAATAGGAAAGATAAATTGTAATCGATAGTAACTTAGCCGATGCATTCTTTGTTGCTCTTCGACATTGGACTTGATGAAGCTTCTATAGCATGTCAACTATAACTTTAAGCTTCTTTGGCTTTAATCCATCTATCCAACTTCTCAAATGTGTCTTCATGAGTGTGCATGTATATACCTACTAAGAATCCACTCAAAGCATACATCAGAACAAATTTAATGTGTAGTTATCATTAAAACAAGATGTAAGCCTATCCAACCATAGGGCTAACAGTTATAAACTACAATTTTAAGGAGAGCACCTTATGGTGAAGCATTCTTTGAACTTTGTATTGTATCATTTTCTCTATTTCTTGAAATCATTCTCTTTGTTTTGAAAATTTTTTAACAATGGTAATTTAAGTAATTTTAATATATGTCCTACCTCCTAATGTTCTGTTACTTTCTAGCCTGACTACTCACCTCTCAATCTTTTCATCGATTAGTTAGTACATAAAGCTCACTTTCTCCGGACTCTCTCTCATCATTTTTTCTCTTCCCTCTCTTAAGTCCTCCATTTAATTTTAATGTAATCTATTGTGATATTACAACTTTTGGTATGATTCCACCAAGCAAAATAATAATTAGAATTTGCATAGACCATTGCCTATGCCCAAAACCCTTACTCTTTAAACAACATGTAAGATATTTGTGAAGTCTACCTTTTCACTGTTACGTAACACTTGTCGTGCAATGAAGAGTTGGCTTTAGAGGAAGAAGTGATATAAGATTGATAATAATGTCAAAAGTTGAATAGTTAATTGTGGAACTACGCGGCCTACGGTCCCAACACAGGGCAATGTCATCTCCCTCAAAAGTACTTGTCAAAGTGGCTACTTATGAGTCCATATGCAGGATCTTACGAGGCTAATCACAAACTGTCCTACATTTGATTGGGTTATTACATTTGCCTCCTTATACTTTAGCGTCCTCGCTAAAACCCAAGCTCAACCTTAATCACAACATACAAAAACTCGCAAAATATTAGCAGCCTTCGGGATTTTTCTCTATATTTAAGGGGTGCACATGGACTGTTTATATAAAGGTATAGGGGTCTAGGGTTACAAAAAAGCTGAATAAAAATATTAGGTAACAACATTTGCTGCCTCCAGATAACAATTAAAAGATAGTCTTTAGAGCCATAAAGGATAATTATACCGACATGTACACATTTCTACCGGCTTAGATGCCTTGGTGGTTAGAATAAAGCATTATTCTAGAAGGAAAAGCTTACTTTCCGTATAAATGCATGTGGATTAAATAAAAATGGGTCGAGAACCCAATCTAAGTTAAACCAAATTCACTAGATTCTGAACTGGGTTATGCCAAACCTAAATAGATTGGCTTATACTGGACTGGACTGGACTTGACTTAAAGATACAAGAAAATAAAGTCCAAAAAAATAAGATGTTGTACTGGATTAAACTAGACCGGACTGGATTTGGCTAGAGTTAATCCGACCAAAAAATAAAAGAAAGTTCACAAACTGTGATATCTACAAAACCATAAAAAAAATCTTATGAAAAAATGTGATGTGTAAAATGAAGCTGAAAAGTAATACAATCATTTCAAGCTCAATCAAGAAGATCAATTTTGTTAATAATTAGACATGCAAAGCTAATCCGAGAAGGGCTTAGCTAGTATGGACACTAGTGTTTTAAAGGATCAGCCAAAAAAGGTTTGGTGACCTAAGTGGTACCTGCCAGACAAAAACAAATAATCCAGCTATGCCACTGGGCTAACTCCTACCCTATAATATATACACATCATAACCAAATGAGTGAACAAAATCCAACAATTTTTTCTTACTAGCTCGTACGTGATCGAGTGGTTGGAAGTGCAAACATGATGTTCATTTCCTTACCAATGAGTATTTGTAGGTAGGGAGCTCCAATACTTGAACTTTAGACTAACGTCCCGTGAGATCTCGTTACAATGAAAAACACAAGAGAACGTGTAGACATTGCTTGCATGCACATTAAAGGGGTTGAACAACCAGAATCTTGTAACATCTATTCACTCTTTTTTCTGGCCACGCCTCCATAGCCTACCTCACCCCTAAACTTTGTCATCTACCCTTCGTAGAATTTTGGTCGAAAGTAAAGTTAATTTGAAGCTAATATATTTTTTTAGCACTATGATTTGATAACTTAGGCTTACGCTTTTTTTATTATTCATTTATTATAACAACACATTGATTCTGTTTTAATGTGTGATTTGAGTAGATACTTAGTAGCTATATGCATACACACGTGAGGACGCATTAGAGAAATTGGATATCTGGAATGTAATCAAAGGAGCTTAGAGTAACAGAGAAGGGATAGCCTAAGTTTCTTTCAGTTGTGACTTATCTTTACTATGATGTACCTACTCTTGGTTTGATTCTGGAATTAATGTTTCTGGTCTATAATGACCTTATGACACCTTGTACATTGCATGTGAGTTCATAATCTTACAAAGAAGTGTGTTTCTTGAAAATTGGTGTACTTTTGAGCTTATTAAGATCTTCTATTAAAATGTTTTTGGAGCTAATATTTTGATACTTTGGTAAATCTTTTCATTAGCTTTCCAACGACGCTTCAATCCAATTTCTCTAAAGAAAGTTATGTCAAAAAATAAAAGAGGTGGTTTTCTTGAGAAAGCCATTGTAGTCGATTCAATGGACAATGCAGTTGACTGCATTGAGGCGGTGTACTCCCCAGATTGGAAGGTACTCAACTGCATTGTATTACAGTTGACCATAACCTTTAAGATTTGAAAAGAACGGTTAGTTTTGCTAAAATTCAAGTTAAATTCTTCAATAACGGCTATACATATTGTATCCAACCAATAAGAACGATTTGAGGCTTCATTGTACACTATGAAAATCACATCCAAAATCAACTATTCACTAACATCAAGGCTAAGGGACTGTGGGGCCCGTTCCTTAAAGCTTATATGTTTTATTTGCAAATTCCCTGTTTTAATCTTCTTTGTTATTCTTTTGAAAATGAATCAAAACAAAAATACCATTTTGTTCACTTAAAACTTCACCAAAAAATATTCAATGTTGTTTATGATGTTCGTTTACAATTTTCACATTTGATTATTTTTTCAAAATTTCCTTATTATGATGTGTCAATTTGCTATAATACCCCCAAAATCCTCTGAAACAAATAAAACAACCTTGGGGGGAGGGGATAGGGTTTTCAAAAACTAATGGAGACAAGAGTGCCTTAATTTCTATAAGAATGGTGCGTTTCAAGGTATGAAGTGGGAGAGAATAGGGTTTTGAAGTAGATGACCTTTTTTTCTAAACTAAACACAAGCATGTATCTTGATCAAACCAATTAACAATCTCAACCAATATGATAACTATACAATCTCAAATAATTATAGCGCAATAAGTAAAAGAGATTGAGTTAGAGATACTTGACAAGTATATTTAAATGGTTTCGTTTGAACTACCCTTGAGCCTACATCTACATCTTCAAGGAAGTCTCTTGCAAGAGAACTGGAATTCACTAGCAATAATATACTTCCGGATCAAGATCAAAACCCTTAGTAACACTCGGGGATAACCGCACAGCAAGTATGAGCCTTAAATCCACAAAACTCACCCAAGATTAATAAACTCAAGCCTTGATCACAGTCAGTCTATAAAGGTCAACTGTGTACAAATAAACTATCTTGAAAGGATATGGGTACAAATGAAACTTTAGTACAATAGAGAGATAAGAGAAGTAAGGACTTGAAGTTGCTCACTCTCAATCAAAGTGTTACTTACAAATATGCTCTTTTTTATGATGTAAAATCATGCAAATGAAAAGAGAAAAGTTCATTTCTTGAGCCTTGATTTTTTTTTTCAATGAATTGAGGCTTAGAATATAGTCTCCATAGTGTATGATAAAGCCGCAAATTATTTTTATAGGTTTGATTTGACATATAGCCATTATTTGAAGATTTAACATGAAATTAGCAAAACTAGCAGTTATTTCCTAATCCTGGACCTCAAAGTCGACTATGTTTCACTTTTGGAGGCCTACAACCTCAATGTACTTGACTGTATTGCTGTCCAGTCGATTGCATTGGTTTTCTTAAGTAAATCGCCTCTTATTTTGGGCCTAATTTTCTCTAGAAAAAGCGGATTGAGGTGCAATTTTTTGTGTTAAAAGCTGATAAAAAGGCTTATCAAGTATGAAAATATTAGCTCCAAAAACCTTTTTGAGGAAATTTAAGTTAGCTCCAAAGTTCACCCATTTTCAGGAAATTCACTTGCTTGAAAGATATATGAACTCACATGCAATACAAAAAAAAAAAGAAGAAGTCCAAGGTCATTCTAGGGCATAGTCATCAATCCAAAACTAGTTAAAGAAGAATATAGATAAATCACAATTGAAAATAACTAGGTCTATGCATTTTTTGTTGCTCTCTAGCATTATAGATTTGATGAAGTTTTATTAGCATTTCCACTGTAGCTTTAAGTTCTTTTGAGTCTAATCAAAATATCAACTTCCTCAAATATGTACTTACGAGTAAGTATACATATACCTACAAAGCATCTACTCAAAGCTGACAATACAATACCATAAATGTGTTATTATCATAAAAAACAAAATGTAAGCTTGTGACATCCAACCATAAGGCTAACACCCTCAAAACGTTATACATCAGGCCCACTATTTGGACTCTTATCAGACACAAACCCCATTCATTCCTCATTTCCCATTGTTATGATCCTACCATAAGGTTTCTTCTTTAACCACTGCCACCCCAAAATCCCCAATATCTACCATGAGACCATGAGATGGTGCATGCTAAAGCAACGATGACTACAAACTAGTCAGGCAATTAATCAGAGGAGAGTAGGTCGCAAATAGGGGTGATGGGAATGAGGAGAAATAAAGAGATCGGGGTCAGACAGTGATGGGATTTGGTGTGTTTAGCAGTAGAAGCGGCGGTTGTGCGGAGGGTTGCAGCAACAACTGGATGGCCTTGGAAGGTGTTATTAAATTTAGGATTTTTAGTTGTTGAATTCATAAAATATTGCCCAAGCATAACTTGAACATATTGATTTAAAGGTGATTGTGGGTCACGAATGGTGATGTTGCAATATGGGTGAGGCTGTGGTGGTGGTTGAAGGTGGTGTTGTAGTGATTTGGCAGCGGTGGTGGGCCGTATACGATGGTGGAGAGAAGAGCTGATGTTTACTAAGATTTTATCTGGTGGTAGTGGATAAGAGGGTGTTTGGGATTGATTGGCTATAAGGCTCATTTAATCTAGATTAACTCAGGTATATTTGTGGGTATTTGGTAAAATAGATTAAGAGATTTAATCAGTTTCAAAAAGTTAAAAACTGATTTAATCCATAATCCTAAGAAGTGAGGATTATAATATAATCACTTTTATCATAATCAGGTTTAACCTTCTAATTTACTATCCTATCCCCATGTTTTTCACAAAAAGTCATCTCATACCCCTTAATTAATTAGATAGTTTATGTATGTTAATCTTCTCTTACGTACTATAAGCAAATAACGTGAGATTGTTTGTATTTTTAATTTAAAATAAAAGGTAACAACTTTTTTAGGTGCATGAAAATAGTTATTTTCATAATTTATTTGGGCATTATAGTTATTTATGAATAAAGGTTATGTTAACGTTGCTCAGATATTAGGAAATTGTTTATTGAGTGTCCTCTGTGGTCATTTTGTTATAGTGAAACTGTTTTTAGTACTTTTTATCCAAACACTTTTTATAGATTTAATCTAGTTTACAACTACTTTTACCAAACAGTAAACTAATTTTGATTAAATCAGATTTTGAAAACTGATTAAGATTTAAGCTGAATCTGCTTTTTTTAATCAATCCCAAATGGGCTCTAAGACTGTGATGGTTTTGTATTGGCTATAAGGCTCACGATAGGGCCGAAGAGACAAGATTGGAGGTGGTTAGTCATGGTTGTGGTGGCTATGGTGGCAAGTTTTAGTTCTTCTTGGTGGGGCGTGATTCTTCGTGGTGGCATGGAGGTGGTTGTTGATGTGCCATGGTGGTGCTGATATGAAAAGAGAGAGAGAGAGAGATTAATGATGTGTCAGAAGTTGTGCAGAAAAAACATGAACAACGTTTATATGTTTGCTTGTTTTGACAAGGATGAAGTTTGGTTGAAAGAATTTTACACTATTTGGACCAAACATTCCCAAAACAAAGCTTGAAAATTGTAAGCGGACAAGAACAATGAAAATTTAGATCATCTTTATGTGAAAATCTTTGTTCGAGAGTGAGTATTTTCAAGTCATCGATATTAAAGAAATGAGTTTCAAATTTACTAAGTTCCGACAAATATTTTGACGTTTATGAAACTAAGTTTCTCAAGAAAATTATTGAAACACTTTTGGTGTTAAAAAGTTCATGTACTTGAGGTCTTCATGGTTTGTTCAAAAAAGTTTTGACGAGATTCATTCTTAAATGATTACCTGAATCTAATAAGAATTGTGGGTCAAGAATTTTGCTTTATACTTTTACAAGAGTCAACGTTCTTGAATGGATTCATATCGTCTAATATATAATGTCTATTTGAATCTAGCATTTGGTATGGTTCATGGAACCAATATTTACTTATAAGAGGGAAGGGTTAGAGACATATTTACATGATGAAAATTGTGGTTTTCTTGAAAGCACTTTGTGCTAACCAATTCTTCAACAAATAAGGTTATTTTAAACGTGTTTAATTGGATGGATTTGATTTGATTTGATGATCCATTCTAGAATAGTGCAACTCTTTTTGATGAATAGAGAATTAAGGCTTGGTTGAATTCCAAAGATAAAGCTACCATTGGTTTTCTTCCGCTTGCAAGTAGGAGAAGCTTTAATTGTCTTTAGAAATTGTTTATGTCTCTAAGCGTTGGTTCTTTCATCAAAGAATAATTGAATATGATTTTAATTTCTTTCTCCATGCTCTCGGTCCAACAATTAATTCTTTCATCTCTATTATTAGAGCTTCAATTGTACACGTCTTCTTTGTAGGTAGATCTTCAATTGTACAAGAAACTTTATTTCGATCAACTTATGGCAAAGCTTAGTTCTTGGTCTATGCATAGCACCGAAGGTCTTGACCGAAAAGTAGACCGTACTTGTGGGTTCTAAGGCTTTTTCAAGGGATTTTTTTTAAGATGTAAAAATATAAAGGTAGGTCAAGTCATATCATTTTAGGTCTCCTTATCAACTATCTCTAAGCTCAATCTCTTTACTTATCACCTTATAATTGTGTGAAATTAATAGCTAGCATATTGGTTAAATTTGTTTATTGGTTTGATGAAGATATATGCTTGCGATTAGTTTCAAATCCTCCATTCATTACTAAACACCCTATCAACCCCCTCGAGGGTTCATTTTTCTCCATAAATACTGAACGAAGTTGCTTCAAAGTTTAACAAGAAGATTGTGGGATAAATAGAAACACCAATATGGGCTCCACAATGCGAACCAAGATCTCGTGCTCAAGTCCCATTTATGAATTTCTATCGCAAAATATTGTGAGATAAATCTTTTGGACCTAAGAATGCAAGCAAGGGCTCCCGTACAAATGACAACCAGTGTACTAGTTCGAATAACAAACCACCAAAAGACTCAAGGCTCCGTTTGGAAATGTTTCTGCTTTCAATTTTTTCTCCAGTTTTGTAAACCGGAAAAAATAAACGCGTTTGACACACAGTTTTCGTTTTTTTTTTCTACAGTTTTTAAAACCAATTTTTAAAACATGTCTGTTTTTGAAAACTCACATTTATGAGTTTTGGATTTTCAGTTTTGATTTTTATTTTGAGACCGCCACAGCGGTGACCACCCTAGCCGGTCGGCGACCACCAGCCATAGCCGGCGATCACCACTGCCGGCGACCACTGCCGGGCGTTTGTTTTTGTAAAAAAACAAAAAAAAACTAACTAAACTAATTTTGGTTTTTTATTTTTTTGGAAACAGAAAACTAAAACTGGAATCCATTTCAAACGCTACCTTAAATTACGAAGAAGAGTGGAAGCAAAGTCAAACTCCCCACAATGAACTAGATTGGATCTATAGCTTTTGCACCTTGTCCATCTCCCTTGTAGGTGAGGGTGGTTGTCAAATTTACTTACTTCATTGTCGTGATAAAAAAGAAATAGAGACCTTACTTACTACGCTAATAAAAGCGTGGCGCACACCGAAGGATGTAATAAAGAGAATGCTTGATTGACTCTAATCAGCCACAATTTGCGACCCGGTCAAATTCCAATCAGCTAGTGCTGTTGTTGTAAGAGTCTGCATTAATTAATAATAATCAGAGATCAGAGATAATCAATCAATACAAGTGAAGTGAAGAGCAACCCCTAATCTCTTTCTAAACCCCTAAACGGAGAAAGTGCAAGGAAAAGCAGAAACGAGTCCAAAAATGAAGGAAAAGTCAAATCTCACCTTCGTCACCCTCCATGATATGATCCATCTTGACCAAGAAAAGCCACCCACTTTTACTCCTCCACAAACCCACGTCCACCCTCAATGATTTTTGTGGAAGAATCAAAACCACCAGAGTAAAAAGCTTCCCAATTTCCTTTTGTCATTCATTCTCAGAACCCATCCTCCCCTCTTTCATAAACTCCAATCTGTTAGCCTAATAACAAGGTAGAGAAAGAAGAAGTTAACTGGGGTCATGGCTATGTTGGCGGCAAGCTCTAGTAATAGGAGCTTGGGCCTGGGCTTGGCCTTGAGCTTTGCCCTGGTATTGCTGGTCACCAGGGTGTTGGGGAATTCGGAAGGGGATGCGCTGTACGCTCTGCGGCGGAGCCTGTCCGATCCGGACAACGTGCTGCAGAGCTGGGATCCGAACCTGGTCAATCCGTGCACCTGGTTCCACATCACCTGCAATCAAGACAACCATGTCACTCGCCTGTACTCACTCTCTCTCCTGCTTACATATCAGTTCCATTGGATTTTACCGCTTTGCTTTTTGCGAATTCTTAGGATAAATTTATTACCCGTAAAAACCGACTTCCCTTGTTGTTTTTACCCCTGCTTGACTTTGAATTGCCAAACGTTACTTATTTAATTTACGGTTTCTATTTGAGTTCAATTTGATGTTTATTCGTACTAATTCTGTCCTGGGAATCAGGGGCGGAACCAGGATTTTTTTTCAGAGAGTGCAAAAATTATATCGAATTCACCAAAAAATTTATTAGTAAATTAAGAATTAGCAAGCAAATTAACCAAACAAATTTTTTAAATATCTATATAACCGCTGAAATTAAACTAAAATTTAAGAACTTACCTCACAGTCAGTAGTGCAGAGAAGCAGTAGTGAGTACTGAGTAGCCTCAGTCCGTCCAGATCTGGTCGGACCATCGGAGTGAGTCACGGACTCGTGGTAGTCGCCTCGTTGGTCGGGGTCATGGCATCTCGGTGGTCGGTGCTCGATGAGGTCGTCTTCGTCCGTCAGTCCGTCACCGTCGTCAAGCCGTCAAGGTTGTGGTTGCGGTCGGAGTGAGTCGGTTGTCGTCATGCCGGTCACGGTCCAGATCTGGTCACAGCCCACAGGCTCACCGTTGCGGTCGTCGGTCGGAGACTCGGAGTGAGTGTGAGTCACCGGTCGGCGGTCACGGCCTGAGCCTCAGTCCTCGACTGTCTCGGGGGACGGGGTCTCGTGGATGGCGGTGTAATTTCCAAAAAGTGCAATTCCTGAAAAATAAAAAATTTGTGTTTTTTTTTCAAAATTTCAGGGTAGCACCCCCTAGTCCTAATGTAGTTCCGCCCATGCTGGGAATTCAAAAAAGAGTCAAAAGGAGAAAATTTAATGGAACAGAGGGTGTAAGTACATTATAATATGATGTTTTGATCTATAAGAACTTCAAAAATTGAGACAAAACTCCAAATTGTAGCACTTCGCTTCATACGTTTTTGAATATCTTACAGCAATTTGTTCAGTACGCACCACATATTTTTCTTGGGCTTCCACATTTTTTTGTTTGTGGTGGTGGTGGGGAGGCGGTGGCAATTTTTTTTGTGCTTGTGCTGTTCTTGGTTGCATTAGTAATTTTGTTCTATATAGAGACTATTTGGTTAGTATAAGTTTGTAAAGGATCCTAGTGGAAATAAGTTAGGGGGCTGTTGTTACTGAAAGAAGATAATTTTTACTGTGTTTTAATCCATTAGGAGCTGGCTGAGTCAAGGTGTCCTCTCTGCACAAGTCCGCGATGCAGTTAAACTGCATCTTCAGGGATCCATTTCAATTTCGACGAAGTTATTGAATAATTGGAAATTTGGATTAAGATCAGATTGAAGGCTCTTTTGCTTACCTGGAAAGCTATTTGGAAGTCTAAGGCACTAATAAAAGTTGCCTTCTTTGCGTGGGAGATGGTATTCTCTGCCATTTTGAATGGAAAATAATTGGGGGAAACAGAAGAAGCATTACGTCAACTAGCATTTCCCGTGCAAGTAAAATGCAGAACGTGTTTATGATCTCATGCTCCATTGCCAGTAGCGTGGGATTTGTGTACCTTGCTTTTGTTTTTGCTTTTCTGTTGATGATGCTTATAGGGTGGAAAAGTTGTTATTGAGTATCATTTTCCAAAAGTAAGGAGCGGAGGGATCTGATTGGGGTTTGGCTCCTTTGATTTTGGTTGGGAGCAACATATATACAAATGAAAGCATGATATTTGTTCAAACTTACACGCTATTATCAACCTCTATATATTGTTTTCTATGTTGCATGGGCTTGCCATTTTGGGCTGAGTACTGGGATTCACACGACTCAATTCTGACAGGGGCATGGCATCCCTGTCAGATTTGCCACTTTGGAATTGAACATGACACATCATGATGGCCACCATCACAGTATTAGAAGGAAGTGAGAGGAAGAAGATAGAACTTGTAGCTCTCGAAGTTGAATTAGAGCTGCGATGCAAGTCGGCTTGCAGATCAGGCAATAAGGTTGAAGAGGCATGCTAGGGCTAGTTTGTCCATGAGTTATGCTACGTTTGATTTAAGCCTTTTTTTTTCTCTCTCCGATCTGATGAGTTTTGTACGACGAAGGCGCATGGGTTGGGCCCCTAAATAGTCACAGCTTTATTGACTCATTTGTCTAAGTTCACTTCCAGTTGCTAACAAATGAAAGAATGTTATTTTCCCTTTTTGACTTGCGGGCCATAGTTTGACTTTGAAATCATTTCCAAAGCGATCTCAATGCTATCTCCTAATACAGTAGTCTGTAATTTATCCAATTAAATTCGCATTTAATAAGACTCCTACTAAGTCTCATACGAAGTTTACTGTACTCATTATATATTCGCCATGAACCACGCACCTCGTGTTTGATTTTTGGGACTCTTTTTAGCCATGTCTGTGTATGCTATTTAATAGAAAATTGATGTAATCTGACTTCTCGAAGCGTATCAGGATCTAATACTTTAGCCGGTCCATGTAACAGAGATTGTTTAGGCATCTATCAATATTTTATGTTTCAACGACATTTGTACTTCACACAACCTTGCCTTTCAATGTACTAGTCTTCTTTCTTGTCAAATCTCGATATCTTTTTCTTCTTTCATTATTTAGCATTTTGTTGACTTTGTTCTCACTAATGTTTATTCTTTAGAATGAACAAAAGTTTAAACAAATGACATGCTAACATAATTAAGATTGGGTGTGGATGCTTGCAATAGGTAACACCATCCCATGCAACATGCTCATTGCCTGAATAACAAAACTTCCAATCACTTTCTATGTTCCTTTTACTTGGAGTCAACCTGCAATAGGGAATTCTTAGCAGTTAACTTCTACTCCCTTTGTCCCATTCGAGTCTCATGTTTGGCTATGCTCCTTGTTGAAGGATGCACATGAAATGCAATGCTCATTATTTCAGGAGTAGTGTAGGAAAATCTCATACTCATTTAGATTTAATGCTTTGACTTGAAATACATTACAAAGGGCTCGTTCTGACATGACAATAATTTTGCGTTAGACACCCCACATGCATTTTGTCAAGTAGTCTTCTTTTGTTGTAAACATTTTATATTTGTTGTATTTTACCTTTTTTTTTGTTGCTTAAAAAATTGTTTTTCTCCGCATTTTCAATGAAGAGGGTTGTCTAAGGACTTTGAAGAATAGGTGGCTTGGACAAGTCTTGCAAAATGTAGTGATGTAACGTTATGATATTTCATGAGACATTAAACATGGCATTTTTCCAAGTTCTTGTGGGTTACTTTATTGGCGATTGGTATAATTTCGTTAATGCCATGTAAGTCTCATCTGCATCGGATGATAAGGCGGCAGCTCCAGTTAACAAGGCTCCAGCTGTTGAAGGTCTGGCAAGGGTTGATATACGCAGCCTTACCCTCACATTTGTGGAGACACTGTTTTCATGTTTTGAACCCTTGACCTCTGGATCACAATGGAGCGACCTTAGTGTAGTGCCAAACTCAACCTGTCTTGTCATGAAAAGGAGAATATAAGGAAAATTCCTTGCGTTCTTCAACTTGAGTGGAAAGATCTTGAATTGAAAGTGTGTTTCAGGAATCTATATGTCCCACAGTGAAATTGCTTTGAGTAACGTTGTCGGCCATTACATCTCTAGCAATTGGTGGTGCATCTATTTTCGTGGTAACTGGTTGGAAAACGGGGAGAATCTGACATTTTGAATTTCATACTCATCTTTCCTTGCATATGATTGTGGTTGCTTAAGTGGTATAAAAATCTACCATTTTGCATTTCCCGTTATTTCTTTTGCTCTACTTCTTGATTCATTATAATTTTCCTTTTTGATGCTCATGACTTTATGAGCAAATCTCTCATGATCTGATACTTATGTGCAGGGACTTGGGAAACTCAAATTTGTCTGGTCATCTAGTGCCTGAACTGGGAAAGCTTCAACATTTGCAGTATCTGTAAGTTTTATGTGATTGTCATGCTTTTTGTATTTTATCAATGGCTGCATCTGTCCAAGTATCTCCTGTTTCCAAATTTTTCCTAGCTGGCTAGTGTCGGTTGCATAATTGTAATGGTGCTTTTGAGGAATTCATTACATACACTTATAACAGCGTGATTAAAATCGAGTTCCTGATGATGCAGAGAGCTTTACAAAAATAACATTCAAGGGTCAATCCCTGTCGAAGTTAGTAACTTGAAGAGCCTAATAAGCTTGGACCTGTACAACAACAATATCTCAGGGGCCATTCCTCCTTCATTGGGGAAGTTGAAATCTCTAGTATTCCTGTGAGTTGCCTTCATTATACTTTTCTTTTGTGTTCTTCTTCAGCTATAAGAATGTTAAGACTGCTGAAGATTATGACCAAATGTGTCATTTACATCATTATTCTGTGACAATACTGAGTTGCCCCTTTCATTTGGCTCTTGTTCTCTCTCTTTCACACACACACACACACCCTCGTGTACTTGGACACCGTTTTCCTTTATCTGAATGGAAAGTCACTAAATCCTGGTTTACTTTGACAGGCGGCTTAATGATAATCATCTAACTGGCCCAATTCCGAGGGATCTTACTGCTATCACCAGCTTGAAAGTCGTGTAAGAATGAAGATCTCAAACTTAATGCTTGTATCTTAGTTATGGCAGAATAGCATTGGAGGCTAGGTTTAAGGCATAATCTTCTTATCTTTTTAGGGATGTATCAAACAACAATCTGTGCGGAACAATTCCCACTACCGGTCCATTTGAGCACATTCCCTTGAACAAGTAAGGCTTCCTTACTTTCAACTTCTTGTGTTAATTCTTCTTAATGCTTTGGGTTTATCAATCCGAATCAAATGTGTTTTGAGAGGTTGTTAGAATATTGTCCTTTTACCTTCCAAAACCCTATTGTATTGTATCTTTAAATATTACCATGTAGATCCCTGTTTCCTAAAATTGCTTCAATGAGCCAAAATTGCTACTTGGACAGAAAAAATGGACTAAGCAAAAACAGCCACCCTAGATGCCCTCACCAAATACTGGAAAGCAGATACAGTGTATAACCTAATGAATCCCCGAAAGGCTGAAAAGCAAACAAGATGATCCGTAATTTTGCGCATCTAACATGATCTTCTGTAAAGACAGCTTCCATAGCCATGCTTCAACTTCCACAGCCATGCCACAATAATTCTGACTAGCATTTGGGGCACAGGCAATGCATTTGCGAACAAAAAATATAATTTTTCTTGGTGAATATATACAAAAAGGTAGAAAATCACGGTAGGGAATATTGCAAATTAAAAGGTGAAGTCTAGAGGGAGAGGAAGAGGAAAAATAGAAGAGATGGTGAGAGAAAATCAGGAGGAAAGGAGTTATAGGTAGTTACTAATAGATAGAGAGAGAGGTAGATAGTGGGGCTCGAATGTGGGAGAGCATTAGGAGGTAGGTTCAAATTTTAAATTCCTTAAATGACTATTGTTAATTTTGTTAGTGGAGGGTTAGAATGGTACAAAAAGGTAGAATAAAGGGTTTAGAATTGGAGTTCACTAAAGGCTTCTCCATAACGGTGTTCTGGGTTCATTTATGATTGGCTTTATAAGACCCTACTTGTCAACTCACAAGTACTTTTGTGCCATCCAGTCATATTAGGTTGGGACACGACGGCATATTTGAATTTCCGATCCAATTAGGTTGCCGGTTTTATCCAACAATGGCTAGAGAGGAAGATTCTGGGTTATGTGTGACTAACGGGGAGATTGGTCATGGGCACCCTAAGGTATAAGGAGGAGAGATTGTGATATCCTATATCGAACGTGGAATAATTTGTGATTGGCCTTATAAGGCCCTGCCTATGATTTCATTAGTACCTACTTCGGTAGCCTTGTTGAGGGAGGCATTGCCCCATGGTGGGGCCTTGCACTCCTCCAAATAGCCATCCAAAGAATCTACTAAGCGCGCTGAGGGTGCATTCTGTGTGACGAGTACCATATAAAATAACAGAGTAAAAGCTCATATGCTGTCTCATTACAGAGTCTTCTGTAATATCCGAATCAATGTTCCCTGTTTGAAGACTACTTCTGCAATTAGGATTTAAAGTGGCTTTTCTGCTTTGGTGGTAACCACGTCAGCCACCAAAGGCGAGTCTGATTTCTTAGAACTCTGACTAGATTAAACAAGGTCATGCCTATTGCCTCGTCATGTCAAAGGTCAACCATAAATCTCAATACCTATGAACCATCCCCAATTGCAAACTGAATATGAGCTGAGAGCAACCCTATTGTTGGAATGTACTCTAGAAAAGGTAGTTTGGTGTTTATCTATGAGTAGAAGGATGTTCTTGCAATGTGGCTTTTACGAACTATGAAAGGCCTGCAACGGTTAACATGTAGAGAGGTTCAATCACTAGCTAGGGCATGTAGAGATCAAATCTTTTTTTAAGCAAACCAAAATAGAATAGGAGATGTGTCGGTTGGAAGGTATTTTAATTTATAAGCAAGGCTGAAGGAATGCTGAAAAAAATATCAACTCGACATTTAGGTTCGCTATTTTCACCTCCTTTTACGAGCTAACTCGTTTGAGGTTTTGCAACCCAATTTCTTAAGAAAGATATGTGAGCTAGTTACATTGGCAACCTTAAAAAGCAAGCCGAGCCTGAAAATTTCCAAGCCCTGTTTGGTCGTCGTTTCCTTTACTGGTGGTTGCATGAACTTAAGGAAATTGCTAAAGGAGAAAGCAAAGAATGCAGTTGGGAAGCTATAGGCAAAGGTTGTGCAAATTGATAGCAAAAGTCAGGGACAAAAGAGGGTGAAAAATGGTTTATTTGTCTTCTAAGATAAGGAGCGGAAAAGCATAGGCTTGAACCATATGAAGTGCATCATGGATGAGAATTAGAGAGTACCAGTGAAAGAAAGCAAGGTTAGAAGAAAAAGATGGAGAAGTGTCTTCAAGAAAAAGATGGAGAAGTTCATTAAGAGTGTTTGTAGGAGGAATTTTAAATTACTGGTGACTTTAAAATCCTTCAATTTCAAATCCTTAACATGTCAAAATCCCATGATTTACAAGATGTGTTGTTTGAACAAAATTTAGAGGGGATTTATACATTCGTTATGTGTGTGCATATATGTGTAATATGTTCGGATTTGTATATAGTCACATACATATTTAGATATTTAAGTGCACCCGCAGGATATACATTTTGGGGATGCATGTGGATTTAAGTTTTGGATTAGTACACACAATCAATTCTATCTGACCTGCGATGTGCAAATCCGGTGTCCAACAAATGCCAAATATGCTTGTCTTGTTATTAGATTTTTTTTTTTTGGTGCAACGTCTTGTTATTAGATGTAAGGGGAGGTAAACAATCATAAACAGAAAAACTAGAAATGAAAGGTGAGAGGTTGAGATGTGTAAGTAGAAAGCTAAGGCGAATAACCGTAAAAGCTGGATGAAGTCTCTTGCACAGGGGATTTGCTAAAAATGTAGTCCTGGCTAGTTATTTCAACTGAGGATGACTCCCCATTTCAAATCCGTCCTTGAATTTTCCAAAATCTCTTCATATCCCGAACAATGGATTCTAGTCAAGAAACTTGACAATCCCCTGCCTAAGTGAAATCCTCAGTTCAAATCCCTTTTCCAAAAACACTCTAAAGAAAAAAATAATAGAGAAGTTGGTGATATTTAGAATGTTATTGGAGGTTGGCTCTGGGGATGAAATCTAGGTAGACGAAGCTACTCATGAGATGAAATTAGGGCGCTTTTGGGCCAGGTAGTATTATTTTTTATATACTGGGGTCATGAGGGTGTGGATTGGTTGACTAGGTTGTTTCATGACAAAGGAATTGTTACATTGTAGGCTTCAGTAAATTAAGTACCTACTCGGTACCTTGATGTGATCAAAGACATGTATCATCAATCAGCATGAGAATTGTCGATCTTATGGTGGTTTATGTTTACAGTAGGGCTTTTCCAGTAGTTAGCTTTAAGGCATAATCTATTTGCTTGAGTCATGGATGAACTTACTAAAGGTATCCTGGTCGAGGTCCCTTTGTGTATCTTATTTACAGATGGTAAGTGTGGGGCTTTAGGTTATGTTGGTCAAGACAGGATATGTGACATGTAACTTTAAGACTAGGAGTAATGGGAGGCAAAGTATATATGGATGCCAGTGAGGTACCTAGGTACAATTTTCAGTCTCTAGGGTTGCTATTATGTAAGGTGGCAGAGATTGATGAAGATACTCATAGGATTGAAGCAAGGTGGATTTGATGGAGTGCTTCTGGATTGTTGTGCATTTGTATTAATTCTTTCCCGTTGAAGGAAAAATGTTGCAAAGACAGCACATTTGCTTACTAGTTAACATAGCAATAAAATAAGCATCACATTATCATGGTCATACCCTGTTGAATATCGCAACCGGTGCGTCACTCATATGTCACTAGTACTAAAGGTGACTTTGAATTTTGAATATCAGCCACAGTTACGTAATTTAACAAATACATTACATGCTTGTTCGGAGTTAAAAAATAGCCAATATTAGACTTGAACTGAAGAGGACAGAAGCATGAATTTAACGTAACAAAAATTAGCTCAACCAGTTCAAACAAGCTCGATATACCAGAAGAAAGTGTGAGGTAAGCATTAGTGTAAAAACAACAGGGAACCAACAGAATCATGGCAGTACCATTTAGAATGCAAAGGCCATTTAGATGAATGCTATCTGGTTAGCATAAAGAATCAGAACGAAGTTAACTTTTATTGATTGATAGTCTGAAAATTCTAGACAAGAAAATGATTAGAGGGGGATTTTGTCTTGGGAGTAAAGGCAACACGTAGCACCACTGGTCTCTGACAACAGTACAGCAAATGAAAACAGAACCATTATAGCCAAGGTATAAGACGGTAGAAGACTTCACAGTGATGTGGCAAAGCTGAAAAAAGCATGGTATTGAACGATGGGCTCAGGAGCAACAAACAATTTCAGTGGACAGTAATTCGCATATTGGAATTATATGTCGAAAGGGAAGATTACATCATGTGAAGTCTCTTTAAAAAATTATTATACCACAATTTTTTAATAAAAGTGGGCGCATGACCGAGACTTCGTGTATATCATCTACAACAAACCCGAAAATAGCAGTTCTAACAAACCATGGACCCACCATCCTATTCAAACTTTTCTATTTCAAATCGATTTACACTAGCAACGGTGGGAATCCCCCCCCCCCCCCCCGGCCGGCCAAGAGATGAGGATACTCTCGCGTGTAGTAGCATCAGGCTCCATGTAGCCGCCTCCACTGCATGATTCCTCCGAACACTGTCACCAAATTTGTGAAGGTGCTGCAGAAGTGTCCACTAACCATTTTACCCGTGGTTGAAAGCTGAAATTCTGATTGGTACGGTGCACTGTTATTCCTGATTCTCAGCTTTCTTTTTTGTTTTGTTGTTTTTTGATAAAGTGAGAGATGGATCCAGGAAGAAGAAGCAGAATGCACAACCAAACGTGATTTTTTTTTTCTTTTTTTTCCTTCATCTCTGTTCCTTCCCCATAAAAGTACCAAAATGGCGAAAAAGAAATGTTACCAATGCCACCTAAACCTCCACGCTTAAACGTTGATGATTTTTTTCCGTATAAATGGTCAAAGGCCTAAGCTGGTGTTTGGGACCATTACGACTTCTTATGTGGATGGCAGAATGTAGTGATATTGCATTTAGTGGAGCTTGTATGTAGACCTTTGCATGATTCTTAGTCTCTTTTTTTTAATTGATCCAGCTCATTCGACTGTTTTAGAGCAGTTTTTCCTCTCTCTAATACTGTGCTCTGCAGCTTCGAAAACAATCCTCGACTGGAAGGCCCAGAGTTGCAGGGACTTGCAAGTTACGATACAAACTGCTCGTAGGAATTGTAAGATCAGATTGCAACAAATTGCAGATGTACCTGGTCCTTGGTAATGCTTTGTGTTACAAAGTTAGGTTGGTGTGCTTACTTAAGAACATCATTGGAGATATAATTATGCAGGAGGTAAGGACCTTACTTTATCATGATATGTAAAATCAGTGTCATCGACATCACCTTATCTTATTGTGTTGTAATTGTAATTACGTGGAACAAGTGATTGGCATTAAGGTTGATTACATAAACTTCCGTCGCTCATACTACGGCACAATTGCATAATTTGACAGGTACTGTGGCCCATACTGCTAGGCCATTCATTTGGGACAATCCACACTGGTACTCGACCAATTGCCACTTGAAATTCGTCGTCTAACCTTTTCATTTTTCCTTTTCTGTTTCCTATCTTATCTGCATCTGTCTTCCATAGTATAATCATCATCAATCCCCACAACAGAAGGAACAGAATGGAAAATGCAAATAAGAAAGAGAGAGAAGAGTAGAGTAAGGAGGCTGAGGTATCTCGGTGAGAGGAAAGCAGAACCGAGAAGATGGTACAAAACAAGTGCCACCACTACTTTTTAAGTAGTGAACAGCATCGTTTTTGGGTGCACCATAGGCTGTGCGCCTGTGGTGACATAGATTCGATAATATTAGCAAGACTGATATGATTTACCCGAAAAGAACCCGACGCTGTGAGAAGAGCCGATTTGCAGAAGAAATTCTCACTTCAGCACATCAATGACTGATATTCAAGTGTTTCGTGTCCCAGTGTCAGTGTCGGCCCAGCAGAGTTCCAACTCCATTAAGGGTGCGAAAACCAGCAGAGTTCCAACTCCATTAAGGGTGCGAAAAAACAGAAACATCGCGAAAGTGACGAAAGGGAATCGAGGGGTTTTCACTTTGCTCCACATCGAAGAATCCAAGTTTGGCAGTTAATGAACTTTTTTCTTGTTTTGACATGGTTAAGAATCCATTGAGCTACTGGGAGCTATTAAAATGGATATGAGCAAGGCCTATGACCGAGTAGACTGGATTTTCCTTGAAGAAGTGCTTGGGAAATTCAAATTTCCTAACCACCTTACCCGCCTTATTATGCAATGTGTTACTGCCACCTCATACCAAGTCCTTATTAACGGCTCCCCTTCAAGAAGATTCTATCCATCTTGTGGTCTTAGGCAAGGAGATCCACTGTCCCCTTATCTCTTTGTTTTATGTGCGGAAATCCTATCGGCCTCTCTTTCCAACGCTCAAGTCGCTGGCCAAATCCCAGGTATTAAGGTGGGTCGGTCCAGCCCACCAATCAATCATCTCTTCTTTGCGGACGACATCCTCATTTTCACTAAGTTATCTGCCAACATTTGCTTGACCCTCAAATCAAAGCTGGAAAATTACTGCAAAGCATCAGGACAGCAAATTAACCTACTCAAATCTTCGCTCACAGTCAGCCCTAATACCGAAGATCAGTTGGCATCTCACTGTGCTCACGATTTGGGACTTCATATTTCCAAAACTTTTGGAAACTATCTTGGTTGTACCTTGGATATAATTTCTGGCAAACGCCTCTTCTTTCAAAACCTCGTGACTAAAATCCAGTCAAGATGTGCAGGTTGGAAAAGTGCTTTTCTAAACAAAGCTGGAAGAGCAACCCTCATTTCCTCAGTTCTTATGGCTCTGCTAAATTATCATCTACAAGTCTGCTTATTCCCAAAACTCATCTGCAAATCCATTAGTTCGATCCTGCGTAATTTCTGGTGGACAGGGACGAATCTTTCATCCTCTATTTTTTGGATAAACTGGAGCGCCATTTGTGCTTCAAAATTGGCAGGAGGTTTAGGTTTCAAGAATATAAGGTTATACAATCTAGCTCTCCTTGCCAAAACTAGCTGGAGATTCTTCAAGGAACCTGAAAGTCTTTTGACAAGGGTCCTTACCGGAAAATATTGTAACCGCTCTAACTTCAGAAATTGTCCAACCAAAGGTAATTTCTCCTGGGGTTGGAGGGGTGTTATTGCGGGACGCCAGGTCATTACTTCGGGTCTCAGATGGCAGGTCGGTAATGGATCAAGAATCTCGATTTGGAATGATGCTTGGATTCCAAATACGGAACCCTCCCTTTCTATTCCCCTAGCCAACAGCTCTAATCATCCCGCCTCTATTGTCAAAGATCTTATCCATAACAACACCTGGAACTCTCGCTTGATCAATTCCCTGTTTCCTGACAACATCACTAGAAGGATTCAAGCCATTCATATATCGCCTCATGATATTGATGATACTTTGGTGTGGCGACATACCAAGCATGGGGACTACACTGTTGCATCCGCCTACCACATGTTATACCTCCAAGACCTAGAACAACGCAACCACCGCGATCGTCAATCGTCTGCTCCACCTTTTAACCCAATAATATGGAAGCACGTATGGTCGTTACCAATCCCATCAAAACTGATTTTCTTCCTTTGGCAGCTATTGTGGAATCGGCTTCCGTTATACTTCAACCTCCACCGCCTAAAAATCTCACTTTCTGACCTTTGCCCTATCTGTCAAAACTGTTCAGAAACAACCGACCATCTCTTTTTCTCTTGCCTGGCAATTAGATCCATCTGGTTCGGGGGTCCGGCTAATCTGCATAGTCACACAGTGGGAAACTCCTTTAGCGGTTGGCTAAAATCTTGGCTTCTAAACCCTGCATGTCGTGGTATTTTACTATCAAAATCGATTCATATTATATCCACCATATGGATCATCTGGAAACATAGATGCAGTCTTGTCTTCAGCCAAATTCCGTTTCAACCGGTCGATGCCATACATAATATTACATCCCTCACCAATAATATTCGCAGAGCCTTTGTTTCTGAGAAAACCCCTTCCTTGCACATTTCAAATCCCTGGCATTTTGACTTATCTCTTCCTGTTGATTTGGCACTCAACATCCATCAGTGCAATTGTGAAACTGCGAGACCCCTCACAATGTTCATCGACATCAGTTTCAACAAAGTCACATACAAATCGGGTTTGGGGCTCTACTGTATTTCTGATAACGGTCTCCGATGTGCGACGGCGGCAATTTCTTTTTCAGCTTCTGACGAATTACATGCCTTTTCCAAAGGCTTACTTACTGCTTCTTACTGGGCAAAGCGAAATAATTTATTACACATAAATGTTTTAACTAATTCAAATTTTTTGCTTGCTCAGCTCTCGGACTTGAAGGAGATCCCTGACACTACTACTCCCATTATGTATGACTTTTGCCATGTACTTTCGCACTTCCATCAGTTTAGAGTTGACAGAGCCACCACGTCTCAGCTTAAGGAATCCAGATCATTAGCTGCTTTTGCCTGCCATGCACGTATCGCCGTTTACCAAGACTGGGTGCATGACTTTTTGCCGCAACAGGATCTATAATTCCTTGGTGTCGTGAGAGTGTTTTGGTTTTTTGTGTAATTATTTATGCTCTGTTCGTCCTCTCTTGTACATTTGTTGACGGAAGCACTGTTCATGGCTTCGCTCTTGTATTTCACCGGCCGGTGATAAACTATTTATTATCTATGCTATTCTACTTCATCTCAAAAAAAAAAAAAAAAAAAAAAATCCATTGAGCTTTGTGAATTGCCGCTTGAACTTCAAGTCTACTTTCCACCATTCTTTCACTGTAATCCAAGTCACTTTTTCAAGGCCTTCTCCACCTTTCCTCTCGTTGCCTTACCATCCTCTTGCCTTTCAGGGCAAAAGAGAATCAACCTCACTACTTTCTTTGGAAAGAAGTGTTTCTCGTGGCATATAGCTAGTCTGAAATCTCTAGTCTAAGCTCATAAAGTTGTTTAAGAAACTTCACCGGCCTTCCAGCGTTTACCCAATCCTCTCTTTCAACTTCAACTTCACTTCTAGGCGAGGAATATTGGTCCCAGTATCTATCAAATACACATTCAAACTTTCCCGCCCAACTTAACCTCATGCAGGTGGAGTGGAGTTCCAACTTGTAGAGCACCTATACTTCACAAACTCCTCTCGATTCTTTCGGCCTCAACTCACTGCTTGAATGTGCGCCATCCGCTACTTCTTAACATTCTCTTAATAGCTCGATCACAACTTATTGATCGGCCTATTTCTTTCAAACCATCAACAAGAGCTAGACTAATTCGTCGCATGAGCAATGCACCTCATACGGAAGTACTTAGCAATCTAAAGCACTAATCTTCCAGTTGTTTAAACTTTTTTGGAGGTTAAACACACACACTAGTACCTAAAAACTTCATATGCTCTCACTTCAGTATCTAAACATAAATGTCAAGATCTTTATTTACTCCACGCTTTGGTAACATGTCGCATTTCTGTCCAAAAGATTAACAAATATCCGTCTTGTGGAGCCAATTACAGGGGCAAAGCCATCAACTCACCTTCATGTCATTGATAAGTAATATGATTAGTAGGGCCTTTTCCCAAAGCCACAAAAAAAAAAAGACGTAGGAAATTTGAGAAACTTTAAGACTAACTGCTCAATGCTTGGTTAGCCACACCAAGAAGCGGCACTTTATTCTCCTCCCAATCCTCGTTACACACAACCAATCACCCTTTGTCGCTGTTTGAGGCCGATTAGGGTCAAGATTGCAGTTAGAGCATAAAAGCAGCTATGTTATCAGAACAGTAAGACAAGGCATTGGCTTAGTTTGTTTCATGGGATCAAGGCCTCACTGTGCTTTCACAATTGGAGCTTCTAATACTTCCACTGCACATTCCTGTAGATTATTAAATGCCAGTACTAAAGTTTGTTGTCTCATAGTTGGCGAAGAGCTGTATAACCTTCTTGCTCTCTCAGATGTTTGGAGCTGAGGACATGATAGATATTGTAGCACACAACCTTAAATGATGGTATTCGACTTGCCCCGTTACCATATGGTTCGGACCCAGGGGTCTTCTCGAGGAAGCTAGACCCTTATCCGCCTTTGAATGTCAAAGTAGATTGTAACTGGACTGGATACAAAAAAACTCCGCTGCCACGGGAGTTTATTCGTCTGTTTTTTTTTCCTTTATTGTCAATATTGTCATTCTCTATAACCACAAAACAACAAAATGCCGACTTTTATAGCTGCAATTCTATCAAGATAGCTAGATCCCTTGCCGTAGAAAATATTTAACAGCTAGACAAGGATTATAAAGTTGTTCTTACGTTCTGCAGTTATAGGCTCTTAATGGACATTCAGTTTTTTGTTTGGGTTGTAATACATACAGTTATATGTTCTTGCATAAACTCTGTACTACAAGTTCAATCCTCCTGATTAAACCAAAGAAAAGAGATAAATTCATAATGTTCAACAGTAGACTTAGTTAAGTCCTGTTTCTAGGAGCTCAGTATACAATACGCAGAAGAAATCGGCATAACTTCCTACTGTGAATGCTATATCTCCCATAGGATATTTGGATACTAGAACAAAATTCCAATTGGTTCAAAGTTGTGCTTCCAAAATAAAAAGCCGAAGGTGATGAAGAAACTTGTGACGAAGTAAATTTTGTCGTGCTTACATATTTATACTGGAAAGGGTTAATACACTTAAACATGGGCAAACCAAAACGAGGTAACTAAAACAAAAGAGCAAGGCATACCGACACCAAGCACCGAACTTTTGGAGGTCATTCTACTAAGATCACACAGTCCACGACCTTGGAACATACCTTGTCATAAAATCTGTATGGCGAGCAATATATGCAAGAGAAGGCATGCCACTTCCCACACCAAGGAATTCATTAGACTACCAATAAGCCATGGAAAACCCATACAACCGTAATACGTCCCAAAGTCTATCCATATGTCAAAAAACACACAATCAAGGTGTTCAAAAAATGAATACCACCAGATATGAGAATTCAAAACTTGCTACCAGAAAGAAATAGCTGACAAACTACAAGTGGAAACAGCTTCATACCTTAAAAAAGCCAAATTATAACAGCTGGGTCCTCCTACAGCTGATGAGCCTGCACAACATGTTACCCACATCCCAAATATCATGTTTGCCATACCAAAGTATTGCCCTTCAGACCAAAGAAAAGGATGCAACTCACCTCGAGTCAATAAAAGGTGGGCGCAAGGGTAGTACACTTTATGTAAGGGGTCCATGTCCAGTAACTTCAAAGCTGGTTTTAACTAACTTGTTAGACTCGTGGAAATTTACGTGGACCTATTAACGAAAAGTCATTCTAAGTTGTTTTCCCTTTTTTGTGCATATGAAGTACTGTAGGTGGTCATTGAGACGCTGGCGTATTTCCTGGTGCAAGGGCAGGGATCAGCGCGTTCCAAGAGATGTCGGAGCAAGCCCAGTTTTCTAAGCAATGAAATTTGCAAGGGTCTTTTGCACTTCAAGCATACTGGCCATCATGGTCGGCTGGGTGTTGTTTTGCAGGTTGGTGATCGCAGCCAGCATGAGCTGCATGGCAGCTTCCGCCAAAAATTGACAATACCAATCTCCAATTCAGACGCTATGGTAACGACGGGCATGGCACATAAGGAGTTGTCACGGGCATGCCATAAGGGCAAAACACGTGCTTTTTCGGCTTTAAAGGATTAGGCACATGCACGTGGCGCATGGTGTGGACGGGAAGAAGTATCTTGGATGAAAGTGGACAAGATGAAAATGATGAGCAAGTGTCTTGGGTAGTGGCGAGTCATGGTTGAACCGCGGACGTAGAAACAGGCGTCGAAAAATGCAAGTGGTGAGACCAGTGGCCAGGTGGCCTGGCTAGGTAGCTTGGCCAGTCCGGGGTCCACCAACTGCCCAGTTTCGTGGCCTTGTGGCGTGTTCCGTTTTCAAGGGGTTGACTTTGTTGACAGCTTTGGCATTTGAATTTAGTGACATGCCGTGCGAAGTGGGTCGTGAACACGACCACCTGTGGGTAGCCAAAATGGACGTGTCTGCGTTGAAGAGATTTAAGTTGAGACCAAGGGATTGGATGAATTTTTGTTGGTTCAATACTCAAGAGAGTTAAACCCAAAAAACAATGCCCCGACTAGGAGGCTTTAAACAGCTTCATCTTGTGAAGGATAAGAAGCAAATCAAATATATTCCAAGAGAAAAGATAAACCTGCATTGTAAATAGGGGTGCAACTTGGGTGGGCGGGGTTGCGTTTCAACCTGACCCAAGTAAACCCATGTGCTTTTAGAACCCAATCCACTTGAACCCAAGAAAAAATTGAAGGGGTTGGGTAGTGGGTAAGTTGGGTTTGAATAAGTTGACGTACGAAATTTTTTTGAACGAAAGATAAAGAGTAGTGGTGGTGCTGGTTGCCGAGGGTGGCGATTGGCAAAGGGAGGTGGCCGCAGCCAGCAGTAGCTAGCAGCAGCCAGTGACTACCACCGGAAGTGACGATCGGCTTCCGTCGGCAGGGTGGCAACAGGGGGGGGGGGGGGCAGCCGGTGTGGTTTGGTGTTGACGACGGTGGTGGCGAACAGTAGCCAGCATAGTTGCCGGCGGCGGCAGGCGGTGCAGATGCTGACATAGTGGCTGGCGGCTCCCAACCGGAGGTTGGCCATCGGCGGGGAGGTGGAGATGGTGGCAGTCGGTGGTGGCTACCGACTGCGCCTGTCAATGTCGTTGGCGGTGGCTGCCGGCAGTGACTTTTGGGCTTTGGCAAAGGATGGCAATTCAGCGGCGGCGGTGGTGGCTGGGGTGGTTCTTATAATAAATGGGTTAATAAACACAACCCAACAAAACCTGTTTTTATATTGACCCAACCCATCGTAACCCATTTTATAACTAGGTGGGTTGGGTTGGTTAAAAACCAACATTTTCTTGGAATGGGTTGTTAAACCCATCAAAACCCGACCCAACTTGCACCCCTAATTTTAAACCCAAGCAAAATATGCCTGTGCAGAAGCATATAAAGTCATAACCAAAACCAGGATGGGATAACTTGTCTGTCACACATCTCCACTCATACTTAAATCTACCATCCTGAGTAACCATCTTTTCAACTTTCAGTCAAAAGGTCCATGCGTAATACACAAGTGAATAAGGTGACAGCTTGATTCTCTACTACTGAAACAAAAAGACTAGGAGTACCAGCGAATACTTGTATCCCAGTGGCCATACTAGAAGGGATGTTATAACATCCAGGCTCCAGCACATCTAACACTAACTCCCATCATAGAAGTATCACAGGCCTTCGTGATGGCTACTGTGATATCAAGCTTTTGGCATTTGGACTTCACAAACTTAGCTCCCAATTTTAACCAACAGAACTCCACACTCTTTGGCTGGGTTGGTTAAACCCATCAAAACCCGACCTAACTTGCACCCCTAATTTTAAAAGCCAAGAAAAATATGCCTGTCCAGAAGCATATAAAGTCATAACTAAATGCAGGATAGGATAACTTGACTGTCGCACGTCTCCAGTCATACTTAAAGTCTACCAGCCTGAGTAACCATTCTTTCAACTCTCAGTCAAAAGGTCCATGCGTAATAGAAGTGAATAAGGTGACAGCTTGGTTCTCTACTACTGAAACAAAAAGACTAGGAGCACCAGCGAATACTCGTATCCAAGTGGCCATACTAGAAGGGATGTTATAACATCCAGGTTCCAGCACATCTAATACTAACTCCCATCATAGACGTATCATGGGCCTTCGTGATGTCTAATTTGATAGCAAGCTTTTGGCATTTAGACTTCACAAATGTCGCTCCTTTCATGGTTAGCTGCAATCCTAAACAAGACGAAACCATATACAAAATTTGGTCATCGTGCCGCAAGTAATTTGGGAACTTATCCCCTCCCAGTTGACCACAATCATTGTATTTTCCAAGTCATAGCATCTTAGATATAATGTTACGGTATAATCCAAAATGTACTGGACCTGCAAATAAACCTCAAGAAGTATTTATACCACATGGCTAAAAGTTCAGGTAGCAAGGGTATAATGACTGAAAATTACTGAATTAATGTCAACCCCTGCAAGCACCCTTTCCAATGAGACAGAGGCACTTGGGCACAGCACATACATATTCTAAAGCCTGCCTGCTTGAGAGATATCTTCAATTTCTCTACCATTCTAACAACGCAAAGGCTGGAAGATATGACCATACTAGTTTGCTTCATTTGGTAACTGTAAGCTATAAACAGAAGGAAATCATGATGATCTTAACAACTCAAAATGAAGAAAAGAGTGTTTGCAACCAAACTAAACTCTGAGAAACCATATGCGTCTTTATGTACATAGAGTCCTGATGTGCCACAATACTACTGTTCGTTCTATGAATCTCGTATTGCAAAATGTATGCGAAAGAACCAATTAGATGATCTGACACACTCGGAACAACAGAAGGTGCAAATCTAAAGATCATTCCAAACATTAAAATCAGAAGTAGAGCTATTATAATTGATTACGCTGTCCTGGCATCCCAAGAAGAATGTAGTTCGTACCGGATCCACGTTTAGTAAAGCATGTGCTGTTCCACTCGGGCTGGCTGCAACAGCAACCTCATCAGCCCCAATTGTAACCTCAGCATAACCTACACCAATGGCATTGTTCTCCAACTGCATATGAAAAATCAAGTTCAGCCAGAGGACATGAGAAAAACCGCAAAAACATGCTACACAAAAGATATCTTAACAAATATGTGTAGCTGTTATTTTCTTTTCTTACTGGAATTTTCGGTTATGGTCTGAGGAGGGTTATATGTATATAGCCTTAACCCATCTTATGGAAAGGCTGAAAAGCTATTTCCTGCTTTCCTAACCTGTGATCGCTATGGAACAACCTTACCCTTGCGACAAGTCTTGGCCTCTATATATTTCAAGCCAAATTCTCGGGAGAGAGAGAGAGAGAGAGAGAGAGAGAGAGAGAGAGAATAAATTGTTCATCATAAGAGGAGAGAGTATACTCTAAATTTTGTATTGGCTCCCCAAATGAGGAATGTCTCATTACAAGTATAGTGCCTGTGATTCCCCCTCATGCCACCAGGTCGGATCTCACCAACATGAACTGAAGCACAACTCAGCGCTCCCCCTGCAAACATACAAATTATATGGGAAAATTCTGATGTATTGGTGATGAGTATTAACGCAGCTTGAATATGTATACAAAGAAGATTTGAGAACAAGAATGATCATAATACACCAATTGTTAGCCAGAACTGCAAATTCAGGAACACTCCCTACTTTACTTATCCAGTCCCTACGCTTTGCTGTGATATACCCACCAGAAAGAAAATACTAAGAAAAATAGCTCTAACATTATTCCATCTTTCGACGATTTGGCATTCTGGTAATTTGTGGATACTGGATAAGCGAAATAAGGAGCGGACATAGTGTAGGAGCGAAGTCAGCTCACAAGAAGTTCCTTTATCACAATCAGCAACACCGAGCATAAACTTTAGTAAATAAAACGAATAATGAAATTTACAGCAAGGCACTATAGTTTCAGAAATTAAAAATCCTACAAGCTGTTAAAAGCAAAACACATTGGTTTATTCGGTCTCAAGGCACTTTTGCAAGGAATCTGCCTAATTCATTAGTGAAACACGATTAAAATAAAACCACCTAACATCTAGGGGGCAACACAAAAATGAACCCATTAACCACCGAAGCATCAAGAGGGAAAAAGTGACTAATAGGAAAAAGGAAAAAAAAAATACAACAGTTATATCTAATTTTCTCCTTTACTTTTTGCAAATTCCTAGAATAGATTTAGTACCATGTAAACATTGAATTGAGCTCCAACAGCAAACATAGATTAAATAGTATTGTTTGGCAAATCAAGCCAGGGAAAAGACAATGAGTGAAGTCTATATTTCTGAGCATCAAATCTATCCCAGGAATTCGAAAACTCATGGAAAAAATCCAATGGAATGAAGGAGTATTTGGGAATCCTGCTTCCCTGTTTAATAATTTCAAGCCAATTGCTAGACACAGGATTACAAAAATTTGACAGACGTTATATAAAATGTGATAAACCCATTAACCGCCAAAGCATCTATAGGGAAGAAAGAAGACTATTGGGGGAAAAAAAACACAGGATTACGGAGATTTCAAAGAGACCTGAAATGGCAGCATCAAGGGCAATGGAAACAGGGTCGAGCAGCCACCCTCGTTTGTCTTTAACAATAGGTGAAGGATGGTCATAAGAAGGGAACCTGACGAGATTGGCCTTGCGATCTTGTTCCTCGTCTGTGGCGGTGAGTTTCCACTTGCGGTGCGAAGGGGGCGAGAAAGATGACAAGTTAGGCGAGTGTTGGAGCCTGAGAGAGACCCAGGTGAGGAAGAGGAATACGGAGAGGAGGAAGGGGAAGGCGTGGGGCTTCTTCAGGAAGAGCTTGAGCGAAGAGAATGTTGTTGTGAGGTTCTGGCCCTGAAATTGGCTGCTGCTGTTGTCTGAGATTGGTAATTGGAGGTGGTTGGAATGCGAGTTTCTCCTCGGGTTGGCCATTGTTGTTTCACATCACGTTGCTTCTCCTTTCGGCACAAACTATGAGTCTAATTGTGTGAGCGCTCATATCTGCAGCAAATACGAGGGGATTACTCCGCTCCGTTCCACAACTGACGTGACTCCATATACATCTTTCCTCCCAAATTCGGTCATGGTTGCTAATTTAAATTGGCTACGCATACTCGGCTGTATTTTGAGACCCACTTTGGGCTCACTCGATTCATTGGTTAGGAATATTTAGTAAAACCAACTTGACCAAATTGGAAGGCGCCTCTCCTGCCCGCAACAACGAAGTAAACCCGAAAGTGGTCAAAACACAAAAAATGGACAAAGGAATACCCTAGACTATGGTTGTGCACTGCTCCTCCTTTGCAACGTCAGTCTTCCATGTCATTGTCACTACCACCTTTGTCTCGACCAGTGTTATGGACGTGATCAATGCATTTTGTCGTGTCCATGCGTCGTGTCCATGCGTCGTGCCCATGCACATCATTCTTGCATTGTGCCTCATACGCGAATCCCTTTTCTAGTTTACCTCATACACACTTTGCCTTGACAGTGAGAGATTCTTAACAACCTATGCACTATGTTGTGCCCATGTGTCATGCCCATGCACCGCATTCTTGCGCCACACCCCATGCCTCAGTCCCTGTATGTGTTACATCTTTTTCACTTTGCCTTAATGAGACATGCTTAACACCCAAGGAGGATCCGCCCAAGTGGCTCAGCCAAAGACTCCTTCTCTTGTTCAGTGGAGCGCTAAACACTAATGCTTAACACTAGTGATAAACACCACAACATTGTACTCTAACATGAGGATGCCTCTCCACCAGGGAAGAAGACTCCCCTTGGGACAGTATCGTCGCTCAAGGTGACTCGCATGCCCGACAATCCCTTCACACCCACGTCATCGATGCTCGTCGGAGTCTCTAAGGAGGATCACTTCCAGTTACTTTGACACAGGAACAGGTCGCTGAAGGACATTGTGCCTAACCCGAGTAGCATATTGGCTACAAGCTTCCCCAGCATTGGCGCATTCACTTGCATCTCTAGATGACCATGCAAGGTTCAATAAGGGTACTGCCGTGCATGCTGAATCGAGTGTTCATTCCACCACATTGGCATTAGACACCCTCGATGAGGTCTCTGGTGCGCCACGTGTCATAAAAAGACAAGCTACCTTAGCAGCCAATAAATAGAGAAATCATTTGCAATATTTCATCGGACTCTGAACATCTTAAGGCATAGAAGAATATTGTTTGGCTAGTCACCCCTGAATAAGACCTGGGCTTTGGATTTGTATCTCAGACTGACATACAATCGGGCATGACATGTTAATCAATAGATAGACACACAATTAAGCCTCAAATGGATCTATCATGGACCTGGACCTGGATCAAGATCATCAAACTCAGGGGCGAAGTTCATCAGCATATCAAGTATGACATTGGTAATGGACAATTGAACTGGTTATGGTTTGACAACTGGATGCCTATGGGAAGCCTAGTCAACCAATTTGGAAGAAGAATCATCTATGATTCTAGTTTAGGGGAGGAATGTAAGGTGGCTACCATTATTGAAAATGATCAATGGGTCTTACCATCA
Organism: Escallonia rubra; assembly: GCA_033065855.1. Classification (NCBI taxonomy): domain Eukaryota; kingdom Viridiplantae; phylum Streptophyta; class Magnoliopsida; order Escalloniales; family Escalloniaceae; genus Escallonia; species Escallonia rubra. The sequence goes on along the minus strand of JAVXUO010002682.1, from coordinate 18,343 downwards.
GCAAGATCTACAGCTCTCAGGCTATGGAAGGAAAATATGACCAGAATACCATTGCCTCAGGAAGATAGGGAGGACAAATTCTTGTGGAAACTGAACAACAATGGTCAATTTACAGTAAACTCAGCTTGGGATACAATGAGAACTAAGAAAGCAAATGTGACATGGTGGAAATTGGTGTGGTTCATAGGCAACATCCTTAAATGTGCATGTATTCTATGGATGCTTTGCAATAATTGGATTAGAACAAAGAGCAAACTGAAGCAATGGAATTTCATAACAGATGAAATGCGTGTTCTATGCAGCCAACAAGTAGAAGACATTAATCAATTGTTTTGGAAGTGTGAGTTTACAAAGAAGATATGGAAGGAGATGGGGAACAAAATGTTGATAACACCTCAAGGGAACTCATGGAAGCAGTTTTTGGATTATGCAGTTTCAAAGTTCAAAGGCAGAATGTTCAAATCCAAGTTGAGAAAATTAGGAATTTCAGTTGCTGTGTATATGATTTGGAGAGAAAGAAACAATCGAATCTTCACACAGCAGGCCCAGTCAGTAGAGGAAGTCATGCAATTAATCAAGCATTGGCTACAATGGAGAGTGAGGAGCTAGAAACAAGAACCCAACTCATGTGCAAACAGGAAACTATGTGAAAATTGGGAAATAAGCAAAGGAGTACTATTAGATTGAGTGGCAGGGAGATGCAAATCACACTAAATGATAGAAATCTGTGGGAGATTGTATATCATGTGTACATATGATTCTTTGGTTTTAATAAAATTGACTTTCACCCAAAAAAAAGCCTCAAAAGGATCATTAGCATAGTTTTAGTAACCATGAAATGCAGAAAACATGCTATTATCATCATATGTTCCCGTACTCCAAACATTTCAACCATTTCAAACTTGATTGAATATAAACATTGAAACCAATAAAAACAACCCTAGTGGGGAGTGAATAGAATTTTTGAAAATTAATGAAGAATTTAAACTAAACACAATCATGAACCTCAACCAATCTAAGCAATATTTCAACGAAGATACTAACTAGACAATTTCAAGTAATTATAGAGTAATAGATAAAGAGTTTGAGTTAGAGATACTTGACAAGGAGATTTAAGTGGTTCGGCTTGAACAACCCTCAAGCCTACATCCACTTTTTCAAGGAAGTCCCTTGCAAGAGCACTAGAATCCACCAGCAACAATCTTCTTCTAGGTCAAGATTGAAACCTTTACAACACTTGGTGATATCCCTCACACCAAGCACAAGCCTGAAATCCACAGAGCTCACCAAGACTTGACAAACTCAAGCCTTGATCATAATCCTTTTACAAAGATCAATTGTATACAATGACACCCTCTTGAAAGAAATGAGTACAAATGAAGTTTTTGTACAATAGAGAGATGAGAGAATTAATGACCTGAACAATGCTTACTCTTAATTCAGAATTGTCACAAAGATGCTCTCATTAATGATGTAAAATCATGAAGATGAAGAGAGAAAAGTTAATCTACCAGCCTTGATGCTTCTCTAATAAATGGAGGCTTAGAATGTGGTTTTCATAATGTATGATGAAGCCCCAAATTATTAATATAGGGTAGATATCATTTTATAGCGGTTATTACATGATTTTGGGTAAAACTAGATGTTATTTTTTCAACCAACGGTCAACACAGTCGACTTCATGCCCAATACAGTCGATTGTATTACCCACAAATTGTAGTCGACTGTATTAATCGACTGCCTCACTTATCCCCATTTCTTATTTTGAGCATAACTTTATCTAGAAAAATCAAATTGAGGCGTCGTTCTTTTTATTGGAAAGCTAATGAAAATGTTTATCAAAATATTTTAGAATATTAGCTCCAAAAACATTCTTGAAAAAAATCTAAGCACCAAACTTCACCTATTTTCAAGAAACATGCTTGTTTGAAATGTTATGAATTTACATGTAATAAATAAGGTGTCCTAAGATAAATGACCATAGTCATCAATCCAGCGTCAAACCAAGACTAGTTACATAATAGTAAAGTTCAGTCATAATTAAAAGTAACTTAGTCTAAGCATTCTTTTTTGCTCTTTGACATTGGACTTGATGAATCTTCCATAGCATGTCCCTAATAGCTTTAACTTCTTTGACTTTAATCTACATATTCAACTTCTCAATGTGTTCATGAGTATGTATGTGTATACCTACTAAAAATCCATTGTAAGCACAAATTAGAATGTAGTTAATGTGTTGTTACCAGCAAAATTAGATGTAAGCTTAGGTTATCCAACAGTAGGACTAGCAACATCTCTCTCATAATGCTCACACTATACCTACAATGAGACACATGGATAAATTGTCTTACATCTTGGTATTCTTGTCCTTCACCAGTGATATGGTTACATATTGACCACCGATAAGATGTTGACGTGTGGCATATTGGTCAAAGGCGATTAAATGAATTTAACTTCTAGTCAAAGTCAGCTTATAACCTTTGACTAGCCTCTCCAAAATATTCTAGCAAGGTATTACCTTGCCACCCAAGAAAGAGGGAATATAGCCCATTCAGCTCATTCAAGTTTCTAAACCTTTTAGGATTCCACCTCTCCACCTTTGAAAATGGAGCCCTGAGGTATATAAGACATAAACAATCACACACGTACGCAACTCTAGTCTTGCTTACTTAAAGTTTCTAGTTGCGCTCTGACTTAAGCGTCAAAAGAGTTCTCTACTTAGTAATCATGTCCAACTCCATTTATACATCTCATCGGGATCTTAGAGCGAGATAAATTTTTGCTTGCAAATTGCTTCAATAACTTTCCTCTTTTTCTTTTACGAACTTCCCTTTTCTTTCTCTTTTTTATTTTTGTGTTTTCTCTCATTCTCTCTCTCTCTCTCTCTCTCTCTCTCTCACTCACTCACTCACTCAGAGTATTTTATTTCGATCTCTTCTTTGCAGCGGACAGGGGCGGAACTACGCTTGTACGAGGGGGTGCTGTAGCCCCCTCAGATTTTGAATATATATATATATATATATATATGTATATATATATGTATATATATATATATAGTGTATTTTTTTTTCATTTGCAACTTTCCCTTTCTCTCTCTTTCTTTCTCCTCCTCTCTCGGCCGGCTCTCACACTCACAGTCACCGAACACCGGCTCACGGCGGCACCTCTCCAGCTCTCCTCCTCTCTCGGCTCTCTCAGTCACCGCGGCACCATACAAAGGCCACGGGCCACCGGTCATCGGCTCGGCAGTCAGCAGCCTTGGCTCATCGCCAGGACGCCGTAAGGTAACGCACTGCACTTACGCCGGTCGGCGGTCACCGTGGCGTCAAGTGAAGCTCTCACGCCGTGATGCCGGCATCTCTCCTCCTCTCTCGGCTCTCTCAGCCACCGCGGCTCGCCGCACAGCCCGCATGCCGACACCACCCACCGACCCACGGCCACCGGTCGTCGGCTGGGCTCATCAGTTGGTCGCCGTCCCCCGATTCCGAAGCGCGAAGCCGGCGAAGGCCCTCCTTAGTCCGGCGGTCCCCACCCCAACTCCGGCCAATCCCCACTCAACTCAGGCGACTCCGGCCAGATCAGATCTGGGCGGCAGATCTAGCTTAGATCTACTGTCTACGAGCCGGCGGACGAACCGAGGAAGTTTCGCCACTGCCGTTCGGCGGTCACGGCGCTTGAAATAGTGAAATTGCAGATCTGACTTTGAGTTTCAGTCACCGACGACATTGCGACAACGACGCCGTTCTGATTTCTGAGGACTGAGGTCAGTGTGCATTTTGAACAATTTCTTTTGCTATTGAGAATTGATTATTTGATTAATAATTTTAGGTTGTTAGTTGTGTATTTGATAATTTAGATTATTAATTGATGCTTTATGGATGTTAATCGTGCATTGAGCACTTAGATTTGAGATTGTTGATGGAGGATGTGACCCAATTGGATTTTTATCCCATTTGAGCATTGATTATTTGATTGATAATTTTAGGTTGTGTTAATTGTGCATTTAAAAATTGAGATTATTTTCATGCTGATTATATGTTGTTAATTATGCATTGAGCATTTGAGAATTGAGATGGTTAATGGAGAATGAGACCCAATTGAATTGAGATGTCGGATATGTGATTTAGTTGAATGGTGGGTTGAAATTAAGTTAATTAAGTTAACGCGATAATAAAACATGACTGAAAAAGTAAAAGAATAAAATATTTGTAATTAACTATGTTATTTGATTGATAATTGATGGATTGATACTTAAAATAAAATATTTTTAACCCCCCTGAAATGAAATCCTGATTCCGCCACTGGCAGCGGATATTAATTTATTCAGAGGAAAATCTTTTATGAGAAGGTAGGTAGTTGTTAGAAGCTTGCATCTTCCTTTTTCCATTCCGCCGTCATGATTTGAACTTCATAAACTAGTTCGCATTCTTATAAAAGAGCTTGTGGACATGATATACACACTATAGACTTTTCCACCTTATGTTTAAATAACAAGCTAAAGTAATAAAAATGCAGATATGTTAGGCTCAAATGGCTTGCAAGTGAAAACTCATGAGATAAGGTCATTGGAAAAATATTTGGTGGTCAAAATATGGCCTAGAATCATCGGAGATATTAGCTTTCAAGAAACAAATGCTCCCTCAAAATCATTTAAGCATTTTTTAAGTTCCTAATATTTTTGTGTCTTAAATGTTGTTTGGACTGCCCTTAATAGGGTTTTTAGCCTAACGTGCATTTTTTTTTCCCGTTCAAATTAATGGTTCATGCAATGAGAGGCACTTGAGCTTGTGAAGTACGATATGAAATGCTGAAAGCATCACGATACCGAATAAGTTGAATTCCCAAAGTTAGAAAGTGTTTTCACACTAAGAGTGGAAAAAATGAGTGCGTTTTGAATGCTGAGTAAAGTGATCGTCTTGGGATTTGATGTGAAGGAAGTCATTTCCTTTTCTCGATTGTGTGTAAAATTTTGGTTCTAAATACTTAGGCCTTGTTTGTTTCACGGAAATCATTTTTCGAAAAAGGCTTTCCGCATTTTCTGGTGTTTGCTACAGGCATAAGATTTTTTAACGGAAAAAAATGATTTCCAATCACACTTAGTTTGAAGAAAAAAAATATCGAAAAACTATTTACCGATTAAAACTCGGTAAGTCATTTTTCGGACCACTGAACACACACACCCACACCCACACCGACACACACACACACACACCCCCCCCCCCCAACACACACATACATTGACACCCTCACGCCCGCCCACACCCACGCGCACGCACACACACATCCCACCCATCCACCCACACACACCCCTACCCACACCCATCCGCTACCTACATACACACACCCACAGACAAACATATAACGACGCCCTAACAGCGGAAACAACGGAACACGTATCTTTTTTTGGGATATATATTTATATCATTGCGTGACACCAAATGAGCAAAAAATGAAATTCATGAAAATATTTTCAGCAATTGCTATTTTTCGGAAAGCATATCCCGGAAAGCGTTTTCTGTGAAACAAATAGGGCCTTAGTTTCAAAACTAAATTTCCACATAGAATTCATGGCACTCAATTTTGCAAGGAAGTAACATTATAATCTTTTAAAAGAAATTAACGGTCTGTCATCCTATAGAGGTAAAGTATCATAAATGCAAGTCACACGATTAATTCTGAAGTTGCAAAAGCTAGCTCAAATGCTTAGAGTATACTCAAGGTTGCTGGATCTAATTGGTCAACCTCAAGAGTTCAGAGATACTTGACAAATTAAAGGAGGTCTGAATGGTTGAATTATCGCCATGCCTACATTCACCTCTTTAAGAAAGTCCTTTACAAGATCCCTAGAATTCAATATTATGCGCTATCTTTGGGTCAATAAGTAATCACAGTGTAATCCCTTTGGTGTTATGCACACATCAAGAACTAAGCTTGACAACCTCAAGTTTGGCTCAATTAGATTGAAAATAAATTTTTTGGTACAATTGAAGCTCTTTATAAGAAGAAGATGTGTATGATGAAGAATCAATCGATAGACGAGAGAATTGATGATTTGAAGCTTTCTGCCTCATAGTATGAAGCTCACATTAGAATGCTTTTTTTATGATGAAAATCAAGAATTACAAAGAGAGAAGTTTAAAATCTTGAGCATAAATATTTTTCTATTGAATTGACACTACAAATATGGTTTCAATGATGCTTAAAGTAGCATCAAATTGATTCAATAGAGTTAAAGGATAAAAATGGCAATTAAGAGTTTGGTTGAGTAACAATTACACAAATCTGGATTGAAAGAAACTTTTGGTTCGGTGAAAGTTGTCATTATACCTTTCCACTAAACTTTCAGTTATGAAAATAGATACAAAGATTTCTTGAATGTCTTCCCGTAAAACTTTTGGTTAACTTTTGGTTGACCCAAGTTTCGATTTTTTTCGAAAACAGTGTCATAAAAATGGCTTTGATTTCTTTCTAGAAAAATTGCATGTTGATACCGTTATTTGTGTTCAAAAGTGAGCAAAAAAACCTGTCAAGATTATGAAAAGTTTAGTTTCAAAACTACTTTAGTAAAATTTGACTTATGTCCAAACTTGACCAAAAATATATTTGTTTGAGAAGATATGCCCTTGCATGCAACACTAAAGATGTCATATAGAGTCATTCTTGGTCATAGTTATCAATCCAAACATCAATCCAACTAGGTACCTAAGAGTAAAGAAAAAGTACAATGAAAGTAACTTAGGGTCTGTTTGACAGAGTTTATTTTTTTTTTCAAGTTTTTAAAGAGCAGCTTAATTTTTTTTTTTTACAAAAAACAAGTGGGTGTTTGATAACCCTCTTTTTTTTTTGTATTTGGTAACCCTTTTTATTTTGTGGTTTGCGGTGACAGTGGTGGGGCGTAGCGGTGGGCGACGATGGTGGTGGTGGTGGCTGGAGGTGGTTGCCGGCGGTGGGAGGGTGGTGGTGGTGGTCTCAAAAAAAAAAATCAAATGTGAAAAAAAAAACCAGTTTTTGGAGTTTTTTTTTTTTACTCTTCAGTTTAAAAACTGGTTTTTTTAATTTGATTAGGAAAAAAAAATGGTTTCCAAACGCGCTTTTTTTTTCAATTTTCAAAACTGAAAAAAAAAAGAGTAAAAAAAACCGCGTCTAACGTTGCCTTAACCTATGCATTCTCAATTGCTCTTCGGCACATGATTCAATGAAGATTTCTTAGCATGCAGACAGTATCACTTGAAACTCCTGTATTCAATTTCACGCATTCAAGCACTTAGATAGGTCTTCATGAGAGTGTATGTAGGTTTCAACAAAGCATCTACTAAAATCGAACATTAAAACGGAATGGATGTGCTGTTATTATCATAATAAGGTGTAAGCTTATGCTATCTAAAAATAGGGCTAACACCCACTGCTACCACATTATCTTGTATCTCTTGACGACCATGTCGAGTTTTAGAAGGGTACTTGATTTAAGGCTGATCAAGTGCTTACTCTACCACACCGGCATTGCAAACCCTTGATAAGTTGTCACTTTCGATTTGTTAGAAAAGGACGAGCTACCTTAGCTGCCTATAAAGAATGAGTGTGAGAACTCATTTGCACCAACACTTACACATTTTCCCTCAAACTCTAGAAATCTGAAAACGTGGTAAGAATATCGTTTTTCCAATCATCGTCATTTTCCCTCAAACTCTAGAAATCTGAAAACATGGCAAGAATATCGTTTCTCCAATCATCGTGAGATTGGACTTGGATTTGGATCTCAGATCGATGTATTAAGGCGCATGACAAGTTAATCAATACATAAACACACAATTTAACCTCAAAGGGATTAGGGGTGTACTTTTAATAAGCATATATTATTGAGATCAGACCTTGACTTTGGATTTGAATATCAGGTCGATTTACGGAGGGGCATGACATGTTAACCAAATGACCAACACATAATTATGCCTCAAAAGGAGTCATTAAAGTACTTTTAGTAAGCATTTATTACGGAAGTATTCCGTTGTATATCAGAGTCCTCCAAACACTACTGTCATTGCAAATTTGATTTACATATAGACGACTCTTCTATAACACCAACTCACTCTATGAGAAACGTGGATACTATGTCTTACTCGTCTAGGAACTTTTATCCTTCGCTTAGAGTTCCTCAATCTAGGTGTGCTTTGACTTAAGCACTGAAAAATTTCCTTACTTAGGGAATCAGGTTCAACGGCACTCGTACATCTCACTTGGACATTATTTTCGAGTAAGTTATATTTGGCTTGACCATTTGCTTTAAGAACTTTCCTCTCTTAATTCTTTTTAACATCCATTTTTTCTCTCTCTATTTTCTATGCATTTTCTCTTCTTTTTTTTAGACATCTCCATCTATCTATCTGTAATACCCCAAATAATATGTAGCTAATTAATTTAATTTTGGGCTACTTTTGAAATTTTAATAATATTTTGGAATTCTTTTTGAAGAAGTAACATATCTTTAGGGGCCTTTGGAGTAATTTATCAAGTTTAGAGAAACAAAAAGACTGGTTAGTATGTGTTTTATCGTTAAATTGAGTCTGGTCTTTTAGAGAGGAAAAAAAAGAGAAAATTAGGGCTTGAAGATTTCAACCTTCTACTCACAATTGGTAAGTGATCGATCCTAAACCTTAATCAAAATATAATTGATTTGAAGATTTTAATCTTAGTGGTTGATTTTATTAATTAGGTTTGATACTTTCGGGAGGTTATACAACTTTGCGAATCTTGTAGCGTGAATTGAGGTAAGAGTTATACTCATAATACCCCTTCTTATAAAGATTTCGTCTCTGATCGTTGATATCGTTTTGTTAGCAATTGATCGATTTTTTATTGATTCATTAACATTCGAATTTTGTTTTACTTTTATCGATTATATGAAGTGTCATATTTTTCTCATCAGTGAAACAATCTTATCGGTAAAACCCGCCGGACACATAAACAATCTATCGGTGTTCCCGTGGAATTTTAATCACGATGCAGTGCAGACCTTTCTGACACGCACTCCTGCACGCATAGGCTTTTTTTTTTGGTGCAACCTGCACGCATAGGCTGACCTCTATATTTCGTGTCCTTGTTTCATGTAGTAGCACACCTTTTTGTCACTTGGTTCATGTGGCAAGCCATGAAACATACATTGGTATACCATCCCATACATGGCAATAGTATTTTCAATTCTTTTCAGATTCAAGCGTGTAACTCATATGTTAGTACACTGCCACGTGTCCAATTTTAAATGGTGTACACATTTTGTTAACCTTTTTGCCCATATGTCGTTATTTGAAATTTCTGGAACAGTACGAACTCGGATTCAAGCGATTCCACTTCCATTAAACTCGTCTTTTCGTCCTCTTCGACTCGACTCTAATATCGAGTAGTTTCTGAAATCGTTAAATCGCCCTTATTGAAATGCAAGTTTTGATACTTTTTCGGCTAGTATATCCGTGTGATACTTTGATGTCCGTTTGACCTCTCTGAATTGAATTAATATTTTAGAACCTTCACGTGCTTAGGTTAACGTGATGCCATGACATGATATGGCAATTGCTATCGGTATGCAACTTTGAACTTAGAACCTTCGCGTGCTTAGGTTAACGTGCTTTACGGTCACGTATTACGTGATTGTATCGTATTTGATAATTAGTTCAATTTTTCGACTGTGTTCATTTGACTTTGACTTTGATTTGATATTTGACAGATTGGAATATCCCGAAATGAGATTATTGGTCGTGCTCAGATTTTGCAATCGTCTTTGCACTTTCGTTATCATATGCTTTGTTTGGACTCAGCTATACATTATTGGATACCAGCGTTGTACTCTGTGGGTGTGTGCATGTAATCTTTACTGGGCTTTGTGCTCACCCCCTTTCTCTCCCCATTTCAGGTAATTAAGCTGAGACGGTTTAGAGGAGTTAATAGCATTATGCTTAAGCTTGGAGTGAACTTTAATTGATAATTTTCTTAGTAGCTTTGAAATAAGAACCATGTAATAGTTTTTGATTTAGTGACTTTTGGTACTCCAATGATTGAGAAATAAGTATTGTTATCAAACTTCCGCTGCAATTATTAGACGTTGATGAAGAGCTTGAAATGCCTTTTATTTCAGATATAATTTAGAGCTCTGACCTATTTGAGGTCACATTTTTGTATGATACTTTTAGTATCATATTTCTCTTAAGTAGGAATATTTTGAAATAGTATATGTAGGTCCGCCTCCGGGTCGGGGCGTGACACTATCTCTCACTATTTCACCCCAATTTAGTTTTTTTTTCGATCTCTTCTTTGCAGTGATATCCACTTATTCGTAAAAGAATCTTTTGAGAAAAATTGGCAATTGTTAAAGCTCGCAACTTTTCTCATTCCACCATTCTGACTTGGAATTCATCTACTAATTTAAATTCTTACAAAAGTTATTGTGCACTGGACATACACACTAATTCTTTTCCACCCTATGTTCGATATAATAGGCTTAAGAAATAAAAAGGGAAAATATGTTAGGCACAAATGGCTAGCAAGTGAAAACTCATGACACATAACTAGTAGAAAATATTTTGTGGTTGCCAAAAATGGCCTAGAATTATTTGATGCCTCATGCGGGGTCCCTACATTACATTAGTTGTTTGTAACTATATGCATATCCTTGAGTAACCTACACCCATCAAGCCTTTTGATACATTTTGTACAGAAAATGGTTGTACATAGTTATCAACATGTTGCATTCACACATCGATTTATGCCTAAGTACAAAACAAGCCTCGATCTTTGGCACGACATTTCCTCGTTACATCTTCAGTTTTTGCTAAAGTTTCCATTCAAATAACCGGTGATGGAACTTGTGTTATCTAAGGGCATATTTTGAAATGCAAAATATCCTGAGAGAGCGCAATGATGGATATATTTTCATAATTGATAATATATGTAAAGCCAAAAAGTAAATTTCGATGATCAACTTATCACAAAAAAGTATAGTCGTTCCACCTCATATTTTGAACCACCGATAGCCACTCACAGAACACCAACCACCACCACCCTAGCCACCTAAGGGAACCTAAATCACAAGTCCAAGAGCATAATCACCAACATAAAAAATCCTAGATGTGTCACCACTTAATTCAATATCACTTCCACAAACCCTAGTTAGGTCTTCACTCATCGTACCACCATCCCACACTCACATATTTATCGCTAAAACATAAACCAACGGATTAAGCCACTGTGAAGGCACCAACCATCGTTTAAACCACCTATAAAACCTCCAATCGACCCACTTTTAATTTCTCGTATAACACGCTTTGAATTTGTTTTGCAGGTTGTTGCCTCGAAGTGATGTAAGATAAATGATTTAACCCACCTCCGCAAACCATAGGTGGCTCCCTGCATGATTCACCCCTCTCGTCAAACCCTACCTGTGTCTCCATGGGTTGAATCCTCTCTCGCAGAAACCCCAAGCGAGTCTTTGCCCAATTCACACCGTCTCATTCACAAAGCCTAGATGGGTGGACGAGATGGCTAGATGATGCTGGTGCTGTGAGTAGGATAGAAGGTGGTGCAAGAAGGAGGAGATCAAGTAGGAACTAATTAGAGTTTTCATAAGTTTTCTATATTTGCAACAATACCCTTTATTTCCCCAAAAGTATGATAACTCAACAATGATCTTCGTCTTCACCGCTTGTCTAAAAATTTCTATACAAACAAAAGATGTAAGGAAGAATTGTCAAAATTGCCATAAATTAAGAGTGGATGTGCCCAGTGGCGGAGGGAAGGAGGAGCATGATGAGCTATGCTTAAGCGGCAATATTATATGAATTACGTAATGTATGCTTATAATTTTCAATGTCACGTCTGTTTGGGAAGCAATGCACTAACACCAATGTTGTATAATTGCCATGTGGTACAATTAATGAGTGGGACAAAGAGAATCGTAAATGCACGATCCCTAGTTGTTACCAATATCTTCAATCTGTTAACACGTTCAAAGTTAGTCGTTGCAGGGTCGACAGTGATAAACAGAGAAGACAATTCTTCCCGAGTCCCCGGCTACCTCTCCAGACTTCCTAACGTTTTTGTCGGCCGTCACGTCACGGTTCAAGAATTTTAACCCAATATATTGTAACCGTGAATTATTATACTTATAATATTAAATACAAGAAGTCAACAACAGCCACTAGTGGAAAACTGAAATACTTTGCTTAAAAAGATGAACTAGGCGCTCCAGGGCAGGACCCAGGAGGCTAGGTATAAGAAGAATAAACAAAGTGGGGCTTGGGGAACGCAGGCTTCCCATTCCTTGACCCCCACACCCCTTTCCATAAAACTAATATAATCAGCAGTGTTTATTAGATTAGATTCAGATCGGATCATGCGGCGAGTAAGTAAGTAGTTCAGGGTAATCTGGTCCTCCGCTGTTTTATTCACTCCAAAAGTCCGTCTTCTTGGTATATACCTTTTGTGTGCATGTTTTTGAAATACCTTTCTAATTGGCTTCCAAGCTTTGACATCTCTCCCACTCTGCAATTCCAATTTTTTCTTTCCATGCGGGTTTAAAAAAGTGTGGTGCATATTATTATATTTGACATTCTGGAGAATTGAGAATGTTAGTAAGACATATGTCCCCTGTATTTATTTGTACTCTTATTTTTAATAATACAACTCCGGTTTAGCTCTGTTCTCATGAGAGCTCAGGTGGCCTTTTGGCAGCATGGTTTCTGGGTTTTGTTTTCGCATGAAGAATAATGTTGGAAATGGCCACATGTTGTTGCATGGGTGCTGATTTATTTCGGGTTAGACTGCTCTTGTACTCTTTTTCCACATTTCAATCAATCAATCGAGTTATTACTTTTTTGCTTGTTATTTGGGTAGATTTGATCGGGGTTGTGACTCTCTCTCTCTCTCCCTCTCTCCCCTCTTCTTTTTATTGGTTTTGGAGAAATTCAAGTTTTTTTTTCCTTGAAAAGTAAAAGGGGTTTATTGGTTGGAGTTCTGCAATTACATTTGATAGGGTTTTTATTGGATTCAATGTATGTAATCTCTGGTCTGCGCTTTTCGTGTTACAGATTAGGAGTTTACCCTTCTTACTGATTGCGGGTTTCGAAATTGATTATCTGAGGTAGTGAGCTTTTTAGGTTTTGGTACATAAATCGGTGAATGGGAGCTCGGACAATGGGATCTCATGGTGATGACTGTGGTGTTGGTGGGGGAACCCAGGAGCCGAAACCGGACGGGCTGGGTCGGCAAGGCTCCTTGTACAACCTAACCCTGGATGAAGTCCAGCACCAATTAGGGGACTTGGGGAAGCCTCTGAGCAGCATGAATCTCGACGAACTTCTGAAGAGCGTGTGGACGGCCGAGGCTAATCAGGGAATGGGTGGGGTGGATTATGGGGCTGCGCAGCACGGCCAGCTTGCTTCAGCCTCCTCTCTGCATCGGCAGTCGAGCCTTACACTGTCCAGGAATTTAAGCAAGAAGACTGTTGATGAGGTGTGGCAAGATATACAACAGGGACAGGCCAAGCATAATGCTGAAAGGAAAGCCCAGGAGAGGCAACGTACTCTTGGTGAAATGACACTGGAGGACTTCTTGGTTAAGGCTGGGGTGGTAGCTGAAACATCTCAGCAGAAAAGAGTTTCAGGTCCTGCTCTAGGGGTTGATTCCATTTCACTGTCCCAACAAAATGTTCCGCAACAAGCTCAATGGATGCATTACCAGATCCCTTCAATCATTCAGCAGCCGCAGCCGCAGCAGCAACAACATCAACACCAACAGAACATGCTAACTGTCTTTATGCCGGGCCAGCCAGTACAGCCACCTCTTCCCATTACTGCAAACTCGATTATGGATGCAGCTTACCCTGAAACGCAAATGACTATGTCACCCTCCCCTTTGATGGGCACGCTATCTGATACGCAGACACCGGGACGGAAAAGGGTTGCCCCTGGAGACGTGGTTGAGAAGACCGTTGAAAGGAGGCAGAAGAGAATGATCAAGAATAGGGAATCTGCTGCACGGTCACGAGCAAGGAAGCAGGTGGAATTTAAAAAAAAGTTCGAATGTGCTCCTTGCATGTTTTAATTAAGTTTGTTGTTGTCTTTATTTCTTTCTTTTAGTCCCCGTCTATGAGAGTTCGCTATATGTACAGGCATACACCCATGAGCTGGAGAATAAGGTTTCTCGTCTAGAAGAGGAGAATGAAAGGCTTAAGAGACAGAAGGTGAGCTCTATCACCTTATCCCCACGTTATATTCCAATTTTATGTCCTCTCCTAGTAGTGTGATTATGACAATGAATTTAGCAGTTAATGGTACATACAGGATTTCTAGTCCTTGTCCGGCAGGAGTTGGAAATTTATTTATTTGCGTCATGTAAATGCGAGTATATATACTCTTCAGAACCACTCCAGTTGAGCTTTAAGTCATGGTCCTCAGGGGCTTTAATGTCATAATGCAATTATGGAAGAATTGAACTGAGAATGTGGCTGAATTATTTCTAAATCTAGGCAAAGCTACTTGAACTGACAAGGAAAATGAAGAGAGGAAGAATAGAGAAAACATATATCATTCCAATGGGTTTTGATCAGCTCAACCGGTTGATGTTTGAACTTGAAAATCAAATAAAATGAAAGGCAGGACAAAAGAGAGAAAAACAGTTTGGTGTGAATCAATTGGGTTAACCGGCTGATCTTCAGCCCTACTTCACACGAAAGAATTGCGTTATATCTATGATTTATCTCGCGCCCTTGTCTCCCATTTTCCAAAGGGATCAGACCAACGCTCATATCTTGAGTCCTAGAAGTCGATGGCTTGACATTTAGATGCTCGTACTCACATAAAAAATTTAGTAGTGATTCAGTTAATATGATAAGAAGATAGGTGCATAGACTAAACGCAAGTCGATCAAAGACAACTATCAGCCTTATTCACTAAGACTAGTTGGAGTATGAATGTATAAGAACCTTTGATCGCTGTTTTATGGTAGGCAGGGTCTATGAGATGATGCGCCGCATCTTGGAGCCATAATACCCCATATTGTGCATGCAAGTAAACAGACCCAAAGAAACAATAATCCAAGTTAATCAGTTACTTATCTGATTAGGATGGATAAAGATGTTTTCCATTATTGTTTTCCCAGTTACCTTATCTTGAAACATAGTTTTGAGAAAGGTTTAGTGATCTTTGGCTTGTCATATTATAGGAAAATCATCCTCCATAGACTGATCGGTTTCCATTTCTTTGGAAATTATTCTTTTTTGACCAGTGCTTTGGTGCTTTGCTCCTTAATATCGGAAAATTAAGGGAAGGAAGTTGCGACCAGAGTGGATCTCTTCTAGTTGGTGGGTCTTCATTTGTTGTAGAGACTAGAATCCAGTCACTGAATATCTCAGTGCAGGACTGTTAAGATGTAAGAGCTAGTTTATCAGGTAATGGATATACATAAAAAGCATCATAATAAGAGAGGGCCGAAGATAGCATAATCATGAGGTTAGAATCAAGGCAATGTCAGCTAGACACCCAAGCTATCAAGTTCCTCCAAGAGCCTACGAGTTAAGTTCTTCTTTTTAACTTCATCCTCCGTTGTGCTGTTCATTCAGCCAAATTATCTTTCTATCATAGGTGCCTCTGAGTCAGAGATGCCTTGTGAAGGGAATCTCGTGTATAAGAGGGAAAGCTGGTATGATGTTTCTTGCTCCACTCTCTACCAAAAAAGCAGATATAGTGGCAGGATTACTATCTAGTGGGCGCAGTTGTTTGTGTCTCGTGGGCAAGTCTAAGGGTGACTTTGCTGTGTTTTTCTTCGCTACTTCGGGGTTGTCTCCTCTGTGTGTTGAAGAAAGGCCCAGGGGTGAATTTGCCATGTAGTTAGCAAACCCTAGGGTGATCGTGTGTTGTTCACAAGCTCAGAGTTGGCTTTTGCCTTTGGAGAAAAGGGTTGTCTCGGCAAAGTCTAAGGGTGCAAGAAGATCTTGTTCGTGATAATTTGGTTTGAGCCTGAGGCGTTTGTCTGACTTGATCATCTGGCATTTCATTGTTAGTATCCAAAAGTGAATTTCCAGTGGTTTTGGCGTACCTATTGGTGGCTCCTTAGAAGCAGTTTTTTGGTTGTGTTGCTTTTCTGTTTGGGTTTATTTATTTCTTGTTACCTGGGTTAGCAATGAATTCAACTCGTTGGAAAGTAGTAATTCATGAGTTCAAGATTTGTTGGACTAGCATTATGGAAGGAAAACGGGGGTTGTTGAGTTACATGTTTAGATGCAGGCTAATATATAAAACCTCTTATACTTAGTTGTTAATCAAGCTATTGAATCTTTCAACAATAGTTAACAATTTGTATAGCATATGGAGAAAATAAATTAAAAGTACGTATACATTAGCATCCCGCATATCTCTATCATTAAAAAATATGATTTTCCTTCTTTTTAGCTAAAAAAAATTCTCTACGACAAGGAATATTAGGGTTGTATTTATTAGAAACAAACATTCCATCCTATGGATTTATGGAGTCATCCTTTTGTAACTTTTGAGGTCTAATACATGCAGTAGGTATTTATTGCTGGGTGCCTTGTTGGTGTCTCCACATTGCTTATTAGTTATGAACTGGTAGCCTCTAGCTTGGAATCCCAGCCAGTCGACGTGGCACTATATGCATGCAATTTCAATCAGTATTGACTTGAAATTAGTGCCTAAAAGTTAACATTACTGATCTAATATCTGCAAATATCAAACTTCCTTAAGCTAGTTTGACAACATACTACCCTAGCCCATGTAGTGCTTAATCCTCCATAAGTCAAACGGCTACCACCAAGCCACAATCACGAACAAACATCTGCCAAACTTGGGGATTCATAGTATAATAAGTAAAGAAAATGGTGGAGACTGTTTAGTCTACAAAGTTTGTCAATAAAGAAATCTGCGGGAGTGGAGAGACCTGCCTTTTATTTGTTCAGATAAAGTGTAGGTTTTATATTCCTGAAAGCTTTTCTCAGAAACACGTGAGGCCTGTAGAGATTTGTTTCCACATTTGATAGGGTCTATAAATTTTGGCATTACATACAAAACTTATAAGCTATGTTGCATGGACATGGAAAAAGTGTCAGGTACGGGTGAGTGTCCAAGAGTCAAGCTGGAGGAAATGTAGAAATTTAGGATAAGGGGACACGGCCGAAAAGGATTTAAATTTTGGATATGGGTATGGGTATGGGGACTCGATAGTATATATGAGTCATAATCTTTTTACAAACTAATTGCACGTATTTGGACGTGCTGTAATCCAGTGTCCTTGATGTTTATGTTAGGGAATTGCTATACCTAATCTTTTCACCTGATGACCTCGCTTTAATATTTTGCAACATTATGAAATTCTCATTCATGGATGCATGAAAATGTGTCAATATGACTACTATTTTGTGTAATATACTCCCTTCGTCCCTAAAAAACTGATCATATTTCCTTTTTAGGCTGTCCCACAAAAATTGATCACTTCCAAATTAGGAAAGATTCTGTAGGTATTTTTACATATTTACCTTTTTTATACATTTTTTATTCTATTTCTCTCACCACATTTAATTCTCTACCAACTTATTTTCTCTCTCCTGGCCCACCACTTTACACTTTTTTATTCTATTTCTCTCTCCGCATTTAACACTCTACCAATTAATTTTCTCTCTCATGGCTCACTCTCTTCCCCCCTCTCTCTAAAGGGTAAAATGGGAAAGACACACAATATATAACCTAAATCCTTAATATACGTGCAAAGTCAAATGGATCGATCTTTTAGGGACGGAGGGAGTAATACTCATGAAAAGAATCCAAGATACTGAAACTAATACAATGTCACGTAATATATTGTCTGCACTGTATTCTACTAATCTTGGTGCACTGTATCCTACTAATCTTGGACTTTGCTCTTCCATTTTTATTTTGCTAATAGGTAAAGCTTTAGCCAATGATAATAACGAAGCCAAGCTTTTAAACATACGATGATTGCGATGGAAGAAGCTAATTAGTACCATGCTATGATGATGCTACAGAAATAATATCACTTTCTTGTTAAAACTCTGGAAAAGAGAGATCATAAGAGGATTTTTCTTGAACTTTTTTTGTTTGTTTGCTTTTTAGGTTCATTACGTAGAGTAAACTAAAAAGGGCCGTAAATCGGATGCACAACAGTGCAGGTTTTAGTAATACACGTGCCTTTAAGTTTGGGTCAAATTTGAAGTCTAGCTTGGTCAAACTCTAAAAGGCCAGACTTACAATCTAAAGGGAAAAAACTAGTATAACCTTTTGGTCTTCGCCATAGGGAAAAGAAATCAGTTGTGTTAAGCATGATATGCATT